>VZRU01014300.1:0-31237 GCA_013398155.1 Pedionomus torquatus
GACCAAATGTGACTTTTCACTTCATTGAAAGCTGCCTTTGTCACAGAGCTATTCATCTAGACACACTATTTTATATTGCAGTCAAATGCTGCCTACATTTGTCCACCTGCCCACGTTATAGAATCGTTTACAATTGTAATAAGTCTAGTCATTCAGACTAAGATTTGCCATGCTGAATGCTTGTTTAAACAAGAATGGCCCAGTCATTGCCAAGATTGGCGTTGGAGGAAAGTAATTGTCTTGAAGGATATGCCAGCTAGATTTATGTGTCATTTCATGTCTTGTTACAGAGAACTACGTTTTATCAGTGACATTGCTGGAATGCCAAGGATGTGCTTTTTCCTAACTTTTCACCTTTCTGTCAAAAGTCCTGAAAACTGGCTAAGTTGCAGTATGTCCATATTGGAGGGCGTACAGTCTAGAAGTGAGCCATATGAAAAGACAGATATGTCCGGGATGGAAGTGGTGCCATACAGTAATACTGTTACAACTGTGTTACAACAGGAGTTAAATCCATGCAAATATCTGTTAATTTTTCCTTCTGTGTTTAAAACCACTTTTAAAGCTGCATTTTGTGCATAATGACTATGACAACTGAAACAAAGTAATGTCTTTATATGTTGCTTCCTCTTTAACTCTCAGTGGAGCAATGAACTGCTTTAAAGTTATTCATATAGCTGTTCAAGATTCTCAAAAATAATATGAATACCATTGTATAATCTACAGTGTTGGTTCGAGTCATGTCCTCACATGACTTTTTTTTTCGTTTGTTTGCAAAAGTTTGCAAAAGCTTAAAGATAAATGTGAAAAAAAAAATTGCTTTTAGGTGCCATAGCTAACCATATGAGAGGCATCAAGGATGGAGGGAAGAGGATGAGAAAACTCTACTCAGACTCCTGATTTGTGTTGTCCAAACCCAACTCATAAATTTTTCAAGCAATAAGGTGCAAGATCAATTCATTCTTTACAATGCTGTGGCTTGCCTTTTTTTCAGGCAGTTTGTAGGTGACCTTGTTGTCTCCTTTGCCTCTCTGACAAAACCTTGTTTAGAAAAATAATAGGTAGCAGGGTTTCCATGAGCTCAAATTAAAAGACGCAAATGCCATCTGGTCTCAACAATTCCAGTACCCCTACAAGACTGTTACTACGAAGGAGTGGATACTGCTTCATCCTCTCTCAGGACAATTCCAAAAGATATTATAAGATCTGCAATTTTCATTTCTAGTAAGTGCCAAAAATACAGGAAAGACATTTTTGTAAAATTTACTGTTATCTCTGACCTACATATTTATTTTTCTCTTCTTAATGACAAATTACAGAAGCAAAATGACATGTATATGCTAACGTTTCTTTTCCTTAAATGGTTTCTTAGCATGAACAGATTCAATTCCCCAGATATGCCTTAACATTGCTGGGTATATTTTTTGTTATGCTATAATGCTACTGAATTATTTTATTTTAGACACTTAGGAGTTTTCAAAGATTTCCAAAGAAAGTAACTCTTTTTGTAAGACTTGGCAGATGAACAAAAAAATAATTTTGGCAAAAAAAACCCTTATCTTTTAACTGACTAAACAGAAAATATATGTTCAGGTTTTACATACATTAGACATTTTTACTACAGAACACTGTATATTCATTCGTTTTGGAGTTGAAATTGAAGCAGACAACTGAAATTGGATTATTGTTGGGCAATTCATACAAGATAATATTTTTATTCATTCAGCTCTATGACAAAGACCTCCACTGTATCTTTAGATGAAATTAAATTTAAAAGTATGTTTCAAGATAAACACAGTAAAATCCTAGTACCGTGGAATTCAATGGCCATATTCCTTTTAACTACATTAGGGATAGAATTTCACCTTTTTTATCCTGAAAAAAATACATCCTGTGTATCATTTTAATCCAAATTCTTAATATTTCTTCTGCCATTCTGCTGAATTAGTTGTATTTTCTCACAAATCAGGTTACTAGAAAGACACCATACCATTCTAATCCCATGCATTTGAAAGTGACTATGGATTTTAGCTGCTTTAATCTGAGTACACAAAAATGTCTTATTTTTAGAAAATTTCAGTTCCTCACTCTGAGAAAGCCATACTCTTTAGAAGGTAAGGTAACTGAAAAAAAAGGTGAAAGATGTAAAAGTGGCAAGGAAAGTAAAGGTATTGAATCTAGGCAGATATGTTCTTACAGTGGTGCATGGTACAGTTAAAAAAAAGTTGTATTTAAATTGGATCGGGAAAAACAGTTGATTCATATATTAAGAACAAACAAGGGAATTACTATAGTACGATCTGAAAATCCAATAATTTGACAATTTTTAAATTAGCCTGGAAAAAGTAGTGAGAAATGTGTTATTTGGCATTGACAGTAAATGTGACTTAACTGAGTTTTTGCAGCTGTAGTGTCTATGATTCACTGTCTGAAATCAAAGTAAGGAAAAGGCTCAAAAAACAATTAATATCTAGTCAAAGGACTTAAATTTTCCAAAAGCAATCAATACATTTTTTACTATTACAGGCTAGCTAATAAGTTTCAAAAACATCTTTGTTGGACTGTATAGCTCTTTCACATTATAAATGTGAAATGTCACAGTTTTCTGTTTACCTTTGCTTTTTAACTAAATGAAGTTCCTAGTTAGATCTGTATACAAATCTTGATCTAATGTGCTAAAGCTTTTTCAAGAGGTAATTCAGACATCTTACTAACAGAATTCTTATTGCTATGCAATAAAATAATAGTAGTGATCATTTGACATTTCAAAAAGGAATTGATGAGGTGATAAAGTTTTTAATTACGTAGGAACTGGATACAGGTCAAGACATGATAGCAACTCCAAAAGATAATGAAAATAATTTCTTAATGTAAATGATCCCTTCAAAAAGTGTGATTATAATAGACATATTTCTTAAATTGAACTATGATTCAAAGGGCACAAAGGGAGCAGAGATAGCTAAACTGCTACCTGATATTTTGACATATTACTAGGGAACAGTAAATTTTCAGTAGTGTCTGAAGTCAGATCCGGAGGATATCATGATGGCTACATATGCATTTTTATATATTATAAATAGAAAACACATCATCCAATTATATTAAACTTCAGTCTGTAAGCTTTTTTTTGTAGCAATAGTGATAAGCTGCAATAAATAAAAAACCTGATAAAACGAAGATGGGGAGAAGAGTAAAACACTACAATGTCATGTAGTAGCCAGACTGGAAATAATACAACCATCTTGCCCTCTCTTAGTAAGGACTAGGAGTATGATTCCTCATTCTAAGTACCAAGGACTCCTTCAGCATCTCCATGATAGTATATATTTTAGTCGTATGATTTAGTTTTAGATAGTCCTGCATGGAACCCCTGCTCCATGATTTGGAGTTGATTCGATGATCTGTATGGTCCCTTCCAACTTGAAATATTCTGTGATTCTATGATATTGCTGGCAATGGTAAATCCATATACAGCTGAGTTTATATTCCTAAGCAGGGACACACACGGTTTGAAAAGCTATAGATAAGTGCCTGAATCCCTTGATGATTATCCAAACGTTCATTGATTACACTTGTAAGACAACAATCCAATCAGCACTATTCCCAAATGTATTGCAAATACAAGACAGTTTTTATACATAATGATTTCTGAGGGAGAGAAGGTTTGATAAGGAGGTAGATAATTAGGTCCAAGACAGGTTGCAGAACTGCAAAAGGTAGGGCTAAACGAGAATAGACCTATTTCCCCACTTTCTCAAAAAAATAACATCCTGATAGATCCATATCTAAGGCGCTCTTAAAAATTTCCAGCAATGGAGACTTCACAGCATTCACAAGGCTGGTTCAGTGCTTCTCCACCCTTTCTGTGAGCTTTTCTCAATGGCAGTTCTAATTTTTCTTGCTGCTGTTGAAGACTATTCCTTCTCTTATCCCTCTTGAATAGACATTGAATAAATAATTACTGTATTCTTTGCAGCAAAATTTTATGTACAGGAAGAGTCTTGCCTGTATTACTCTAGTCTTTTTTTTCTTCTAGGTTAATTAGCCGCTTTTTTCCCAGTCTTCCTTGTAGGTCCTGAATGTGATGAGCTCCACTGGATTCTCTGCCATTGTTGGGTTTTGCTTCATGTTCTTCTTGAAGTCTCCAGAACTGAGAACACCCAAAAACCTTAATAATGCAGAATTCCTGACTACCTCTTGTATGTTATTCTCCTGTTTATATGTCCCCTTATGCTTTTTCCAATAGAGCTCATGATCATCTGGTTATCAAGTCCCAGCTTACGCCCATGGAGGACTGTTGTGAGCCAGTTCCTCCTACATCCCCCATCTCCTTTGTGTCCTTACTATCACTTTTTTGCCAGTTCTCCTAAATCTCTACTTCTCTGACTTATCTTCCTGTTTCCTTCATTTTTTCAGTCTGCTGATTTCATTTTACATTGCTCCATCTCTATTTAAAAGTGATCAGCTCTCACACCATGGTCTCTCTGATCTACTTTACTTTGCACTCTCAGTGTTTTAAAACTCATTGGTTAGAGTCCAACTTTAAAGACTCTTTCACTATTTGCATACTTCACTGTCTGCATCAAAACATTTTTAGCAACTAATTCCAAGAACGTTCTGAGCTGTCTGCGTATTGTCCCATACCTTCCCCAAAGTCACACTAAATTTCTGCAGAATTTAGTCTGTTAACCACAGAGCAACCCACATCTCAGAATCACAGAATGATATGGGTTTGGAAGGGACCTCTGGAGATCATCTAGTCCAACCCCTCTGCCAAAGAGGTCCGCCTAGAACAGGTTGCAAAGGAACGTGTCCAGACAGCTTTTGAATGTCTCCAGAGACAGAAACTCCACCACCTCTCTGGGTAGCCTGTTCCATCCAGTGCTCTGCCACCTTCAAAGTGAAGCAGTTCCTCCTCATGTTTAGATGGACTTATGTACAAGTTTATGCCCATTTCCTATTGTCCTCTCACTTAGCACCACTGAAAAAAACTGGCTCCTTCTTCTTGACACCCACACCTTAAGTATTTATAGGTCTTGATTAGATCCTTCCTCAGCCTTCTCTTCTCCGGACTAAAAAGAATTAAGTTCCTCAGCCTTTTCTCATGAGACATACTCCAGTCCCCTAATCATCTTTGTGGTCCTCTGCTATACCCTCTCCAGCAGTTCCATATCCTTGACCTGGAGAGCCCAGAACTGGACACAGTACTCCAGATGGGGCCTCACCAGGGCAGAGTAGAGGGCCAGGATAACCTCCCTTGACCTGCTGGTCACACTCTTCTTGATTCACCCCAGGATGCCATTGGCCTNATGCACCCCAGGATGCCATGGACCTTCTTGGCCAGAAGGGCACATTGCAGGCTCATGGTCATCCTGTTGTCCACCAGGACTCTTGGGGTTTTTTCCTGAGAGCTGCTCTCCAGCAGTTCAGCCCCCAACCTGTACTGGTGCATGAGGTTCTTCCTTCCCAAGTGCAACACCCTTCACTTGTCCATGTTGAATTTCATAAGATTCCTCTCTGCCCAACTCGCCAGCCTGTCCAGGTCTCACTGTATGGCATCACAGACTTCTGGTGTATCAGCCACCGTTCCCAGTTTTTTATCATTATCAAACTTACTGAGGGCACATTCCATTCCTTCCTTCAGGTCATTGATGAAAATACTGAAAAGGACTGCACACAGTACTGACCCCATTTGTTACAGACCTCCAACTAGATTCTGTGCTAATCACAACCCTCTGAGCTCTGTCTTTCAGCCAGTTTTCAATCCACCTCGCTGTCCATTCATCTAATCCACAATCTAATCCACACTTCTGAAGCTTGCCTATGAAGATGCTGTAGGAGACTGTGTCAAAAGCTTTGCTGAAGTCAAGGTAGACAACATCCACTGCCCTCCCCTCACCTATCCATCTGGACATGCTATAGTACAAGGCTGTCAGGTTAGTCAGACATGATTTCCACATGGTGAATCCATATTGACTACTCAATAGCTTTCTTTTCCTCCAGTTGCTTTGAGAGAACACCCAGAACAAACCATTTCATCATTTTTCCAGGGACTGAGGTGAGGCTGACTAGTCTGTAGTTTCCTGGGTCCTCCTTTTTGCCCCTTTTGGAGACTGGGGTGGTATTGGCTTTCCTCCAGTCCTCGGTCATCTCATCTGTTCTCTAGGCCCTTTCAAAGGTGATGGAGAGTAGCCCAGCAATGACTTCTGCCAGCTCCCTCAGCATTCATGGGTGCATCCTATCAGGACCCTTGGACTTACAGATATCCAGTGTTGCCTAACTTGGTCTTCCTCAACCAAGGGAGCATAAAGATTCCTTAACGTAAAGATAACTATGCATTCCTTGTTTTAGCATATACCACCACCCTCCATGCAGTTTATATGGAGGGACAGAAGTAGAACTAGTATTCCCATGACTGAAACTATTTTTGCTGGTTCCATACTATCAGCTCTTCAGGTCAATTGGTAAGGCAACATAAGTAAGAGAGCTTTTGCGGCACCTAAAATGTGTAGAGGTTGTTTCAGCTTGATTCCTTACTGCAACATTTTGGATACAAAAGGCAGAGTCCAGCACAAAGTTTACCAAGCAAAACCCTTAGATCTTGATGCCTTGGTAACAGAAGGATGAGACAGAATATTTGGTACATTTTACATTTGTAGGTCTGATCTATATGCTTTAATAATGGCATAGAAAACTAGGCCAGTTGGGTTTCCTAACAGATAAAATATGCCTTACTTTGTAATTTACACAATGAAAATAATTAAATTATAGAGCCTATGATTATTTTCTTAACTATACATCATATTTTATTCAATAAAGCATGACTTTAACCTGTGGTCTGAAAGACTAATCAGTGAGCAAAACCTTCTAATTAAAATATACTTATGTTTATAATGGACTCCTAATGTTCCCTAAGTCTTTAGCTGATGATTGAAATGCTTTTTTTGATAATAATATATGCTGATTTATCTAGTTTTCTTTTTCTCTAGAAACATCTGTGAAACAGAAGGGATGAGACTTTCTCTTAAAAATTGTGGGAACACATAAAATATACAGTACACTTCCTGTTATAGAAGGCTATTTATTAGTCTAAATACTTGTGCAATATTTGGCAAATGATCAAAACTAGTTTCTCCTGATGTGTTTACAATGTTCTAAATTAAAAGCAAAGCCCATTTTCAAGTGGCATTTGTCATACAGACTGAAATGTTGCTCTCATGCTGCATGTGGTTGTACTTTCTGCTTGACAGGATAAGCCCCAAATGTTGAGTGCAAAGTTTGCAACAGAGTTCTTGTGAGAATTAAACTTGCCATCTAGCAATTTTTCTTATAAGAGGAACCAAAGGAGTCTTTCCCCCAGTGTCAGATTTTTTTTCTATGACTGTATGTTTACTTAACTTTCTGCCTGATGCTGTACTTAATCAGCTACACTGGGAGAAATTCTTTTTATTTCACTGCATATTCTGTTCCTCTTTACCCCATTTTAATGTTCTTTCCCATAACCTTTGAGTGGTAAAATGGTCACAGACAAGCACAGAAGAGCTCCCATTTCTCAAGTGAATGTTTCAGAAATGTACTAAGGCATAAATTTAGCAGGAGTTTTGAACAGACACTCTTCTGCATCAAACTGTGAAAAAATAGCTTGGAGTGCTACAGAAATGCACTTTCAGTGTTACAAAAATTACTCAGCACCGTATGCAAAACATTTTATTTTCAACTCAGATTCAAAACCAATTATACAAAGGTTTATATTTGACAAGTTTAGAGAGAAAACTGGGTTAGTTTGTAATTGCAGCTTTTGAGTGTATTTCACTGTTACATATATATTCAAACCCCATGCAACATTTAACATGTTGCACAAGAAAAATGTGCTTGGGTCATGTTTCATGTTATAAATAGACAGATGGCCAAACATGTACAGTGTATCATTTCCAAGAAAAACACTTCATATTCCAGTAACCTGTCCTTCTTTTCATATCTCAGATTTAGTAATCTTTTTAGTGGTCCTTGGACTTTTAGTCATCCTTGAATTCAAATAAAAATTATTTGCATCTGTAGGTTTATTTCTTTTTTCCTTTATCTAAGTGCTTTAATAACCACGAATGGTCCTAATTGAAATTCAGATGAGAGAATCTGCTGCAGTTCAGGAAAACCACTGTTTGCCATCTGCAGGCAACTGCTCTGTGGGTATTTTAGGTCTGTAGCTTCAGCTGAATCAGGGATACTTGGAAAGACAGTGAGTAAAAAATGTGCAGCCTTCAAAAAAAAAATTAAAAAAAAAAATTGAAACTTGTCTTTCATCCCCACCCTTGAGTAACTCTCAATAGAGTACCTCTCTGTGGAGCAAATTTTGCTTCATGTTCAAAAGGCTTAAAGGGGTAACAAAAAGGTTTTTTCCTCTGAAGTAATTACAACATAATTAACTACAATTTTTGGAACCAAGCATTTTTAGAGATGATGCAGAAACTATTTAACAAAGCTGAGGCAGACAATCCAAGAAAATAATACTGAAAGCTAGTTATTACACTGTGTTCTGTAAAGAAAAACTCGTAGAATAAATAACAAATGTGCTATCAAACCAATAAGCTATAAAACCACAGTTGCATGATAAAGAGTACACTGTTGCTTTGTCTTTTTGTGTTCTCCCCATTGCCAGCACCCCTATTACATTGCACAAAAAGTTTCTACCATAACAAAATTAAATCCTTGTTGAAGGCTGAACCCATTCCCTTCATCTGATGTAAGTATCTAGTAAATACAGTGCTGCTAGAAAATTTATGCCAAATTAAAGCCACAACAAGGTAGTAAGATTGAGATTATCTCACTACACAGGACTCAGGAAAACATGTAGGTTGAAAGCATTCTGTGTACACAAGAACACACCGGAATATTCAAAATGATATTGAGATATACAGTCTAGAGGGCAGGAATAAACAAGGAAGCCAAGTTGCTTAGGATCAGCATTAAATATTTTCCATTTTTAAATTTAACTAGGATTACTAATTTATGCTTAGATACCCATAAATACTTATTGAGAAGATACAGATAAACATGATAAATACAGGTAACTGATGAAAGGAGTATTTCAAACTGAGCAAGGATGCTGATATCAAAGAACTGGCCTTGGCTAATTTGACATTTTAGTCAATGGTTGCTCATGGGACTGAACTAGTGACCCTGTGATTTCCTTACTTTAGGAGATAGTTTCAGCAATTTAAGGAAAAGTTGAGCATCTGGAATCTGTACTAACTGCAATGGATAGAAAAATGAAACAGTTTCAACTAGATTGCTACTGATCCTGAAGGAGCTTTCTGAGGTCTGCCAAGGGGAATACGCAAGAAGGAAAAAACATCTTTGTCAGTGACTGAGGGACATGGAGTAATCACTTTTGAGCAGCAGCAGTGTGTGTTAGGCCATTGTTACCCTGATACACTCCAGTGCTCTTACTCTTAGGAAAACAGTCAGCTTTCCAACCACATTATAAAGACAAGGTGTAAAGAGAGGAGACTCTGGCATGAAGTCTGGAGACTCTGTAATCTTGAGGCCACATGTAAGCAGAAAGAGAGTATCTTCCTTGGGGGGCATTATCACATAAGTTTTATGTGAGCAGGATTATCAGAAAAAAAATAACATTAACAGACACTGCAGACTCACATAAAAGCAAGGTATTGAGTGAAAGCATCAGATTAGCAAGTGTCACATGGAGAGATTTCAACAGATACTGTCCTATTTATAAAGTAATCTTCTGAGAACCAGCTGAATATTTTACAATCTGACATGATACTTAACTGTTTATCACATCAAGCATGATGATACTACATAAAAGTAAGGAGTTTGTAGCATTTTTTTTTAAGGTGAAGAAGCCAGTTTCCTTCTCAACCATAATCCTATACTTGTTAAGAAGATGTAAGACTTCTGACAAAACAGTGTGGTCTATAAAAAATTCAGACTGCATATGAGTTATTGTTCTCTCTGCAGGCCACACTTTCATTTTTTTCCATACCTGAAGAGACTAGTGCTTAGATATTACATAAAACACATACCAGGGACCCAGTACAGACATAGGAAGTTCCATAATGGACTCTCAGATAAAAGGCATTCTTTTAAATTTCCATTTATTACTCACTGTGTAGCTAGGATTTACAGTGAAATTTCTTACTGATTTATAAATAGATGTAATTAATGCATAAATCAAAAGACTGTACCTCCATTCCATATCTGTTAACACTAGCACTTCTATAGACAATTGTGCATTAATAGTCCTTGCCCTTACAGGAGATTTTAACTTCCCAGACATCAACAGGGAATACTATACTGCTGTGACAAGCAAGTCTGCGAAATTCCTGGAGTTGGTTGAATATAATTTCTTGTCACAAGTACTCAGTGAGCCAACTGGGAAAGGTGCCCTTCTAGGCTTGTGATTTGTGAATAGATAAGAATTTATGGGAAATGTGATGGTAGGTGGCTGTCTTGGCCACAGCAGTCATGAAATGGTTGAATTTTAAATTGTCAATGTAATAAGTAAAAAGTTCACCAGAGTTGCTACCCTGTATTTCAACAGAACAAACTTTAAGCTACTCAGGGAGCTACTTTGCAGTATCCCCTGGGAATCTGCATTTGAGGGTTCAGGTGTCCATAGGTACTGGTCAGATTTGAAGAACCACCATTTAAAAACACAGGAACAGTCAATCCCATAGTGTCTCACATCAAGAAAGCAGAGCAGAAGGCTGGCTGAGCTCAACAGGGAAATATTCTTGGAACTGAAGAGGGAATAGAGTTTGGATGATCTCTAGAAGCAAGATA
This sequence comes from Pedionomus torquatus, assembly GCA_013398155.1. Classification (NCBI taxonomy): domain Eukaryota; kingdom Metazoa; phylum Chordata; class Aves; order Charadriiformes; family Pedionomidae; genus Pedionomus; species Pedionomus torquatus. The sequence goes on from VZRU01014300.1 coordinate 10,804, forward strand.
AGGCTTTGCAGGATGATTACAGAGCCATTGTTCACATATGCAGGGAAAAGATACAAAAGTACAAAGCTCTACTAGTGTTGAAACTGGCTATTGTGTACCAGACAAGAAGAAAGGACTTTTAAGTATGTTAGTAGCAAGACGATGTCCAAGGAACTGTATGTGTTGTAGATGGTCACCTGACAAATAGCAGTGCAGAAAAAGCAGAAGTTTTCATCTCTTTTTTTGCTTCATCTTTAATACTAATGATAGATCTTGGGCTATCTGGTCCTCTGCGTTGGAGGACCACAACTGTAGGAAGAGTGACTTTCCATTTGCAAACAGGGAAATTGTAGGGGGCCAGCTGTATCAGTTGATTATTCATAAACCCATAGGACCTGGTGGGATTTGTTCCATAGTACTGAATGCATTAGTGATGTGATGGCAGGACCCCTCTTGTTCATCTACCAAAGGTCTTGGAAACGTGGGGAGGATCCCACTGACTGGAAGCCAGACAACATTTTTCCAAATTACAAGAAGGGCATGGAGGAACACCCACAAAACTACAATCCTAGCCTCAATATCTGGAAAAAAATGATGTAAAAGATCCTACTGGATGCTATTGAAAGGTATTTCAAGGACAATGATATCATCAGGCACAATTGTCATGGGTTCACAAAGGGAAAGTCCTGTGCTCAGTAATCTGAGATCCTTCTCCAATAAGGTCACCCACCTAGTGGTTTAAAGGAAAGTGATAGACGTGGCTTTTCTGGATTTTGATAAAGCTTTTTATATAGACCCTCACAACATCCTTTTGAACACATTGGTCCAGCTGTGAGATGAACAGGTGCCCACTGTACTGGGTAAAGAACTAGCCTTTTGACATTAGGAAAAATTTCTTTAGCAAGAGGATTGTCAAACACTGGAAGAGGCTCCCTAGACAGGTGGGTCCCTGTGTGTCTTCTGGCTAGGGGAGAAAGGTAAGAGAAAACCTGCCAGAGACAAGTGCTGCCTTAGACCCCTGTGGGAGGGGTCAGGGGATCCCAGAGGGCTGGCCAGCAGGGCTGAGCTGTGGGGAGAACCTGTGGGACTTAGTCCTGCAGCCTCCGAGGGATGTGCAAGGTGTTACCAAGTAAACCCTCTAGCCATGTGTGCCTGGAGACATCCGTCAAGGCCAGAGCGACCTGATGGAGCCAGGGGAGGGCACAGACAAGGCCTTGGGACTGGTGTGAAACACCAATGCTGAGCACAAGACAAGAGATGGGGGGATGGAGTGGGCAGTGGAGTCATGGTAACCCCAGAGGTGTGTGCTGCTGGGGTGAGTACTGTGGGGTGGATGACCTCTTGTGATGCCTCTGAGTGAAGGGTTCTGATGTCACTGCATCCCTGAAAGATGGGTTCTGCCATGGTGAAGGGATGGATTGAGATGTCTCCAAGTGACAGACTGTGACATGCCCAAGCAATTGATTGTGTCCAATTGTCCCTTGCTGCCTATGCCTGAGTGCTGTCTCACCCTGCCAACTTGTGCCTACACAGCTGCTGAGAAATTTGCAAGGCTGAAGTGTTGAGAGAGACCTCTGGTGCTGGTGGTGTGCTCAGGGAGCTGTTAGATGCAGCTCTCTGTGCCTGACTCCAGAGCCATTGGAGAATTTTCCTGGTCTCTGCCAGGTTCAGGCAGCCAGAGTACCCAGGAGGTGCACTCACAGCAGCAGAGGTGAGGTGGGAGGGAAAACCTCACCCCAGGGAGCTAGGAGGGTTTCCTTCTTGAGGGACCTGGGCATTTCTTCCACCCCTCCCCATGGCCAGCCAATGACTGTGGTCTCTCTTCTAGCATGACACCATCTGCTGCAGTGCTGGTGAGAGGGAGCAGCTCAACATCCTCAGCCCCTTCCAGTCCACCACAGCACATGGAGACCATGGCCAGAGAGGTGGAAGACTGCTGTCCCATCTGCCTGGGCAGCTGAGAGGATGTGATAACAAGCCTACAACAGCATGAATCCTGTGGTGGGCTAAGAGCAAACCTGAGTGTCCCCTCTGTAAGAGGAGGATCCTTTTCATCTTGCACTCAGTGCAGATGGACAATGCCTTTGAGGAGAATGTCATCACACCATCTGTGACACCATCAGTTGTCATCCACCAGGTGAGATAAACTCCCAGCCACCCATGGTGCACCCCAATGGTGGGCTGTGAAAGGGGTGCCCAGGCATTTTGTGGGTGGCCTCCTGCCTGAGGAATGGGTGATCCTGTTCTGGTACCACCCAATACTCCTTGAGATCCTGCTGTTCTGGACCTAACCAAGGGTCTTTAGGAACAGCCAGATGGAGGCAGACATGGTGGGGAGACCATCAAAGGCATCCTGACTAGCTATGAGAAGGATGAAGAGCTGCTGGTCTGGATGTTGGGTATCTCCCTCCAAAATCACAAAATGACATCTGTGCAACAGCTTAGACATGCCACCGAACAGTGACGCAGCAGGGAGGCCTACCAGCTGCTGGGCTGGAAGGATGCTCATCTTGCCAGGGGAAAGGATGGCAGCCCCATGAATAGCCCTGACCCCACTGCCTCCTGAGGAAGGGCTTCTGACCCTGGCCCTGGCCCAGCCCTTTCTGGCATCCCTGCAAAATCCATCATGGATGAGCTCCCTGACACCTCATCTGCTGCCATTGGTGGGAGTCCCAGCAGCCATCCCTCTGCTTCTGTTGCCATCCTCATGGAGCAGGAAGGGCCCTGGAAGGAGCCAGTAGAGACCCTTCACTTCCAGCCAGCATAGTGAATGCTTTCCCTGGGGGACCACAGTGACCCCAAAAGACTGATATGAGGACTCTTCAGACAAGATGCCAACACCACATCAGTGACCATGGAGGATGCCTGGGGAGATGGTCAGACCAGGACTGGACCATCAGCTGTGGCATGTGCCAGCCCTTAAGGGGGGCACTGCAGAAACTACAGAAAAAGTCTCAGCATTACTAACAGTGCAGGCAGTATTGCTATCCTTGCACTTTTTTGTGGGGAGAGGTGGGATGTTAATGCTGAGGGGTCCCTATATGTGTGACAAGTACTATTTCACTGCTGCCCCAGAGGCAAATGCTGCCCAGCTCCAGGTTTACATCTCAGTCAGTACATTGCAGCTGGTCCTGGGGGAGATGTTTCCAGACAGGGGCTCTCCAGGGCAAGCTTGTGGAGCATCGCTCATCACCTCAGGCCTGGTCTCCTCCTCCCCACACCCTCTGCCTCCACATCCTGGGGCATCACTCTCCTGCACTGCTCAGTGCAGCCTTGCTACAGCTGTGCCTAAATCCACCCTCCTATGCCCCCAGTCATGACTTAATGCTACTCTCTGCATCACTCCATACCACCATCACCAGGTCATACCCTGCCAAGTCAGGAGCCCCACGAAGTTCAACAAGAGGAAGTGTGGAGAATAAATCTTATGAAGAGCAATTGAAGTTGCTGGGACTGTTTTGTTTAAGGAAGAGGAGGCTGAGGGGAGACCTCATCACTCTCTACAGCTACTTGAGAAGATGTTGTAAAGAGGTTGGTGCTGATCTCTTCTCACAGGTAATAGAACAAGAGCAAATGGCTTCAAGCTGAAACAGGGTAGGTTTAGGCTAAACATTAGGAAGGAATTTTTCACAGAAAGTGGTCAAACACTGGAATAGACTGCCCAGGGATGTGGTTGAGTCACCATCCCTGAATGTGTTTAAGAGTCATTTAGATGTGGTGCTGGGGGATATGGTGTAGGGGAGAAATTTGTAGAATGGTACTGATGGTTGGACTCGATGATCCCAGGGGACTTTTCCAACCCATTCTATGATTCTAAGTACAAAGTCCTGCAGCTGTGGATGGAGAATGCCAAGCAGCAGCACCTGCAGCAGTGGACTGTCTGGTTGGAAACCAGCCAGGAAAAGGTGACCATGCTGCTGCCCTTGAGCACAGAATTTCTTCCTGCTTATCCAGATCCACCCATGGATGCCAACTGGCTAAGGACACTGGGTTTGTCTAGTTTGGAGAAAAGGAGGCTGAGGGGTGACCTCATTGATCTCTACAGCTTCCTAAGGAGAGGAATAGGAGAGGAAGATGCTAGCCTCTCCTCCTTGGGATCCAGCAACAGCATGCATGGAAGTGATTCAAAGCTGCATCAGGGGAGGTTCAGATTAAACATTAGGAGCCAATTCTTCATGGAGAGGTTGGTCAGACACTAGAACAGGCTCCCTGGAGAGCTGGTCAATGCCCTAGGCCTGTTGGTGCCTTAAAAAGTGTCATTTGGACAATACCCTTCTGTCCTTGGTTGAGAGACACAGGGTTAACTCTTTTTCTAGTGCTGGGAAAACTGCACTTTTAGAAGACTCTAGTGTCTGAATTAATGAAAATATTTGCTTTATAGCCAAGCAGGCTCTGTGAGATTCAGGGTCTCATTGTTTTCGAGCCTTGCCAGGTGCAGGGACAAGGAAGAGCAAGGCCTGGGGCTTTTGACCCAAGCTGGCCAACAGGACTATTTCATACCATGAACATCACATTCAATACAAGTAAGAAAAGTTTGCTTTGTAGTTCTCTGTCTTGATGGCAGTGGTCCAGACAACACATTGCCCCAGTGCTGGATCCCTGAGACCGTCCTTTCTTTCCAAAGCCATTGTACTTGCAGTGTCCGACATTTGCTGTCCACTGCTGGGAGTACACAGCTTCCTGCTGATATAATTGGATGAGTATAATTCTTCCATATCAGTATCACAATTAATATTGGTTAATTATTTAGTCTTCTTCTATTAAATCTACTTACATTTCAACCCTCGAGTTTCTTTGTGTTCCCTGATTCCCCATTCAGGGGTCATCTGGTGGAGAGGGGTCATCGAGTGATAGAATAATTGTCTGAAAGACAATAAATTGTTAAGGGTTTTCTCACACCGTAACACCTTCATAGTGGGATTTAACTTTTGGTCAGCCCTGGGGTGGTGGGGAAGTTGGATTAAATGGTTGTTACAGGTCCCTGTCTACTAGAACTACTCCATTCTACTTTTCAATACCATAAAATTAGCATTGTTTGCCTTTCTCCAATTTTTGTATTTTTCATTGTCCTAAGTAATCTGATTATTAGCTTCTTAGCTAGTAACTTTATTAAGTAATGTTATTATTTTCTACAGAAAAATATAAAATATAAATCATTCCTTCAAGCCCCATACAATATTTATGTATGTTGTCTGTTATTGTTTCTAGTCCAATATAATTTTGCTTACATAAATATTTTAGACATTTGCTTGTTAACATTTTTAAGTATCAGGCTTTTAAAAATTTTTGTGTCACCAAGACTTATTTTGAGAATGGGAACTCACTGCTTTGTGTATATATATTGGTTATTGATGTGTATAGTGTGGACTTGTAGCTTAATGTTGGTTTTAAGTCATGATCAGCCCCTGAGAGTTTATTTTACTTTTGTTCACCTCTAAACTGCTTCTAGTATTTCTAAATACTCAAAGGGAGCACAGCCCAGAGAAGGGAACCCTCTGTTCTGCTATGGTTCCTCTCATTGCATTTATCATATTTGCAACTATTTGATATGATACAGTATTATGCTTTGGTATTTTCTGATTGTTATATAGACCATTAATAACACAGCTTTCATGGATGCATAGCACAATTCCTGTGGAAATTAGTGCAATATGCCACCAATATATCTATATAGAAAAATAAAGGGAACTTTTAGAGGTTCCAATTGTTAGAAAGGATCATATTTGGTATTACATCTCAGAAAAGTAGATGTGATGGATGCTGATAGTACATATCGAAATCAGTGCAGACTGATCTTTTTACCTAAGTTATTAACTTAGATGTCCATTCAGGCATTTGCACATCATGATATTCACATACCTGAATAACATGGAAAAGCGTTAACATTTTAAGTTGTGTGGGGGAAAGGAGGGATACTGGAGGGAAAAAAATGCTGTATTATGTGAAAGTTGGTAGTATTAGATGGCTGTTTAGAATCTATAGAACCTCTGGACTGATGCAGAATTTCTCAAATCAGATCTCTCTCAGATGCAGTACAAGCAGGAAGGATGCTTGTGTGCACATTAAAACCCATGTAAAATCATGGCAGAGTTGCAGGCCCTGCATTTGATCCCCCTGAGCACTTCTGTTTGTAATCCTATGGAGTTCCATAGAGTTTAAGGAGGAGGAATTATCGTAACTCTAGTTATGGCCCTTGGGACTGGCATGCAGGTAACAGCTGGTTGAATCATAAAAAGCATCGACACATTTCTGCAGTTTTTGGAGTCCTAAACCCAAATGTCTTCTAATGTGTTCTTTTTCAAGCAAATAGCACTATGTGTCTATTCTGAGCTTTTGCTCATAATTCACTGCGTCCCTTTAGAGTTGTTATTGAACAATTAATAGTCAAACATCTGGTTACCTTCTTGTTCATTGTTCCCTATAACTCCAGTGATATGAATTAAATGACTCGTATATCACTGTTGTGTCACAAGGCTTGAGTTAGCCTTGGAGACAGGAAATGCAGTAAGAGTCATTTTTATGCAATAAATAGCAAAAATTGTTTTGTTGTATTCTTGTAGTTACCATGTATTGTGCAATAAACTGTTAAAGTATTTTTAAAACAATATAATAAAGGCCATATTAATTGGATTCCCTGTGAGTTTTCTGTTAATTCATTGCACGGTGCTTATTTGCAACAGCGTATTTACATACTAGCAAGTGAAAAAGACTTTTAGAAGTTGGTATTTTAATGAAATTTCAGAAATGTGTTTGTGCTGCAATTTTGTTTTTCTGTTAAGTTCTACAGAAAATAAACGTGGTTTTTTTCAGTCTCATTAACTGTTCATATGGACAAAAGGGTTGTAAAGAAAACAAACAGAATCATAAGAAAAGATTAACCAGGAGTTGTCAGTTATCTGTGTCCTGTTCATGAACAATGGGATGTTTGGCTGTACAAAATATTAATAAAATTTACATAGAAACCACACAATATATAAGTTTTACTATGAGAGGTCTACGTAGTTGAGGGGATTCAGAAAGTCATAATGTATGGGCCTATCCACATTCAATCTCTGTACCTACTGAAATAGAGGTGTTGATAAAATGCGAGGATATATTACTGTGTTTATACATAATTAAGTTAGGCAGAATTAACAGGGGACCTGATACTCACACTTCATAATGTTGATCAGTCACCTGTTGATGTCACTACAAAAAAACTTACCTTGCCAATCAAGTTATTTCCCATGGACTTTTCTTAAAACTTTCCATGAATCCCCTCATACTAACGATTATCACAGCCAAACTAATCTAGCACGGGAATTCCTGTGTTCCCATGAAAAACAACAATTTATATTGACAAGTCTCTGTAGTTCCTGGTTTCTGGATGTCATCTTTTTTAACATTCTCATTTGAAGGTACACTTTATAGTAATTTTTCAGTTACTTTCTACTCATTTCACATTCCTCCACATGAGATTCCATTTTCAGCATGTTTTATAATGTTTTGTCAGTTAATCACTGAGCTTATGAGAGTTTTTGTAACTTTGAGGTTGTGATACCATTTTATATCCACTTTAGTAAGCTACCCTGTCTCCAATGGAGACTAGTAGACCAGCCAAGGATATCCTTTCCTTGAAGGCTGGTTCTGCTCTACAGCACAGGGAAGGCAGGCTGGAGTGGCACAGCTGCCCCAATCATATACATATGTAATGTCCTACTGGCTGAAAGATGGAGCAGGGGAGCCAAGTCCCACTGAATTCACTCCCTCCTCCCCATCAGTAAGACTCTCCATCTCTCCTGGTACCACATGCTGAAGGAAAGCATACTAAAGACAGGTGAAGAGGGTGAGGGTCTCTACATGAGGAGGCCATCTACGCCACCTTTATTCCAGTTGAGGGTTTCACCTTGAACTGTAGTCAAGAACAGGGCTTTGTACATACCACCCACACTCCTGTGTTTTGTAACTTCACATCCGTGGAAGATACTCCAAATACTAGCTGCAGAAACCACAACTTCAGCACAGGAAGATTTGTCATTAACTTCAGCACAGGAAGATTTGTCATTAACCACACCTCTGTATTGGAGTAGGACGATAAACATAGTATAAAAACATGTTGTAATTAGATCCAGTTTTGAACAAAAGACAAATTATTTATTTCTTTCTTCAAATGAAGCATAACACTAAAGTATAAAGGAAGTATAAATAACATCTGATTGTGCTCCTAAGCTCCATGCTATAACTTTCTTGCAATGACATCCTTCAACAAATTAACTACATCGTTACTGTTAAGTATTAATTGCACAAAACAGATACACAAAATATATAATGAGCTAGAAAGAGGACAACATTCTTCCATTATGACAAACAACTGTAACAAGAAATGGAAAAAAACCCGATAGATCTAGGCTTACATAGATGGCAACACTGAGAGTTTTAAGTCCTCTCCTTGAACACATTACATGTGATAAATAATATGCAAAATATTAAGAATTTTATTGTTGCTTACAGAAGATACTTAGCAAGCAAAGAGACAGTAGCAATCACTGCCTCATGTCTCATATCCCCATAATTCAATGCAAATTTTTACATTTCATGCAATAATCCTGAGCTTATTTTCAGTAACATTGAAATGTCATTTATAGCAATTACCAAATACATACAGAACCCAGCTATGGGGTCTATTGTATTTTTAAGGCATGAAAAAAGAATAACAGTTTATTAACTCTGAATGCCACAAATACAGCACAGCAGTTAGAAGGCTCAAAAAAGATCAGAAAGTACCAGTGATTTCTGTGCCAAGGTCCTCCCAGAACATGGCTGTGAATCATTGGCTCCTGAAAAGGTACAGAATCAAATGCTGGCCTTGCTGACATCAGGGAATTTTGCCATTGCCTTGACTGCTGGACCAAGCTTCAGAGCTACAGGAGTGACTCAGACTCCTCTCCATATCCCCAAAAAATTGATAAACTTCCTCTCACTCAAGTCAAGTATGAATTTAAAAAACAATACCAACATATTGTTTTCTAAATTAGTATTTTAAGTCTATGGAAAGGTTCCATTCATTATACAGTATGGCAATTCATAAAAAGCCTTTTCAGAAAAGCCTTATTTTTAAGTCAGATTTATTAGTACGTTAAAAGAAGAGGGATGTATTATGAAAAGAACCTCTGCCAAGTCTCTGCTCCATTTATAAATTATTTTTAGTTTTAAAATTAAAAACTTTGGTAAGCCGAACCAAGGATATATGATGCAATTTCGTGGTTCAATGGCTCTTCTCAAAAAGTAGCACAGCCCTGTCTAGTTATCAAGTGAAGAACTTATCACCTGGAGAAATTGCAAGGGGCTAGTGGGCTCTGGATTGAGCAGCTCTTCACACACCCTTTATTTAACACAAAAGAAGTTCCTGCAAGGTGCCCTGCTATGAGCCAGGGTATTCCAGTTCAGTTAAGTATGCCATTGAAACCAAGGCCAAATAGGTGGCAAATCTTGCTTCGTACTTACACTTGTTTCATGTCCTACACTGGGAATGAACATAGCAAGTGATCTCCTCTAACTCTGCTAATACTACTGCCTGTCCCTTATGTAGGTATTCGCCTATTTGAGCTCAGAGTTTACAGACCTAGTATCCTTATCTTTCACCTTCAGGTGGCCCACAGTCTGCTGCAGAAAGAACCATGGTATGCAAGAGGGACAGACTCTTCTGTGCAGCCTTTGTACATACTTCTTTCCATGCGTGCACCCCTTGAACACAAGTCACCCCTTGACAAAAATGGTTGTGGCTAATTCTGTCACTGCAAGGCTCTGAAAACTTTGCAGGTGCACAAATCCAACTTAACTAATTTTTTAATATAATACACCAAGTTATAATATTGAAAAAATGGTTCATCACAATAAACCGTTCAGGAAACCCATTACTGTCTCATTTAAGATAGAGGAATTAAAAAAGGTTGATGTTAGAACTACTGGGTTGGAATTTGCATGGTTTTTGGTTAACTTCCACTAATAAGTTAAAGAAGGCTAAGGCTATAAATTGGTACTGTTCCATTTATAAATATTCACTTCATTTCTATTATCTTCTAAAAAACATGTTAAGGAAAAAGGTGGCCAGAAGAATCACACATGTTGTAAATTGCAATTTGGTTGTTAGGCTGTAAAAACCAAACATGTAAGTGAAGTTGAGCACAGTGTTAAGAAAGAGCCAGTTTTTAATTAACAACTTATTTACAAGTTCATAAAATCAACTGAACTGGAGTAGATGTTCTATGTTTGTCACCAATATTTTATTGCAACTGGTAACTTGCACGCTTCATAGTAGAAGAACAAAAAGAAAAGAAAGTTCACTATATAGAGCCTTTGTACAGGCTACTTGACTATACACAAGGCATAGTGATCATAACACAACCTATTCTTCATCATAATTTGTGCACAAAAAGACACCAATCAGACATTATGTGAACATTACAGTGAAATGACATCACAAGTCCAGTGAAAATTTAGCATAATACAAAACATATTGATCTACTGCAAATGACATCCTTTAAAACATTAAGCCTTTATTCAGTAGTAACTTAACCAGAGTCTGATGCAGAGATTTGTTGTGTAGTTATAAGTCTTTTAAGTGAAGCAACCTCTGCAGACAAGTTTGCTATTCCCTGTTTCAAATACAGGTTCTCTGACTCACAGACGTTATAGACATTGTCTTTTATTTCAACAACCCCAGCTTTGCAACCACTCTGAATTTTTACATTGAGTTCCTTCTGATGCCAGAGTTCCGGTTTTAGTGACCAGTCTTGGATGTTAGTCACTTGAACAGAGAAGGGAGTGTGAGAAGAATGCACCAAGTTTTGTGCACCATTTTTTTCAAGCTCAAAATGTCTTTTTGAGGACATGTCAATGGGTGATGACAATTTCTGTGTTGCATCATAGTCATTATCCATTGCTTCCACTTTAACTTGCATGGCTTTGGCTTTAATTCGAAGCTTGTGAGGCAAAGCTGATGAATTAACTTCTGGGACTTTAACTGTTGCATGAAGATTTTTATGTTCAACTGGGGAATGGATTGGACCCTTAGGAACCTGCTGTTCATCTTCTCCATCAGATGACTTTCCAACTACACCATCATCAGTTTCTGATGTTCTGGGCGAATTGCTGGATGACCTATTAACTTGCAAGAGAGGAGGAGAATGTGAGTACACATTAAAGGTAGCTCCCATGTAGTTTGGATATATGGATGCTTTATATGAACCTCTGTTGTCTCTTGGCTCTCTCTCTAATTCCATGGGCTCTTGTTTTATAATTTGGAACTTGCTTTCAGGACTTCTGCAGTTGCTTTGTGTGCGACTTGGTTGAGTATGCTCTACAGATGACATTTCAGACACATCGGACATTGAGCTTTGAGGAGAATGTTTAATGACAGAAATGCAACTGCTACCAACTATTGACGGCTCATGCTCATCTACAAATGTGTTAATATTTGATTTGGAACTCTGATAGTCTTGGAAATACATAGTTGTTGAGCTACTGAGTTTCTGTATCTCTTGGGCATAGGCTGCAGAACTAATTAAACCAAACTTTAGCTTCAACGAAAGCAGCTCTGCCTTCAAAGTGGCATTCTCCTCTCCCAGTGCAATTAGTTTGTTCTCTAAGACAAGGTCATTCAGTCGTCGTTTTTCACGAGATCTTTTGGCAGCTTCATTATTTTTTCGCCTTTTCTCCCAATACATAGCATCTTTCTTTTCATCTGGAATGAATTCCCGCTTTCTCCGGCAAGCTGAAGATTTGCTTTTTCCACTACTTGCTTCAGTAAGTAGTATATCTTCATTTGTAGATAATTCTTCAGACACTTCTGATAAAGTAGACTTAAGTACCATAATTTTGTCTACATTGCTACTTGTGTCAACAGGTCCATGCTCCTTTTTAAGGGTCTGCATTTTTCTCAGCTGCATCAGAAACAATTTATAGTAGATCTACAACAAGCAACAAAGCAAGCTATTTCCCCTGTTCTTCTCACTCCACAACAACTTGATGAATACAGTGATTTTAAATCCATGCACATTCTTCATTTTCTTTCATATTCTCAGACAGAAGCGTCTGGAAACAATTTGCTTGGCAGATGCAATAGCAATTTCTTAAAAACCTAGAATAAACAGATAATTTGATTACTATTTAGGAATTGCCGGTTGAGGACATGAAAAAGTTGCTTTTGATAAAAAGTTTAAGACTAGAATTTGGTTCATTAAATCTGCTTTGAAGTAAGACAGCTCAACACTGAAACAAGTGATGTTCTAAGCTGTATAATACCTAGGTAGCAGAATTTGCTTCCAAAACAAATACAACATGATCCAAGGAAAAAAAAAATATTTTTTTTTATACTACTGTAATGTCACAGAACTTTCCATGATATCACTGGCCAATCTAAACCTCCAACACTTAACACTGCAGGACACCAGGCATGTTGATGAGCAGCACTGGAAAGTATCTTGTTCTTCCACATTAAAGCATCTCCTCTGAAAACAGCTGTGGGGTGTGACTTAGAAATGACATATATTTGCATCCTTCATGGGTTAAAAATAACATAAGATGATTGAGTGACACTTTCTGTTGTCCGAAATAACACTGCTATCCACTACAGATATTAAAGATTTAAATTTTTTTTGCATCCTGTAGAAAAAAAAATGCTCATACACACACATGTGAAATTTTAAAAGGCCTTTTAGCACAATCATATAAATTCAAACTAGTAAATGCACACACAATCTGGGCAAATATGTAGTAAAAATATTGACAAGAAAAAATGTAAATGTTCTATTAATTTGTTCTTCTCTCTTACAAAGAAAATGTTAAAAACAGTACTGGAAATATGTTAGAGAACATTTAATTCATAATTTGCATTTGAAAAATAGTCTTATTACATCAAAGTAAGTTTAATATCCTTGAGGCATATATACCTTTAGAAAACAGTGTTCACATTAAAGTGGAGTTTAGATCTAGAAAGTCCTACCATTAACAAAGGAAAACAATCAACCTTTAGCTTCAGATATTTCAATCATTAAATTGAGTTTAGCATTTAAATGACTTTGCTTTATTTAGTCACTATTAATGCAAAGATATTCTCCTAAGATTATTTGGGCTTGATCTGAGATACGGCTTCTCAATAACTCATTTTTCACAAGTCAGTCACATTCCTGGTAAAATAAATGCAGTATGCCAAGCACTTTTATAGAACTGACTTGAGTCAACAATGATTCCTGCCTGTAAAGCAAACAAACAAAAAATCAGCTACTTCTGATTAATATCACTATTTTTACAATGACTAATGAAATTAATTTTAACATTATCAGTTAGGAAAGTTATAGAAGAATTAACAAAAAGTATTCTGCCAGTTTCCCTTGTGTTTTCCAGGAGGCAAAGAGAAGTGAGTGATGTAATAACAATTAAGCAATGTCATAAAGACTTAGGTGTCAAGCTGGGTTTTCATCTATCAAACCATGCCAGCTTTTCTAACATTATCACATTTAATAGAACAGCTAAGTAGGAATTTCTAAAATACATGGTTAATTGTTGACATGTCACTACTGTTTTCAATAATACAGTCTTAATAGAAAATAGTTAGAATCCAGCCACACCAAAGACGTATCAAACATTTTAGAGCAAAAGCAGCACTACAAATTGCCATGTTCATAGAGGAGATATGTATCACTAACATACAAGTAATTACATAGTCAGATCATGATCCAAAATTCAAACTGGAGTTAAAGGGAGTCTTCAGTCAAGTTAAATAGGAGCCGGATCAAGTTTAAAAACAAAAATAAGCCCCACAACTAAGCAACATCAGTTTTGTTCATTCACTACAATTTGTTTTGCTGAAGAAGCTGTACAGCCACTCTGTCTGTTTCACTGCTACATGCAATCAATGGTTTAATTAATATGCTTACAGTTTTAAATCTAATGCAATCCAGTACTGGTTTGGAGTTTGGTTTGTTTGTTTGTTTTTTAAACCATTGTTGAACACATAATTTGAAAATAAAAATGACAGGAATTTTTTTTCTGGCATCTGTAGGATACTCATTCTCTGTAACATGACTTTACATTGAAATAATAATTTATTTCAATATTCTGTAGCATTGGGAACACACAACTATTGATCTATAATTGTCTTGGTGTACTACGGTCACTGTATTCACTTCTATCATTAACAACATCTGTGTTTCTGAGGATAGGCAAACAGCTTCTATGGCACACAGCAGGAAGAAGTATAGCATGTACTGAGTACCTATGTTATCATGATTTCTCTCACTATAGATCTCATCCAAATCTCACTGTTCAGAAGGGCTTAAGACAACTTTTCTCACAATTTGGGGCCTTACTGAATTGCTGTCTTACTGAATTTGACAGTACTAGAGAACTACAATAAAACCCAAATAAAAATATTTATTCTCTTAGAAAAGGGATACTAATATGCATACAACACTTATCTATATATTTATCTGAAGTATCTACATTTACTTAAAACAGTAGCAAGAGAAAGTAAGTACTTATAGGATTTGCGCATATTTTAGAAGAACAAAACTATACCTACACAGATTTAATACAATTTCCCCTCTTACATTCCAGTGTTCCATTTCCATGCAGTATAGATGCAGTATGTTTGGTCTGGAACAAGAACTATGATTTTGTATCTGGTATGTATCTGGTCTCAGCTCAAAGTCATCCTATTTTGGCGTTTTTCCAACACTGCAATCTAGGAAAAATACTAATAATGATAACAATGAGAGTAATTAGTAAAAAGTTGTTCGTTTGTGTTTGGTTGGTTTAGGTTGTTTTCCCCCCTAAAACTATGCATGTAGACGAATGGCATAGTTTCAGTATGGCCATTTATTTATCAGTAAAAACTCAACTGCATGTGTAAACATCATCTCCTGCAGCCTAACACTGGCATTGAGCTGCACGTAACAACACAACAACCTGTGGAGTTCACATTCCTTGTTCCATGGGACTTCGGCAGTTTGGGCCATTCCAGCGTACAATCTGCTCACTGCTAACTCTTGTTTTGGCCAATCTTGCTAGTGTACACGTTGTTCCTGGCACGAACAGACAGAACATAACTAGCATGCAAGTCTACAGCAAATTTAAGTGTGTATCAAAAACAACTGTGTTTTTGCATGCAGTATTCAACTATGCTCTCGGCCCGAGTCCATCAGAAAAGCTGTCAAGACAGATATGTAACCCACACGGACACAGTCCTACTGGTTTGCTATTTATGTAGTTAGTTCTAATACCAATACCCCTAGTGAACTAACAAAACAACAATAAATCTTTAGCTCTTTCCATGTCTTCCTTGAGCACTTTTATCATGGTAACCGGAACTGTTATTTTACAAACAGGAGTAAAAGTCCCTATTTGTTAATACTTCTCTATGTGGATCAGCCCAATGCTGACTCTGTAAACAAATTAAATTCCATCTGATGATAATGGCAAAATGCCTTCAATGAAACCAGCCATTTCACTTCAGTTGCATTTTGTAATTCCACTGGAAAACATCAGTATTTACACATAAATTAATGACCTGTAATGAATCCTCTGACTATGTTTCAAATTCCAATGTTTTCCCTTATGAATAATTTTTCAATTGCTTTATCACTCCCTCATAAAGTGTAATAAACCCAGCATTTAATACTGCCTTACATTAGTCACTGTTAAATTTTTTTTTTTTGGTTGGTTGCTATTAATGGCATTGAGTGCCCATCAACAATGTAATAACACTCGACCCTATTAACTTAATTGCAGACCCAGTCTTGCTCCCACAACAATTTGTCATTGGCTTCAGCAGAAGCAGGATACAATCCCAGATACAAAGCATTAGCAAGACTGTTGTACAGAACTCATGCTATTGAAACAGGAAATTATGTATGCAGAAGTCATGAAATGTTAATTTATCCACAGACTTCAAAAAATACTGAAGTAATCTGATTGCATCAAAATACTACATAAGGATCCTGGGGATTTGTGTATTCACACTGTAATAATTAAAATGTTTCAAATGGTTCAAGGACAGGACCACAATCTTTCGTCTTTCTCTTCTGCAAAATTTAATAAGACAAGTAATTTCTGCTATAAAGAATGCATGTGGGCCTCCTCACGTACATATGTTTCCCCACTGAGTAACTGTGTATTATTTGTATTTAGCAAAATAATTCATGCTACCTCTATGTCCATGCAGAATTTTTCAAACTTTCTAAAATGAGGTAACTATTTGTTTAATTCTATTACTCTAAGGTTTTGGTAATGATTCTGTGAAACTAAATTAAATCCAATTTCTAGCAGTTGGATGCTCAAACACAATTCGCTTTTGTATCACTACGCATTCAAAAAATTTCTCTCTCAGTTCTTCAAAAATGGAAAAAATAATGGCTAAGTATTAGTAAATACTTAAGTAAAACTAGTAAATACTAAGTAAAACAGGCTAACTTCCTGTTTTAAAGAAGAATCATGCTTCTGTCACCATCCCCACTCTAAGGCAAACCACAGAAAAATAAAAGCTTGTATTAATATGTGTCTATGCATATTTTTCACTGTTGTAGTCATGCTTCACACAGATATCATTAATTATATTACTGCTACCATTCTGTCAAAAATTATCTAGTCTGAAAACCTGTCTACATACAAGAAATGCTGTTGTAGAACCTGCTCATAGATACCAAAATAACCACTTTGCATAGTAAAGTAGCAAAACTGAAGTCCACAGTTTGTACTTTAAGGTGTTTTAAAAACACTTTCTGTCTGTCCTGAGACTTCTCTGAGGTGCATAAAATTTATACTCGTCATTGCACACTCAGGACAGGAGGCTGAGTTTAAGCCTAGGTGATAAATAGACAGCCTGCCTTAACACTGCTGAAATACTTGGGAGCCGCTCTACCCCTACCTACTGCTCTTCACAGGCAAAAATTATGATGAGAAACTGCACTTTTCAGGTCTATCATGATGCAGAAATCCACTCCAACAGAGGACAGGGCGCCATTCCAAACTCCACTGAAATCCTTCAACATACTTTTTCTTCCTTTTATCCATTTAGTTAAATTATATTCCTGTTGAAGACAAGCTTTAGTGCTGGCTCCACTGGAAAAGTGATAATATCCTAGAACAGATTTGCAGGTAAGAAGGTTTAGGCAATGTAGAGCAAATAAAGTTCAAATTTTCCAGAAAAATAAACAAACATGTAACTGCATTTTATGGTATTATGGACAGGTTATCCACAGTCATGAAGGAGAAAAGCATTTAACACTACAAATGTTGCTACCAATTACTGGCATAACATAGCTACACTCAGAAAGACCATGACTCCAGTACAGCAGCATGGAGAAATACAGACGTATTGCTCCTGTATGCAGTTCCCTTTTCTTACAACTTCATGGGCTTACAGTTTCAGGATCAACGTGTAATTAGGTCAGTGAAACACTGATGATGATAGCTTTGTACAAGATGACCCATTTTTGCTAAAATGATCATCTTGTTGAAACAAAAAAATGGGAATATCTACACAATATAGTCCATTGGGAACATCAAAAAATCAACACAATATAGTCCATTGGGAACATCAAAAAATCATTTATTATTATACTTTTCAATCAAATATTTTTTAAAAATTAATAAGATCATTATGGAACTTTGAACATTATTGTACGTTAATGCTACCCACCTCCAAGCTGAACCCAGAAAGTTGATGTCATATGTAATTTTTATAAAAGGCTTTCATTGTTAGGAAAATTACTCAAGTTACTGTTTATCTTAATACCTACAAATTAACTCATTAAAGTACAGTCTGTTTCCCAAAGGAAAATTACAGAAATTATGCAAATAAAATTATTATTTAGAGAGCATGAAATGTATGTTCAAGGTAGCTGTTGCCCAAAAAGGTCAGTCAAGGTTAATAGGTGCAAATTTGACCTATATTTTCTTCCATTTCCTTAGGAAGATGGTATGATTCTATCAGATCCATTAGATTTTTCCAAAACAAGCTGCTTGCTGCTCTGGTTTAAGGGAGAGGGATCAAAAATCTTACATTACTCAAAGTGCAATGAAAAACTTTAAAACTGAGAAGCAAAGAAAACCTGTATATAACTTCTGTAAATATTTAATTATATATATAATATATATATAGCATGTGTACATAAAGCATACTATATAAAATATCACATCAGTTTCCTGTATTTTTAATAAAATCCTACCAAAAACAATGGTTACTGAATTCACAGTACTGTAACAGTATATNACATCAGTTTCCTGTATTTTTAATAAAATCCTACCAAAAACAATGGTTACTGAATTCACAGTACTGTAACAGTATATTTCTCATTTCAAGAGCTATTTGATATCAGGAAAAAAAAAGTAGACTGCAAAAAGCTATAACTTAAGAGTAACAATGTTCTGGAAATACAATTTCAGCTTTCTCCGAGTTATGAAACATCAAGAAAAAAAAAGTTCTAAAGCCAAAATCAAACGTTAATTACTCTGACAACAAATGGCTTTCTACTATTGAACTGTGTTCTTCAAATGCCAAGCATGGACTGGACCTTCAACTGACCTACATTTATGTAGCGCTATTTAAAGGCAGCAGAATTATGTCAATTAATCCCAGCTGACACTCTAAACATGCATCTTGTTATATAACAACTGAACTACAAATACGTAAACCAAACAGTGTCTGTAAAACCAACCACTCCCTGCAAACACAACAGAGAAAGAGCAATCTTTAGAGCTCTGATTCTGTGAGATGGTCTGGACAGGAAGACTACTGCCCATGCAGAACACCATTTTCTTTATTGGCTTGCGTTTCACTCATAATAGGAGGGCTCATACTACTGAAACCAATAATTCTAACTATGCAGACACCTCTGTAGCAAAATTATTCAAATTCTGGGTAATTATTCAAATACTTCAGGACAGAATAAAAATTATGCTGAGATGAAACAACTTAAGAAAGGGGGAAAAAAACTATGTTTAATAGGGCATTCTTTCCATAGAAGATAGATTTGTGTAGTATCCGTCACCATTCAGTCTCACAGTATGCTAATTTAGACATTAATCAATTCAACACCAATTTGGAAAAAAAAAACATCAGGGTATCTAAGAAGATCTTAATAATAATTAATTTCAGATCTACCTTTTAATACAAAAAGTTTTCAACAATGTTGCTCCTATCACATTTTGAGCCAAGTCCAAGTATGCCTTCGCTTATACAATCTTATTCTTGACAATCATGCTTAGCATCAATATTAGACGTCCCCATATACATTGGTTTAAAAAAAATAGTTAAAGTTTCAAGCACAGTAAAACACAGAAATCAACTGTCATTTTCTTTTAGAATTGGCTGCAAGAATTGGCCATCTATTTGCATTTTTTTTCTATTACATTTCCTAAGCACATTTATATCTCATAACTGGCTGTAATGATCATGGCAAGGTCACCTAGAAGAGTCAATTGAGCTGATGAGTCAGATACATTGCTTAACAGTGTGTAATAAGACTCAAACAGAGGATTTTATTGTTCGTATTATTGCATCATAGTGATGTTATAACAGCAGTGAGATTGCTGTCTGGAAAAAATTATTGCATAAGGATAGTTTGCATAACTATTTGTTATAATAGTAAATTTTAAATGAGCTAAAGGTTTCTTTTATTTATGAGCTTTATTTCAAGATAAAGAATTGAGAAAAGCAGCATGGTACTGATATCTTTCACAGATCCTATACAGACTTTATTGCCATAGGAAGAGGTTCTGTATGTTCTACTAATTTCAGGTATGGCATGGCAAATACTGTTCCTTCTTATAATTAGATAAACTGTGCGGAGGTCACGTAAGTTCATATCGCTCATGGAAGGACTCAAGCTTTTTGACACCTTTCAGATCAGTTCCTTCAAAAAAAAAAAAACAACAAACAAACAAAACAAAACAAAAAAAAAAACCCACACAAAACCAACCAAGCCCCAAACAACAAAGAACCAACACCACAATCACTACACACCACGGCAGCAACTTGAGGCAACAGGAAGCGGGATACTTAAAATCTAGTTAAACGTCCTTTGGAGAATATGAGTAAAAAATGTAAAGTAAATAAAAACAGATCATAGAGGCAGATCATTCTAAAGAGTATTAGCATCTCAATAGTCAGACATCTGTAATATGACAACTTTTACAACAATTACTGTTACTGCCAATGATATCAAGGATCAGTAATCCTTGAACTTGTTGGTTAAAATCAGGTCTTGGCCCAAAAACCTTATTCATTCAAGTTTCCCATCAAAGTCAGTATTTTGATCGAATGAAGACTGTAAAAGTGATGTACACGTCAATATTTTAAACGAGGCTCTAGATTGAACTAACTATCGAGGAGGGCAAAGATGACTCAAAGTAGGTTACATACACAGGAACAAACACAATGAAACTGAGTGCAATCACTCAAGTTACAGGGGGGGGG
>VZRU01014301.1:0-92219 GCA_013398155.1 Pedionomus torquatus
GGGGAGGAGGGTCAGCAACCAGGGCGATAGAGGAGAAAACAGAAAGTATTTAATTAGGGAAATTCCAAAAAACAAACAAGCAGCAAATTGGCAGCAAATAAACTTTAAAATAAAAAAGGGTGAGCATCAATTAAAGTATTTAAAATAAGGGGAAAAAAGGGCAAAACATGCAACAAATCTGAAAGCTACAAAGCACAAAGATCAGAAAAAGTGTGGCAATGAAGGAGCACGACGAGAGACGAGAACAGAAACCATGGGTGTCTTTTACCATGCAGTAAAACATGACTGAGTGATGTTAGAATCATAACCAATGACAGGATTTTCTTCAGGGGTCGATTTAGGGGCAGACGAATCAAAAGAGATGCTCACAGGCCTTCAGGTTTGCTGGCTACCGAACACAGCTCAGTTCCTCTCCTAGGACATTGCTCTGCATTTCTGTGCTGCCTCATCTGCTCGGGCTTTTCACAGGAACAAGCAAACGATTTACAGGGCCAGCCCTTATGTGTCAGGGGTTCCCTTTTAAGCTACTGAATTTCATTTCTTGGCAGGCCAGAATTAAAACCGATGTTCAGACATCATCAGCCCAAATTATTTGCGTCACACAACGCCAAAGAACTTCGTTCTTGGCCCCAGTTTGGGAAGCGGGGGCTTAAATGTTTCTCCCGTGGTGGAAACATGGAGCGAGACAGCCCATCCTGAGTTCCCTGATTCATGGAAAAGCAGAGATTACCTGGACAGCTGAAAACTAACCAAATACTGCAACATCATGTTTGTTAAAACATTTAAGACTTCTTCTTCTGAGCCGTCTCGATGCTCAAGTGCCCACTGTGTCGACTGGAGCGGGGCCTGAGTTACCAAACTCGCTCTGCTCTGTGCCACTGCGGGTGAAGCCCACTGCTTTTGTCTGGTTTTAATCCAAAGGTGTGGTTCCCCTGGTGTTACATCGCAGAAATGTGAGCAAACAGCCTCTCCGAAAATGAAAGCAGCAAAAGTGACTCCAGTTAACCCAACCGAGGTGTTTTACGGCCAGGCGAAGAGCCACGTAACGAATCGACTGCTCTTAAATGAACAGACTGAAGGAGCCTATTCCCTGAGATCACGGTCTGCACACGCAGGAAACCAGGTTTGTCTTTCAGCACCTCTGAGCATTATTGCTTAAATCGACCCCTGTGGGTGGGGTGAAAATATGGTATGAAGGGATGATATTCTGTGTCAATGCTGATGAAAAGAAATATAAACGAATTATAAAAATGAACTAGTGATGATACAGTGGCTCATTCACCAAAGAACCTCATTAGTGGAACACATCAGCATCCATGCACTACCTACAGCTTCTTATGAAGAATGTCCTACTACAACCACAATCGGTTTTATTGGTATTTCTTTGGTTAATGAATTGTTTTAACAGCAGACAGCAACAGAAATACCCACAACTAGCACATGTGGGCAAGCGTTGGCGTGAGTCATCTGAAAAATCTATTAGTGTTCTTTACTAACTAAAATGGAGTTACCTACCTCCCAGCCAGTACTCTGTGTAATAAAAAGTAAAAAGCGCATGTCACAGAAACCAAAAGGATAGTTTCAAAGGCCAAAACATGACCATCAATGTAAGGTATCATAAACCTGAGATGGTTTCAATGATTCTAAGACATCATGCACCCAAACCGGCCTTCTCTGGCCTAGAAGGACACCCAGTGATTGTCCTCCATCTGTACATTTAACCTCGGGAATCTGGCAATGCCAGGACATGGAGAAAACCACCAGACTCTCAGCTGGATCCTATGGAATCGATGCACTGACGGACATCTACTGAGCAGCTGAGGGCAGCATAAGGGTAACTACACCAAATCAAATATCAGCATCAAATGCTCAGCACCTGAGCTGGTGGAATTTGCACCACGTCAGCTTAGAAAGGTTCCTTCACTTATTTATCCACCATATGAACAGACAATTAAAACCCCAATATTTCTGAATGTTACCTACCAGGCTAAAGGCAAGATACAGTGTTTGTCCCAGAAATACAACATGCAAAACACAGGTTAAAATAGCATTTGAAAGGAGAAACTGACAGATGATTGGACATTTTACCCCTTGGGTATTTCTAATCTTATAACAAAACTCAGTATTTGATATTTCTCATGTTAAACAAGAGAAAAAAATCCTGTTAGCGATCCTTGCCTTTACTGTGGATCACCACTTGACAATTCTCGTGTGATCTGATTAAAATATTTCTTCCTTATCAGGTGGTTATTATTGGCTCTGAGCATTTGAAGTTTCTTCACAATTCCCACTGCAGCTGAAAATTCATTACCTGGTGAACAATCTTGCTGAATGCTTCCTGGAGTTTACCATGAATAGTAGATAGCTTCTTGGCATCTCTATTAGCTTCGTGAATAGGAATAAGGACTTTGTAAACCTCATTAACTGCTTCATACATGCCAGCCTACAAAAATAAGGTCCATCAGATTGCACCATCAATTCAACAGCAAGAATGATACATACTACCAGCATTTAAATCACAAAACTGCAAAATGAAAAGGTGGTGCTGTGATATAATCGGCACCTCTTCTTAGAATACAGCCATACGTGAACAGAATAAAAGGCCCAGTCACCTTTGGAAGCAAAAGCCTACTGGATTACACATTGCTACTAATAAATGAGATCACTGACAGAACCCAAACTGGGATATTTTGGATGAACATATGCACAGGAGCACAACAAGCTCAATAGCATCCTAACCACAGGCACGGGAATGAAACACAGGAGCTTAAGGGCAGAGTACAGCTCATTCTATTTGGTGCATCTTCAACCTAAGTGACTGCTACGTCCAACTTTTGGCACTCCATGAGATGGGCTTTCCTTAGGATGTCTCTAGGGGAGGGGATCCAGCCCCCTGCAGCCAGAGACACTGCATCGTGTGGCCTTGGCCAGCCAGTAGCTGGGCTTCCAGGTCTTTGCTCCGGAGTTATTGCTGCTTGTATTTACACCCCCTGAATGACGTTTCACATCGCGCTGCAGGAAATAATTCACTTGCTTTCCCTGGTTTCTGATGGATACACAACTACCAGCTCGTTAACACTGCTCACATAAAGCTCTCCACCCGCTCTTTCTGAAGAGAGGGAAAAACATCACGGCCTTTCTTTACTGCTGTGAACTACCAAATGTGCAGCCTTGAGGTGGAAGACACGGGAAACACACAAAGGCCTCTCGGTCCCAGATCTCACTCTGCACAGTTCGCTCCAGGGGACAAACTGAGCTGCCCTGAACTACTAACACTCCCCATGCTCCATGCAAATTAAGTGGTTACAACGGAGTTATACACAGAAAAAACATTTTCCTTCATATTCCCCAGCGGTCTAAGACTGCTGAAGCAGATAAGTAAAGAAATTGAAGTCTTCTACCATGGAGAAAGATGCTGCAGCCTGTTCCAGCAATCCCACCAGACCAGCTTCTGTAAAATACTTCCCAGAACAGATACCTTCTTCATCTGGTGACACAACATCATCAGAAACTGCTGACTCTTCCAGAACATTAGAAGATATGTTCTAAGGAGATATAACATAGATAAAATATTTTTACTCCATTTAAACAACATTCAGAACTCACAATACTTTGAAAAATGGTTGATTTTTCAATTGAATCCTAACGTTTTTAAGAGGCAGCTTTCACATGCGTTTTCTTTCATTTCCTTCTGAACCAGCATGGTACCTTAGCATGTGTTTAAACTAACTGGACTGGACCACCTACACATTCAAAGATAAGTATGTGCCTGCTCTACTCAGGAGCATCCCACTTAACATTACTTGTCCTAGGAACCACTCTTATCAGCTGCACCCACTGCAAAATGGTTAGATTTACAAAAACAGGGCAAGAGCAGTACGAGCACATGGGCACAGTAAAATCCGGCCCATGGAGGTGCTCAGCATCAGCAAGCAAATGACAAATCCCCAAAGTACATTAGGGAGGATGATTCCTACCTGAAACGTAACACACCCTACGGGGAGGTATTTTCGGTCTTCCAGCATGCTTAGGTACTCAGCCACCAAGGCCGCAGAGTGGACCAGGCACTGGGCTGATTCGGCGTGATTGCTCCTCTCGGAGTGCTTTCCAGCCATGTTCTGCAGCCACGTCAGGCGCAGGTCAGGGGAATTCTGATAGCCCTTTGCAATCCTAATTGGAAAAAACAACCCTCTGTGATTAATAGTTACTTCTGCTTAAATAACAGCCACCCTCAGTGCTAGGCTATCTACAGTAGAGGAGATAGCCTAGCCTGGAGGGACTCTTTGGCAGTAGTGATAGGACAAGGGGTAATAGTTTTAAATTGGAAGAGGGGAGATTTAGATTAGATATGAGGAAGAAATTCTTTCCTTTTGAGGGTGGTGAGACTCTGGAAGAGGTTGCCCAGAGTTGTGGCTGCCCCATCCCTGGAGGGGTTCAAGGCCAGGCTGGATGGGGCTTAGAGCAACCTGGTGTGGTGGGAGGTGTCCCTGCCCAGGGCAGGGGTATTGGAACTGGATATCTTTAAGATCACTTCCAACTCTAACCATTCTATAATATACCTGAAACAAGAAGCAGTCTAGGATGGAAAGTTACCCTAAATTACTTTACAGATTTCTGAGCCAGGTAGTGGCAGGGAAGCAGCTGCAGCTACCCCCTGATGGCAGGATGTTTTTATGGGTGACTGCTGACAAATCTGCCTGGTCACTTACGATAAAATCTCTGCTGCCTTCTAAGAAGCCTTCAGGACCGTTTGTGCAGACAATACTATGTAATTTAGTAGCTGGAATCTTAACATGGCTCTTGAACACCTTTTCCATATGGAGACCATCATATGTACCACCACCAAAAAGCCTTTTGTGCAAGCAGGTCTTTAAGTTTTCCCTGATGCAAGCAGGGAGAGTGGGCTTTCCTCAGGTGGAGGATGGTTCTGTCAGAGACTGCTGGGGAATGGAACTGCTTGTATCCAAGATAAGCTACATAAACACCAAATAAAACCCATCAACACCACATGTGAACAGAACAAACAGGTCCATATTTGTCCATAAGCATTAAGACCTGGATCTCCTTCAGAACCAAGCTCTGTAAGGGCTCAAACGCAAGTCAAAGAGCAAACGGCACGTAGCTGCGTTGGCTTCAGGGAAAATGTGAATCATGGCAAGCAGTGTCAAACAGGCGTACATTTAAAGTAATTACTAATAAAAAACAAGTAATCAAAGTTCACAGCAATACAATACCTCAGGCTCTAAACACAGGAAGTGCAGTAGGTACAAAGCTTTGCTCAAACACCCTGTGGAGCACTGACATCTACTGTCCCTGCAGTGCAACGGTTATAAACTCTACCTGTACATCAGGTCAATCAGCATTTCTGGATCTTCCTGGTGCTCCTTCATTTTAACTGTGTCAGAGAGGATCATGTGGAGGTTGAACACTAAGTCCTGAACCTGTAAAAAATACACCACTGTTATGAACTGGCGATGGGATTTGAGCTATGCTTGGACCACAGTCGCTTTGAACCTTTGTGTGTTTGAACCTTGGTCAGGAACCTTAGTTTATGTACTTAGATGATACAAAAATACGTACCTCCTCTAGGGAATAAACATAAATTCCAGCTACAAATAGAGGTTTAAGAACAGGTTGTTAATCAACTACACCTTACTTTTCTTTTACCTGATCAGGAAACGTCGTCTCCCTAAGTTCCAGATCTTCTTCAGCATACGTCAAAATAGTCTTCAGGGAACGTCGCAAAAATTCCTCATTGAAGTTCTGGGACGTCCCCACCAGGGATGAGAGTGACATGGTCACCTGCATTTTCACTCTGGCGAAGTTCTGCAACAGAGAAATTGTTGTTATATTCCAACAACCTGGAGACACTGCAACAGACTTCTGTAACATCCCTGCTCTGGTCACTGGAGAAAACTCCTGACACCAAACTCAGTCTGTCAGACAGACACCTGATACCAAAAAGAAAACACAAGTTTTGTGAAAAGGCAGCGGTTACAATAAACCTCTGGTGCTGCTGACTTCATAAACTGATGACAGCATTATCAAGTTCCAGGTTATCCTCCAGAAGTTTTAGTTTTCTCTCCTCCCTGCTCTCTTCTCAAGCAGTGTCGACAGAGATGTCTGGAGGAGCACTCTGTGACGCACAGCTACGTGTCTGCCTGCAAAGTATCATCTGGAAAAGTTCAGGCTGGGAATTTTCATGACAATTTAAAGTGTGCATGGGTGAGCCAAGCTAAGGTGTAATTAGAGCTAAGATCTGAATGCAAACAAAATCCCAGTATTACTGACTCACCTCCAGTACCAGAGCCTGTCGAGAAAGGACACACAAACCTCACTGTGCCATAGAAAGGGCTGTGTGGCTGCTTCTGCTCTCACCTAGAGGTGTGGGAAAGGAAGGCAGAGGGGGCTTCCTCCAAACAGCCCCAAGTGCACACTGTCCAGTCTGAAGAGCATGCAAACCTTTCAAACTGAGAGGTTCGGAAACTCTTGCAGTTCCAGGCAGGGCTGTGGGTCTCTCTAGAAACCAACACCAAAGGTGGCTTTCATGCCTTTCTCCCTCAGGAATACAGAGAGCTCCATCCAGAAGTCCCCAACCAATTTACATGCAATAACCTAATGAATAACCTTATGAAGACAACCAAGGGACTGGAGAATATCTGTGATGAGGAAAGGCTGAGACACCTGGGGCTGTTCAGCCTGGAGAAGAGAAGCCTGAGAGGGGACCTTATCAACACTTATCAATATCTAAAGGGGGTGTCCAGAGGATGGAGCCAGACTCTTTTCAGTGGTGCCTGGTGACAGAACAAACGGCAACAGGCACAAACTGGGACACAGGAAATTCCATCTCAACATGAGGAGAAATTTCTTTATTGTGAGGGTGGCAGAGCCCTGGAACAGGCTGCCCAGAGAGGGTGTGGAGTTTCCTTCTCTGGAGACATTCCAAACCCAGCTGGACGTGTTCCTTTCCAACAGCTCTGGGTGACCCTGCTTTGGCCAGGAGTTGGACTAGATGACCTACTACCATTCTGTGATTCTGTGACTCTGTGAAGTGCAGCCAGATACTCACATTCCCAATCTCAAAGTTTTGCCTCATCAGAAGGTAAAGAGAGGCACTCGCATGCGACCGAATGGTGCTGATACTGCTGCTACAGTGTCTCAGGAGCCTCAGGCACAGGTCTGCACACTGCTCGGTCTCCTCTTCAAACAGCAGCTCAGGGAACTGGGAAAAACAGCACATGAGAACGTTAGTGCTGGGGCTGACGGTAACAAGCACTCAGGACAAAAAGGCCAGGGTGATCCTCAGCAACGCACACACCCTGGAGTTAGAGGAAGTCCAGTCGCCTCTGTTTTGAGGGGAATGATGCTAATTTGCATCAATCCACTTTTACAGGAAGGCAAAAGCAAACTCCTTGGCATCACCACAGAGCAACTTATTTTACCTGCACCACCAACTTGCTCCTAGATCTACATTCTTAGACCTGAGTACCAAAAACTCAGGCTTAAAACTTCGAGCTTTTCCCAGTATACCTGCAGAAACTGGGAAGTTGTTTAAATCACGGGCACAGTGAAACAAATCCATTTTAATTGAATTTCATACAGCTCAAATTCCACCCGTGCTTCGTGCTCCCTACAGTCTAGGTGCCTCTGCTCACTTATCACCAGCCAGCAGGAGCACACACCAAATCTGGGCTTTAAAAACTATACCTTTGCATGCAGCCAACAAACTCAAAGTGCATAAATACAGATAACTGATCATGAAAAGAGTCAGGTTTTATCAACTCCCAGACCATACTCCATATTGCTCAAAATAATAAATGCTTGGGGAGGTGCAAGGAAGAAAACAGCCCCATCCTTGTGCTCAGGATATGTAAAAGCATCCGTGGAGAATTCACCTTTGAAACCAAAGCCCTCTGTGTGGCGAAGCAGTGTTGGAGATAAAGTGCACTTTGGTTGCAGGCCATGCTGTGCAGAAGCACTTTCAGCACACCGCCGAGGATGCTCTCTTTGGACTCCGTCACAGAAACAGTCTGCAGTCAAAAAGGAAACCAAGAGTTGCATGAGTGAAAATTAACCTCCTGTGTGTGTCCGTGTGAATGTAAGAGAGAGAGAGAGAGAGAGAGAGAGAGAGAATAGCTCTGTGAAAAAAGCCTTTGGCACAAAGATATTACCCACCCCAAAAAAATCCCATGTTAGTAGGAGTTTTTCTCCTACTAACTCCACGTAATACAAACCTGACCCACATGCTAAAGCCAGTGGGATGGATGGTACTGAAAGGAGGGGACAAATCTACCCCGTGCCCTCGCTCACTCATGGGGAGTGAGGAAATACCTTGGCTATCCACACAGATGAAGGAGCCTGGAAGCTTTCCTGCACTGTGCAAACTATGGATACTGGAGGTTGACCTGGAACCCAGTGACTTCAGGCAGGTTTGAGAAAAACTAGAGGAACTAGTTAGAATAGGGCTTGGGCATTTCACTGCGGAGGTTTTGAACAATCATTTCTTAGACTACAAAAAGGGAACAGCTTTCAAAAAGCCTGAAGGAGGCTACTGCAGTGTAAAAGCAGACTGTTACAGGCTGAGGATTCGGGGAGGTTATTACCACCCTTCCTGCTGCAGCAGGGGAGATGCACAGTTCTGACAGTTTCAGACAACTGTTTTGTTTAACAAAATGCTGGCTGCTGAGGCATCTAACACATAACTTCGTAACGCTGTCACGTTTCTATTTTCTTATTATCCTTACCTGTACAACTATCTCTAGAGTATCCAAAATAATCAGATTCGCTTCCGTTGCAAGATTTCCATCGATAAGTGCTTCATGTTCTATCTCTGCCCTTGATCTAATCAGAGAAAAGAAGCAATAAAATTACTTTCTGTTTAAGATGTAGACCTACCTGTTTTTCAGTCAAAAACATTTTCGCATTAGCAGAAAACCCCCAGCCACAATGTGTATATTTTTTACTGGACAACACTACAAGGATATTTCAACACATCCATTCAGAGGACAAGAAGAAAGACTTGTTGGTTTTTTTTTTACATATACAAACTTACACAGGATTTACGTTCATCATGCTAGGTGAGCTCACGCTACTTTCTGACACCTCGTTACTCCCCCAGGAGCACAGCAACAGTTTAGAATCAAAGTCCAACTCAAAACTGGTTTAGTAGCATCATTAGGCATGCAAAAAAGCACAACCAGGAACAGAGGGTATGGGGTTTATGTTAAAGGCTATGGACACAAGGTGGTGCTAAATGAGCTTGTAGATCTGTGCTGTTGATCCCAGCAGCCAGACTGTTTGTAGCACAGAGTGTGCACCGTCAGGGTGCAATCTTTGTCTTTTTAAAGCTACATTTTTCAAAGATTTTCTTCCTCTCCAAAAAAAAAAAAGAAAAAGACATAATTTTGCTGGTATGTGCCAGGCACTCACTCTCCTGGAAAGGCTCACAAAGTTCACGCACCCACTCGCAGCGGTGGCTCCAGGAATTCAGCAGCAACCACCCAGTTTCCGTGGCAGGAGCTGCATTTGGTGAAGATCCAGCGGTATATTTAAAAAGCCCAACTACGGCCTGTCCCACCACAGGTGCCACTTTCCAACAGACTCACGCCTGGCCAAATCACAGCAGGAGTGTGACCCGCTGACAAAATTAGAGCAAAATACACACCAAAGGGGAGAGCTCTGGGCTCTGGGACCTGCATTGCAGCAACCCTCCCCTGCCACACTCTGCTTCCTCTGGCAGCTGGGTCACACACTCATTATCTACTCTTCAGGTCCAGAATCTGAAGGCTTGGGGCCTGGGCTTGTACAAAATAATACCGTCTGCATAAAATAATACCACCTGCAATTAGCTGCGCATGATTTTTGGTGTGAAAAGTCTTGTTTGTTAGGTTTCAAAGGGCCAGGCTCTACCTGCACGTGCAGGAACACTTGCAGTGCCATAGGAGTGGAGCGCGATGGACCTAGGCCACAGTAAGCAAGAATGGGTTAAAAAAGCAGGTTTGTAGAGATATCTAAGCAGATCATTTCGTGGGGTGAGATACCATCCTTTGACCACCAAGGTATTCCACAGCACGTACGTGAGGTCCTCCTGGGAAGAGGAGAGGGCTCAGACCCAGTGCCGGCAGTGGACTGATGAGTTCTTCAGGCCAAATTTTAATCTGGTGTAACTTTGTCCACAGCTCTGGAGCTGTGCCAAGGTGACATTTGTACCAACATCCCTTCATTAGTAGACTGAAACACACCGGTCACTTGGTTTTCCCAATGCCTCAACAGCACTGGGGTCTTGGACAAAAAGTCACTACTTGACATAACAAGAGATAACACTCTCGTGTCGGACAAAGCAAATAGAAGCTGCGAAGATGCACTTTCAACTTCAGGAAGTGTCCAAAGGTAAAATTTGGCCTGCCCTCCACCCCAGGCTCTGAGGACCCCAATTTCCAGTCTCTTCAGAGCTTCACCTGGGCTGAGATTGCTTTCCTAGGACTGGGAACATCTATTCTGCTGGGAGGATGGAGACTGCAGGTTGCAATTTGAGGAAACAGAAAACGTGCACAGCCGAAGCTCAAACACAGCTCCTGAGCCCTCTGGATTAAACCACACCAAGAGAGGGCATTTGAGAGGAAATGGGTGTAATAAGCAAAAAGAGCTCATTCCAGTCAGTTGCACACACACACTTGAGAACTTCTGCCAAGCATCACAAACAATGCTGTGATGATTGAGTTTGCAGATGTACAAAATGGCAATTTAGAACTACACACCAATGCTACAGTACCTGGCTGGTTTGTGGCTTCTAAAAGCACAGCACATGTGGAAAAACAATCAAAGTGATGGATTAGGACAGGAAAGGAAAGCGAGCTTTGACAACTCCAGAATGCTCTTATGGAATAAAGGAAATATGACATGAGATATATATGCTATCTGGGAATACTGTTAATGGATCTTCTCTCTAAATTACAGCTTACTACGGGGTTTTAAGAAGGTAATGGATTGTATCAGTCTCTAAATCTCATTGTAAAGTCTAAGCAAGCAAGGGACAGTGGCAAAGCAGTTACACAGGCAGTGTTGGGCTAAATGCCAGTTGCACACTGCCAGCCCGGTCCCAGCTGAGGGCCCAAACCTGCTCGCATGAGAGCTAAGTGGACTGATGCCATTGACCTTCTACGGGGAGAGAGACCCTGCATTCTCACGGGCACTGTCACAGTGTTAGAAGGATAAGGCAGAGTTACTTGTCAAGCTTTTCTGTGTTTTGGCGCCAGTGAGTCATATCCTTTCTCCATCTCAAATTCTCTTGACTTCCAAACGCGCTCCCAGAAGGACTTCTCTCTGCGGGACAACGTGAAAACAACAGCAGTCATCTGATGCTAATTTTTTCGCATGGGTAGCAACTCTAGTTTTCTTCACAAGTGAGAGGTGACAGCAAACTGTAACTTCTTAGAGCCCAAGGCTGTGGCACTCACCCAAGATCTTTACATGGCCCCTAATTCCGTCACTGCTGAGTGGCATGAGAGGCAATTTTGCTTGCGGTGGCTTTTGTATGCAAGAGAGCAATCAGCAACGCAGACCACTTTGTGTGCTGCCACATGCCAGGGTGAACAGAGAGGGGCAGCTGCGATACTCAAATCAGGGAGGCAGCTATCAGAAACACCTTCCTTGGACTGCAGAAGAAGCCTGGATGTGGCAATCCTCAGCAGCCCACAGCTGGCACACAGTAACGTTTTCAGGGTGGTGCTGAGACCCCTCTACCTACTTCACAGTCTTCTATGTCTTTATCCTCACTGCTGGGAGGGCAGGGGAATTTCAAGTAATCAAGGCAATCAGGCCAGATTAAGAAAACAAAAATACAAAGGTCCCCCTTTCTCGTGGTGATTCATTAATTATGGTTCTGAAAAATTTACTCAATGTTGCCCACAACGACTGGCTCAGGTGTGCCAACACGCCTGTGGCAGAGCAGGAGACAAAACCACAGTTCTGATTCTTGTCCTAAGCCCTGAGCCATCCCTTCCTCCCAAACAACACAAACAGCAAAAATCATCAGAAGGTGCTTGTTACTCCAAGTACTGGCTATTTCAAGCCTCGTTAAGTTAGCAGACATATCCAGGCATTTTCAGAGCTACCAACAGAAGATCAGGCAGTTTGTGTTCCTCTCTGATCCTCACACAGGTCATACTAGAGGATGGCTCTGAAAGATGCCACGCTGGAAGAAGTTCAGGCGAGAACACCATAAATGAGATGCGATTACATGGACACAAAAGCAACCAGGGAACAAAGTGCCTGTAGATGGTAAGTTCCGTGGACAGGCAGGTTATTTAGGGGAAGCGTAGAGATTTTGCAGACCCAGTGGAGAATCCTGCAAACAACTTTTTCTAGAGACCCCTTTGAAAATCTTGATGGGCACATCTGGCTACATTACTTAAACCCA
Source organism: Pedionomus torquatus (assembly GCA_013398155.1). Lineage (NCBI taxonomy): Eukaryota > Metazoa > Chordata > Aves > Charadriiformes > Pedionomidae > Pedionomus > Pedionomus torquatus. The sequence continues at coordinate 12,419 of VZRU01014301.1, forward strand.
CGGATGGGTTTAAATAATTGTTGGGGACGGGAGTAGCAGTTTTGGGGAAAGGGGGACATCCCAGAAGTCTTCTTTACTTACCTAGCTGCCCTCTGCTTCTCCGGACCATTTCCTGCCTTGCCCCTATGCTTCCCAAAATAGCTTCTTCAAGTTTGGCTCTCATGTCTTTTGACTTCTTGAATGTCAGACTGTTCATTCTTTCAAACACTTTCTTGCCCTGCAAGTTTCAAATGAGACCATGAGGGAAGACTGTTTCAATTTGGGATATTTTCTAAGCATTAGCAACTCAAAATACCTTTCCTGTCTAAAGACATGCAGCATGAAAGGAATATAGGTTTTGTTGCCAGGTAGAAAATCTCCCCAGACTCCAGCATCGCTACAGAAAATTCTCCTTCTTGTTGACAGTGAGCAAAATGGCCAAGGGCTGTCCCCTTGGCAGTTCCCAGACGCATGGCAAGCAGCACAAAGTGCTTCGGTAGTAAACTAAGGCACAGATACTCGCATGGCTGAAAAGTAAACATGGAAAAAGGCCACAGGTCGGACAGAGACACGCTTTGCCTTGGGATTTTGAATATAGGAAATACTTAGCAGAGAGCAGGAAATGCCTTTCTGCAGTCGTGTAAAGGATGGGAGTATAAAGTTCCAGGGCAAGCCCAAGAAGGAACTCCAGGAGGTTTAAACAATATAGCAGTACCTTGTATTCGAAGCAGGATACGCAAAGATAAAGCAAATCCAGCAGGCGGTTGAGCTGCAACACTGACAGGTCCGTGAACCACTTCTGCAAGACACTTTCATCGGCGTTCTTGAGCACCCACAGGAGACAGATCAGAAGGCTGCGGCTGGACTCTGTCGAGAAGGTGGAGTGCTGCCTGCCGCTCTGAAATAGACAGGGCAAGACATCTGACGCACTGTATTTCACATCCAGACACTTCAATCATCACTACAGTGAACTGCACCAGCTACCAACCCAGCCTAAATAATTACCAAATAGGAAGAAAAGGCAAACAGACATTTTTTCCTAACGAAAAAATGTGTTTCTCAACCCAAGAGCTCAGTGGAACCCGCAGACAGTCAAGCCACAAGACTGAAGCAGCAGTTTGAACCAAAATAATCACATTGTACGAGTGAGTTTCTGTTCAGGCAGCAAATACCCACTCCCCCCTAGACGCCTTTAATAAGCTCCAGCAGGTTATTACTCGTTATCTCATGTATGTATCAGTGTCTTGCTTTAAATGCACATAAAACCTACCAAAATGGGTTAAAGGGGGAGGCGGGAGAAATGGAAGGACCTGTCTGCTACTGGAATCAGGATCCCCTCCTTGTGCAGAGAACAGGGCAAATGGTCCATTTACGTCTTCAGCTTGGTGGGACTTAGATGCGGGAACTTTTGCTTAGGCCTTAGAGGTCACAGTGACCACTACGCTTCGCAGAGCTTTTATCTGATTGTTTCAGAAATAAAGCATCTTTATCAGAAAAGAGCATTCTTCCATTTTCTGAGGTTTGTTGATTTTCATCCCCACGTGGCATCTTCTTATACCCCGAGACAGGCAAAACAACGCACAAACGTGATTTGTTCCCCCTTGTCTCTCACTTTCTGCCTCCCTGTGTAACACCCAGCTGCAATCAGAGTCCCTGCCACCTGGTCAGCCCCACAGCACCCACACACGTAAATATTTGCTTGTTGACACAGACTGAGGGTCAAGGAATAGGGAGAGGTGGCTTTGTACCGATGAGGCCAGTAGGAAACTGCTGGGTCGGGTGAGTTGAGGGACCGATGTTCCTGCGATGGCCATGGCAACTGTCTGGCTGATCATGCTTCCACCCTCGCTGTCGTAATCATCAACGGCGACGCAGCTCGGCCTCCCTCGCTGGTTGTGACTCTCTGCCGAGAAAGACATGTATCTTGTCAGTCCCCACATTCCAAGTTCCTCTCCCCATCCTCCCTCTCTCCCTCTGCAGCGCTAGTTTCATTGAACTGCCTGGGAAAGCAAACTGGAAATCATCAGGCTCACAGGGTCCTGCAGGTGAACAGGGTTATTAGTGGAAGTCAGGCAAAGCAAAGAAAACAACAATTTTGAAATGCAACCGATGCAATCTCAGTAGCTAGAACACTTCTGGATACTGAAAAGGTCTGAAAATAGATCTTTCATCCCTTTGAATAATTCACTCCAAATCCTTACAGGCAGCTTTAATGTGTCATTAAACTCAAAGGATATAGAAGACAACTCCAAACTAATTATTCCAGGTTGGACTCCCTGCCCTGAAATAACCCACTTCTGCTGCTCTCCAGGATGCTCTGCAAAGCACCCCCGAAACAGACTGCTGACAAAGCACACACACAGAGCAAGAGGAGGGACCCTGCTTATCCTTTAGAATGGTTATGAGAGTTGTAGAGAACATGGGGTGACTTTTTAAGCAGGTCAGAGCCATAGAGGGAGGTTGGCTACACACGCACACCAGCCCGACAGATGCAAATTAAAATGCACTACTCATTTTTCGCTTCATGCAAATATGTGGTCAAATGCAGCTTTTGAGTGTTAACAGTCACTGAAGATACACACTGCGAGTGCAGTTCAGGAAATGGATGTGAAAACATGTCACAGTTACAGTTCTGTTTGGAAACAATCTCATCTGACAGGAAAGGAGGTTGTAATTCCATTTTAGAACCCCAACACTCACATTTTGTGAGCAGATGAACACATATTCAAAGCACAGAATAGGAAATACCTGTGAAGTCGTAAAGCTGAGGCACGGTTTCCATGATCACGCCAATCAGAGGTAGATACAGCATTGCCACCCGGGCCTTTACCTGCGGGTCAGCGTACCGCGGATCCGAGTCGTGACTGGACAGCAAATTGTGTACCATATTGATAACCTTCTTATGCAATCCAAATAAACTGTTAAAAGAGAGTTGGGTCACATAGATTAGTTAACATCTTCAAAGCAAACTACACTTTGTAACTAAAGGGGCTTCAAAAAATGAAAGAAAACCTGGGTTTTATTTTTAACTTCACATATAACATGTATTTTTTGACCTCCTTTGGATTTTATAAATGGCTGGCTTTTCACTATGCCACGTAAAATGTACAAAGAACAGCTTGTGGAGGTGTGCACCCAATACAATGTGAACAGTTTCATATTTTCCATACAAAACCAAACACTATGCTCAGCTATCGAGTCTACTAAAACTGTCAGAGGATACGGAAAACAGGGAGAGAAACTTGAGAGGACAGTGGGTTTAGTGAAACTATTCACTGTGTTCTTTTTGTTTGTTTCTACTGGAGACCATTTACAAAGAGACAAGCCCTCCTAGGACAGAACACGGCTTTTATCAACCCATCAGGACATTTCTGCTTCAGTTCCCCGACCTCCCACGTAATTATTCAACCAAATCCGTTGACAGGTCAATAGTTTTGCATAAAAAGCGTCAAAGAAATGGAGGGGTAGAAGGACAAATGGCAGAAAATGGCCTTCCTGGTAATTCAGATGGAAACGATGGCAAGGCCCAAGCACCACCCCCTTGTGCAGGGGGTCCCCGCGTGAGCCCCACTCGGTGAAAAAAACCACCAACTCCCCTGAATCTCTCAAGAACTCGGCCACCTCACGGAGGCAAATCCCAATAAACTCTCCCAGAGCAAACAGCGGGTGTCCCTTTTAGCCATTTGCTTCCGTGGGCAAACCAGGCCGAGAAGACAACTTCACCCCATGCAGGAAGCAGCCAAGGAAGCTCAGACACGATGCGTTAGCAAAAACATAAGCTTCAGCGTTCAGACCTGAGGCATTAAAACAAGTGCTGAATTTCAGGCAGTATCCACTTTCCCTGAAAAAGTAGAGTTGAGTTCTGGTTAAAAAAAAAAAGATGAAAGGCTTTGACTGGATTGTTGGGGGTTTAAAATGATTTTTAAAAGACACCAGGACAGGTTAGGAGGACAATACCTAGTTGTAGCTACGTGTCTTTCCTGAGGTTTTTTAATCAAGCCGTAATGAGCTTCTACAGTCGCTTTTTTGGCGTAATTAGTGAGACCCTCATCAACTAGGAAGGTGACGCTTATTTAAGGGACAGGTTCCTTCAGATTAAAGGAAAGTCTTGGTATTATTTTGAAGGAGTGGCACCAAAGTTGTGTTTCTAACAGCTCAAGGGAAACTATCCTGCAGGCCACAGCACCGCAGAAAGGGAAAAGACACCCCAACAAATTTCATCCAGGCCCAGGGTTCCTGGAGCGCTTCTGCACTTTTCCAGAGCAGAGCAGGTACCGTGGTGGATGGATCCACAGCCAAGAGGAGGAAATGTGGCCCGTGAATCTTTCTGTGGCTGATAATGCAATGATAATGATCTTGCCACCCGCCGACCGTCCCCTCCGTTATCACAGCCCTGGCCTCAATTCGGATCAACACCGCACACTTTTGGAAACCCGACTTTTGCCACTAAATGCTGAGGGCCAAATTCCGGATTTTCTCACTTCTGTCCTCTAACATCAGTCGATATGGGTAACACAAGCACTATGAAATGAGGAGTTTCAGTTAATAACCAAAGCACCACAGCACTGTCTGCAGAGACAATCTGTTCAGGGTTTAGCTGCTTGGACTTGCTCCCCGTAACCGTCACATTCAGCTGGCTCCCTTCACCTCCAGGCTGGAGATGGTGAGCTAAAATTTAACATATTTTGCAAATGGAGCAAAAAGAGCAAGGACAGGCCACATTTAAGGCTCTGTATCACCTATCAAGACCTCAGCTCTAACACAACAAGGAACTAGAAGGACATCCCTCTCCATTCCTGCTGCAGGATAATTCAACTAGGAACAGTTCTGAGCTTTTTCCAACGGTGGCCTAAACATCTTTTAATGGCAGGCACCCCTGAACCCCCTAACAACAACCTGCTGCTGATACTTTACGGCTGTTAAAAGCCTTCGCAGCCAAGGGAAATGCAGATCTGAACAGATTGGTTCTGGTACGGTGGATCTACTGGGGCAAATGCAGAAGACCGAAATGTGAGAACAGCTAATAAGCTGCCAACTACAAGTAATCCTGGCAAACAGTTTAAAAAAATGCATTACTGGTATGTATCTCCACCAAAATGCAGGAGCTTTGTTCAAAATGCATCTCCAGATGCAGGGGACTTTTTCCATCCAGAAAAGGTTTGAGAGAGGAGGCATCTCCCCATTGGACCAGTAAGACCACACTGATAGCTCCTTGTGCAGAGGTTACCATCCTGGTCCGAGCTCAAGTGCTGAGAGAGCTCAAGAGGCAGGTAGGTGAGAACAGAAAGTTTGTGAAGAATAAGGGCAAATTCGGTCAGAGACAGTGACTGATTCTAGCCAGTCAGCAGGATGTTCCTGTGCTACAAAAAAGATTTCTGCAGACCCCGTATACGCGTAAAGATTTGCTGTTTTTTCCATTTCAGGCCAAACAAAAGGGACTGCAGTGTGTTATGTACATATACAGGAAAAATATTCTAATTTATGGCATCACTTTCTTCTCCAACAGGAAACAGAACGAATGCTTAACTCCTGAGACCTCTTGGTAAAGGGGCAGAATTAACCATGAATCATCAGCATTTGTCGACTCGGCTGATATTTTTGAGTCCACCTTGAGAAAAATGCCTGCAAGAGAACTTAGGGCCGTGGAAGCAATCAATAATTTCCATTGAAATCCATTTTAAAGAGGCAAGGCAGAAAACAGCCCTAAATAACACAAGTAACAGACTGGATGTCAGGACTACAGGCTGCACTCCTACTTCAGAAAATTATTTGCTGCACAAGCCAGAAAAGTCACCGACCAACTCTGCATGTTTGACTCTATTTGTCTATTTATGTAACCCGCAGGGGCCTCATCAATGCATAATTTATGTTTAAAAAGAGCTGGGAGGACCACAGGCAAAATGCATAGTAACATTTAAAACCACCAGCAGCAGAGACTTCCTAAATGTCGAAAATTATTTTCTTGTTACAATTGAGAAAAGCTATTTTCGCTTTAGAGATCCAGAAAGAACCTCTTTCCCTTCTTCTCAGCTGGAAAAACATGACTGAAATCATGTTTACAGGGCCAAGGCTAAGGAAGTAAGAAATATAAAGGGTAGGGAGAAATAAGAGGATCCTTAAAGAACTGGGTTCTCATCTTCTCAGCTCCCAAATTTAAACCCATTCTGGCCATGCCAGAACTTGCTTTGCATCCACCATTTGCTTGGAATTACAGAAAACTCTCGGGGAAAAAAAGAATTGTAAAGATTTACCCTTCTGCATCAGGATCTAAAATGACAGCCAGTTCCGTTAATACAAGCCCGGCCAAGTAATGCTGTTGGCGGAAAGGCACAGACAATTCAAACATATTTGCAATCTTCTGGTCTTGGACATTTGTGGAGTACCCAGAACTCTGCAAAAAAAGTAGAGTTTCAGAAGTTGCATAACGAGACCCCTTAGAACACAGTCAGAGTTTATGAAATACACTACAAGCAGTTTTCAGAATTCAAGACAACCTCACATAAACTACCTTTTCCCTTTTTGGTTTGGATCTAGGCACAGCTGCTTACATTACAACCACTCTCACTAAAACTTCTATTAATTCTGTTTGTTGTTATTGCCTTCCCACCCACAGGCAGGCCTTAGGGAAGGTTAAAAGAGGGTTAGTTAAACTTTTAAACTCAGGTATGGACACTCTTATTCAGGCTAAAGAAGGCTTTAATTTGGTTTAGTTTGCGTAATTTCACAACTAATTAATCCACTTGAATGACACACTTGGTAACTCAAATTACTTTTTCTGAGCAGGTTAGGACTAAGCTACAGTGGGCTAGAAAGACCCTTGTTTTGTAAGAAAAGGGTAATGCTGGACAAAGGATTTTCTTTAATGGCTCATTTATGTTCACATTCCTGGAAGGGAAGTGTTCCAAGGCCAGGCTGGATGTGGCTTTGCGCCACCTGGTCTGGTGGGAGGTGTCCCTGCCCAAGGCAGGGGGGGGTTGGAACTTGATGATCTTTAAGATCCCTTCCAACTCTAACCACTCTTTGATTCATGGGTCTGTCCAACACCGGAGGGTACTAGGTCCCTAAGGACAATGTTGTGTGGTCTCTGTGAGGACAGGGATATGGGCATTCTTTTTTCAATAATAAAGGATGAAAAGCAGTCAACATCTATGTGGCAGGAAACACTAATTTCTAAATAAACTCTTACAAAACTATTAGCAAGCAGAGGTTAAAAATACAGGTGACCCAACTGCCTCTCAGAACAAAGCTCAGTTTGCATTTCCACACAGGATCCTTGTCAGAGCATACCTGAGAAGTTGCTGAAGACACAGATGGTGATGGAGATGCAGGTGGTGTGAGCAAGCTGCAGGGTAAATTCAAGGTGACGTAGTGTTCATGGCTGCAAATGATGCGGAGGAAGTCCAGCCTCAAAGATGCCAGGTTACTTGGATTTGTTAAGGAATACATCTTTAAAGACACCTGCAAGTGTAGCCCATAAAATTGCAGTCAGCACCTAAAGATGAAACACGAGCCCCCCTGTCCCACCACCGTTCCCCTGGAATGCTTCCAAAGCAAGAACCAAAGAGCTTCATATCATTAAATGGTCACATCAGATCCACTTTGTGCTACAGATTAAAGTTCTGATCTGCAGAAGCCATATACATCCCAACCAATGGCATATATCTCAGTACAAAATGTATGTAACAGTCATATTTATATACACAAATGAAAGACTATGTACTTCACATCCTATTCATTTTCAGCAGGGAGTTGTGAGAAGAAGGACCACACAGTATGGTAAATTTACAAGCCAAAGCTGCAGGCTGGCAAACATACAGTAGGCAACAAAGCACAAATGCTATTGCTGTTCTTGCCCTTTATATAGAATGCTTTAGAGTCTGTGGCAAAAAGGAGCCTAAGCCCAAGCTCCTGATGCCTCGTCATCTCCTTTGTGCAGAGTGTCAGCACCCTTGGGTGTCTGTAGTCAAACAAAACTTTGTGGTTTGTGGTGATCTCCCTGCCACAACATTGCAAACAAACTTCCCAGCACATAAGGCAGGAACCCTCCTTATGGGGAAGGAGACCTTGCATCCTCAGAGGGATGGAAGGGGAGCCTGGTGAGCATCCAGGGTCGATGTGTCCTTCAGAGACCCTCTGACAAACCGTGACAGTCTGAGCTCCTGCACAAAAACTACTACTAATTTTTGATTCAATTAATCTGAACGTGGTGAGCAGAAGGAATTCTTCCTTCCTGCTGCTTGTCCATTCACTCACAGGGGGTTACTCCTAATTCATGTTTAAGAGTGTAATTGCCCAGAGAAGCTGTGGACGGCTTCAAGGCCAGGCTTGATGGGGCTTTGAGCAACCTGCTCTGGTGGGAGGTGTCCCTGCTCATGGCAGGGGGGTTGGAACTCAATGATCTTCAAGGTCCCTTCCAACTCTAAATATTCTACGATTCTATAATCAGAGAGGCATAAACTCTAAATCACCGCTGAGAATGCCTTGCTATCTTTAGAAAGATCTGAACAGCAGAATTCTATGTCCATACTTCACTGCCTGACCAAAGAAAGTTAAAAGTAATAGGCTATGCTGGGGTTCACAGTAATAGGCTATGCTGGGGTTCACAGTTAAGTCATCATATTTATCTGCATTCACCTGTTTGTAGCAGGTCTTAATAAGACCGAAAACAAATCCTCTGTCCATGATAGACAACAGGTCATTGAGGAAAAATGCCAGACTTGTGTTGAGCCTTTCGACCATTTCTGTATCCTAGAGAGAAGAAAAACGGGAAAGAAAACAAAGAAAATGACTGTATGTTTTCAAACAATTCCTGGTCTAGGCACCAACAAACAACACGCAGGAGGTCTGGTGCCCGAGCTCTGACCGGGGTTGAGTTTAATTGTTTGCCATTACCTTCTGAAACCGAGAGACTATATCACTGGCAATTGTGCTGACCAAAGCAGTTACATCATCCATGAAACGCTCAGGAAAACGATTCTTTCTTGGTGCATCCAGTTTGTCAGCGAAATACAAATGATGCACCATGCTCTTCACCTACGGGAAGATAAATTACAACGAAGGCGCTTGCGGTCGTTGCCGTCCGTGTTTTAAACCACGAACTGTGAGACAAGAAGGAAGGTGTTTCTAGTTTGCTCACCATCAGCTCGAAGAAGAACCAGGCCTGCTGCAGGGCCGCCTCCCGCACGCTCCCGCTGCACACAACCCACTGTAAGGCCAGCTCCTCGTGAAAAAGCTACACAGATTCAAAACCCAGAGTTAGCCCCAGCCTCCAGAGCAGCTGACAAAGCATTCCGCGTAAGAAATGGTGCAACGGTCCATGGGAAGTATGGCAAACAATGAGGTTAAGTAAAATAAGGAACTGGGAACATGACAGCAGTGGTGGCATCCCTTAAAGAAATCCCCAGCTAACGATGAGGGATGATGTGATGGTATGTGGTGCGAGAAACGTTTCACAGCATCTGGCTCCAAAATTGAATTCCAAGTGTCAAAAGAATTTTCCACCCCTCCACCCCGCCCCCTCCACCNATTTTTGCAGGAAAAAGGAGTAAAAAGTGGACATATAAAGCGATTTGTACAAAGATGTATATTTACTGTGAGAAAGGACTTAAAACAGTAAAGAAAGATAGGTGGGGCTAAGAAACACCTTTCTGATTTCTTTTCTCGGGGGGACCAACCCACAGCCTGGACGTTGTCAGCGAGCACATTTTCATTACAAGAAAAGTCAGGCATTTTGTCTTTGGTTTAGTAGGATCTCATCTCCTGTAAGGGAGTGTGCCTTCAAAGTAACTCCTGGGCACTTTCTGGAGTCACTCTGGATTAACACCTACGTAACTGAGCTCAGCACACACCCGTAGTGCTGGCCGTCTAACACATTATACTTTTGCACACAAGAACGTGTCATTTACATGTCTAGACACTGCTATTCACTATTTTTGAAAACCATTGATAAACTGGCTCCAAACACTAAATCAGAGAAGCTACTCCTCATCATTTTATTCCTCCCAATTCAACTCTGTCAGAGAATACTTCATATTCACTGCAGCCTGGGTATTCAGAGGTGCCAAATAACAGCAGTTGCTAATGACCTCGGAAAAAAGTCAGGCTATAAATAAAAGAATAGATTGCATCATGTTTTCAGAATGACTTGACCTCCCTGCCCCACAATATCAATTGTCTTCACTGAAATCTACCTTTTTAGTTGGTAATCGTCCTGTTAATGTTTGTAAGAAACTTGACGTCTCAGTGTGCGAAGACATACGATTACAACTTCGATCCGTAGCCTACGGAGTGGAGATGAATGAATGATGACAGGACATTAAAGTTTGCCGTGGATGGGTTTTGCAGCTCAAGGACAACGTACGTTTACAAAAATACTGTTCCAAACTGTAGGCTTTTTACTGTCTTTACACCCTTTTATGCATTCTCAAACTCTTAGTCATCTACAGATTTGGTTTAAATAAAATGACAGTACTTTTTACTGTTTTAAGACAGAGAAACTATTTAAGGAACTCCACATTCTTATGCACAAAGACACTTTAATGCTGCAAAGCATGAAACTTTTGCATCCTTGTATTTTATAACATGCACACATCAAGGAAGTAATACTCGTCCTTTCAGTCCATACCTCTCAATCTACCAGAGACCAAGCACGTGGGGATGTACCCCACGGCCACGCTGCTACTGGCACAGGCAAGGAGAACACGACTGAAGTTCTCTTTCTGATGGAAATGATTTGCCCGGAGTGCAAGTGAACTCGGATTGAATATTTCTAGGAGGCCGATAAACTTGAGAGGAGGTACAGTTGAGAGGTACGTTCGAGGTAACCATGCAGTGGAAAGCAGCAGGCAACAGGGGCTAAATAAATAAGTCTTTCTGACCGAAGCTGCTATTAAGTTTTCATACTTTGCAACACAGAACAGAGACAACTGGCCCTAGCAAGTCACTGGCTCCCACACTCAAATTCACAGGTTTTAAGAGAGAATTTTACACGTGTACCAATTTTGGTTTAACAATATTCCACTCAACAGTCACGAAGGATTACTTGACGATGAATACTTAATGGTTGATGAAAATGGCAAAATGGTTCACAACATCAAAAGAAATGGCAAACATGGACAAAAACTATGAAGCTGTGATTAATGTTCCCACTTAGAAACGTGCTCCACTTGAAGCTGAAACTAGTGTTAGAGAGAAAGAGAGAAAAAAAAGAAAGGAAAAGCAGTCACAGCATTTACATTTCACAGACCAGCAACCACTGAAATCAAAGAAGGGGACACGTTCACGCATTTTGAGGTTTTTCATGCAGTGTGGTGAGGTGGTAGGGGAGAAGATGCTAATTCATTAAAAAATAAAAATAAAAAAAATCACAAAGTTTTCAAGGAGTAAATAAATAATAAAAAAACCCAAACCACCAAAAGCGGAGTATACACCGAAAGAAAGATATTCTACAGGGAAACATCAGGGAAAACAAAGCCAGAAAAACCTCTACCGAAGACACCACCTGCGTTGACTCTGCACTTGGGCTGGGGTTGGATCCCCATGGGGCTGCTTTTGGACCACCAGTGTTTACCCAGGAATTGGAGCGGTCTAAACCCTGGGCATGTAATAGAAAGCAGTTGGGAAAGGAAAGAAACATTACATGTTGCATGCCACACAGTCGTCAAAGTTTAGTCCTTAAAAGCAATCAACCCGGGTACGCTGCAAACACATCACCCGTTAGCGCTGTTAAAGCAGCCTGAATTCTCAAGTGAGAATTCTGTTGAGACGTTTTAGTCCAGAGGATTATGTTTTATTATCTCGCCCCACACATGCATCACGTTAATACTGTCGACAGCTCTGGTCCAGCTCGTCCTATTGTAACTCCTGACACGAAAAAACTCTCCGTTTCCTGAAAAAAAATAATCTCCCTTTGATCAGTTTAAAGCCGTTCACTTCAGTAGATGGAGCCGGCCCAGATTTATAGTGCGATGGAGGAAAACCAGTGCACAGATGTGAAAACCACAAAGGATGCTCTCTGAGGCTTCCAGCACTTTTAAGGTAGACTGCGTATTGGCTCACAGTTTATGAACTCTACAATTTCTACAGAAATGCTGAAGGATTTTGAAGAGACTGAGTGTCAGCTCTCATAGGGTTTCCTACTCATAGAATAAAAATCCAGCCCTCTGGTAAAGTAACCCTGTGAAGAAGACTTCACATGGACATTTGGGTATTTTCCCAGGGCACCATGGGGCAAAGAGAGGAAAAAACACATACCTTTTCTGGAACCAACCTGCTTTGCCAAGGGAAATATTTCAAAAACCATCCTGCTTTTTAAAAGCTTTAGCTAGTTTGTACTCCAAATTCTACTCCTGCAATGGATCATATGGGCAAAATTACTGTGGATCCCTCCTCTCTCTCCGCTCCCTTCTCCTCTCAGGACACTCAGAAAGAAGAAAAGGAAAAAATTTAAATGTTTGTTTGTCACCCAGGCTGCTCCTAAGCCTGGAATATTCAGTGGGATGCGGTGGACTTTCCTGGGTCCCAGGAACCAGCTCTGTTGGAGGCAGTTTTGCAATGCCACAACTGAACAGCAGTTCCTCATAAATTCCACACATCCGTTTCAACCCAAACCTGAGCGAGAGCTTTCATCCTAGTTTTTGTGCCAACTTAGGGCTTTCTCCTAATCCATGAAGCAAATGTGCAGCCCATTTCATCACAGCGATTATCATCAGCCGCAAAGTCCACCGAGCCTGACAATCTATTTCTCCCAGCAAAGAAAAATCCACCCCAAGGTTGAACCCAGCGTGAAAGCTGTAACCTGGGACTCGAACCATTAATCCCCTCAGCTGTATGCAGAGAACAGCAATGCTGTAATTTTGCCTAAGATGTCCAATAAAAAAAAATAAATAAACCTGAACACACATAAGGAGAGTGTTTTAATCTCAATTACTTTTTGGAGGATATAAATCAAAGCTCTCTGCCCTGCTCAGACCCATAAACATGCTTTATTTCGCTCACAGTGAATTAAAGTCGAAAGGACTTTGCAGAATGCTGAACTAAGCTCATGGATTGTAAAAGCAGGTCTAATTTTGAAAATGCCTTTATCACACTCACATTGCTGCTCACAAGCTTTCTACTCGCATCACTCTGCTTCTGAGGATAAAGCTAAACAAATACCGTGTTTGCAGAAGCAGAAATAATTTCCTAAGAACCCGAAAAGGGAAAGATTCTTCCCTCTTTAGAAACAAAGAAGAGCACAAGAGATTCTTCTTGCTTGGCAGAGTCACTCAAAAGTTCACAAAAATGCTACTAAATTCTATTCTGTCTCTGGGATTCAACCTGCAGCTGGGTCTGGGCAGGAACAGAACACGTTTGTGAAAATCCACTGTCGGAGCAATGAAACTCCACAATCTTTTCTGTTTTCTCCCCTCACATCTCCAACATTTTGGGAAGGCTTAATGCATTAATGGTCTTTTTAGACACCTAATAAACGTGCCTTAGTAGGGAATAAAATTTACATGGCCTCAATTCACAAGTGAAGGCAAAATAAGTGGCAGACCTAAAGCCTCCTCTGTTATGAAAATAAAGAGAAATCTTCTAAATCCTGTAAAGGGGATGACTATTTGAATTTGCAGAATTAAATAAGAAGCTGATAGAAGGGAGGCTTAAAGCATCTTTACCAAACCTATAAATATCTTACAATAAAAAAGCAATATAGGACTGGACTCCAAAGACTTTCATCAAACGATAAAATAAAACACTTTGCTTTTTTCAAAAGGAGCAGGTTGCTCAAAGCTCCATCTAATTTGAAGTGCAGGTTCCCTGTTTGTGTGCCTAAGTCATTATTTAGAAATAGAATAGGAATTTTTACACCCCTTTACTCATTTCAGCATCTCGGGAAGTGTTTTCTTTTTCTCTACTGGTATTAAAAAGCAGAAATAATTATATTCTACCCAAGTTCTGTATGGTCAGACTGAGCTTAATTTCTGATGCTCAGACAACCCTAAAGGAAACTTCCCCCTTAACAATTATTCACAGAACAGGTTTTTCATTAAAGCCTGGAGTACATCCCTGGAAGAAAATCTCTCTTCATTTTGTATTGTGACATTATTCACTAAGCCAGCACGTCTTAAATTTCTGATAGCCTGTGTAAATTCCATATGCACATTAGCGCCTATGGCATTTCACAAAAGGTCAGGGTTGTTTAATTAGCAAGATATCGAAGTGGTCTTTAAAATATTTTAAGACTTCTAAGTCCAGACTTTGATGTAAGAAATAATGATTTGCCGACCCAGACATTTTCAGCCTCTTACTCAGTCAGCAAATTATGTTGTTATTCATTTAAAATTGGTAACCACTTTCTGAAACTATGTTTTTCTTGCTTTTATAAAAGCCAGGACCAATAAAGGTGAAGCCTGTCTGGTCCAGCTGACGGTTTAATTAATGAACTTGCTCACTGATCTTCCAAAGGATCAAACATCTCTGAAATGCCTTGGGAATTCCTCTGTGCTGGAAGAGTGAAAGCTGTCAGGTGGGAAACCATCTCATCTGAGGCTAAGTTACCACAGTTTGAAGATTAAAAACAGAGAACCCCAAACAAGCTTCCTTTCAGGGAAGGGAATTACCAACACAGCAGATCTACCCTGGCTCATCCCACTTATTGTGGAGACAAACCTGAAGTGCCCCTCTGCAGGAGATGCATTTACTGAGCCCTTCAGAGCCAAAGTAAGACCCTGCCAGATGCTCTGTGTTGGTGTGCCCACACTGGAAAATCACTTTTAGGTGTGGGGCATCGGCGAGCGCAGAGTTAGCACCCCATAAATTCACACTGCAGCTCAGCTGGCCAGGCTATGGCTTCACTCATGTCCAAAATCCTCTTGAGACCATGCAGGGACTGGGAATATTCCTGCTGCGTGCAAGATACCTACTCTGGATAAAAGTAGCAGAGAAAGCACCTGAGCAGCCGTTAGTGCCAAACGAAGAAGAGAAGAGAGTTTTGCTCTGGGAGACAAGAGTGGGATCACAGGGTAGCAAGCTCAGGGGGTGCAAGGCTCAGGGAGACATAAAAGAGCTGGTCAGAGGGCAGGGCTGCTGGCTGTGTGAAAAGTCAGGTCGTTAAACCATTCTTGTCCTACTCGTCTTGGGGAGACAAGCCCAGGAGGTCTCCTGCCCCCAGCCACCCCATTTGTGGAAATAACACTGCCAGGATGGTCTCCAACAAGTCAGAGAGATCAGTAACTCTAGTCAAGGAACGGAGTTTCGGTGGCGTTACTGGGAACTGCCAGAAAAAGTCTGAGAAGGGGCCATTAGTAAGGACATGTCTTCATAGGAAAAAAAAACCCAATGACAAAAACTTCCACGTTATTTCCTTAAAGAAAAAATAAAAGATGCTGAAGTTCTTGTAAGATCCTCAGCAGTGCCCACGTACCTTACTGCCAATGATGGAGCGAACTTCATCATCTGGCGAGGTGGGGGTCCCAGATATATCTGGGTTGCTGTTGCTGAGGCTCCGTGAACGGTTCAAGTTAAGGCTTGCCGGTCGGACAGCAGATCGAGCCATGGTGGCATAATGCACTGATCCCCCCAAGCCACCAGGACCTACGGTGTCGTAGGAAAGGACATCCTGTTAGACCATCAGTCAGAACCTTGATCTCATGCTGATTTACACCAGCCTGATGCGGCAAACCCTTGGGGTAACAGGCAGGTCTGGTCCATAAGGAAATCTCTATGCCTTCTCCAGCCTGGTTCTCCAAGGCAAACAGCAGGGAGAAAGGGATGGCATTAAAAAAGCTATTCTATAAACTGATCTGCGGGAAGCAGGAAGGTCCCTCTGGATTTAGGCAGCCAGTGTGAGGCATGTCTTTAGCAAAAGGGATATTTTCCAGACCTCATACTTGAAAACCACCAAAGGACTGGGCACAGTTAAACACACAACCTTCCCAACGCCTCCCAGAGGGTTCTTCCACTCCATGCAAGAAGCAAGAGCTGTGCACAACAGTCCTTCCAAAGCCTAGTTTTCTGTGGCTGTCATTCACACCATCTCTTCCCCCGTGCAGATATAGCCCTTGTTCTCAGCAGGGGTGGAATGAACTTGCTTCCCTCCAGTACCCAGACACATGTTTTCTAGTATTTCACATTCCTTTGCCAGTGTTTCAACTTTTGCTGGAACCGGATAAAAGTACTGGTGAAGGAGACTGGGAAACATGACAGGCCAAGAGGGAACCACATCTGTCTAACTTGCCACAGAAAACAAAACTAAAAAAACCCAGTATTTTGCCATAATTTAGTCTCATGGTTTTTCAGGGGCGACGCTGCTGTTTAGGGCCATCAAACAGTTAAATTTCTGACATGGCTAACTGTAATTAAACTCATCTTGTAAATGGCCACACTGGATCATAAAGAAAGTTAATAACAAGGCTTGGCAGGGAACCAGCCATGCAGTTGGGGCTCAGGAGCACCTGCCAGCAAGCAATTTCTGCTGTTTTTTAACAAACTGTGACTTCAAATAAAATGAAAAAAGAGCTACCTGGTGACGGTGAGTTGGGATAGGTATTTGGTAGGCGAAAAACGTAATAAATATAGGAAGCAAGAAGGCTGTTTCTGCCATGCTGGTCCTGGTTTCCATCCAAGTTCTTGTGCAGCCTGTTGATGATTGATGCCATGGCTTCAAAAGATGCTTGGCCCAGGTTAACTGAAAAGTGATAAGTGAGGAGTTAGTTTTAGACTGCAGCGGTACCCATGAGCAAATCCTAAACGTGCATTTCATCCACCTTCTAAAGGATAAAGGGTGAAGCTTGTTAGAGTATAGCGAGCATTTCTGGTGAAAAACTGAACCTGGTGTTTGAGCTAGGTCTAATAACAGATTGACAGGAAAACAGGTGTTGCAGTGATAAGCTTCCACTTGTATTAATAACAAATTTAATGAATTCAGGCCTGACTTCTGGAATCAGACCAACTTTGGTAATCAACCGCAATGGTAACAAGATCAAGTCCTTGATGGATATCCTTTGGATATTTATCATACTTTTCTCAGTTAATTATTTCCTTCACTTAAGCCATAGCCAAAATAGAAACTGTATCAAAAAGAACAATTCCACTTTCCTTCAGGAAAAAAAAAAAAGCTGTTCTAAAAACAAGCACAGAATTCTACACACGGACCTAGGTAGTTATTGTAAACAAATTAGGAATGAAGCAGACTGCAGCTGGAGACTGTAGATATTAGTTTTTTAAAAGCTACATGCTAATGTCCTCAGTGCACCAGAACAGACAAATTAAACCAATACAGCACACTTAAAGAGTATTATAGAGCTTTAAAATATAAAATAAAAAATTCAAGCAAAATTCTTCCCCCAAAAGATAACATTTCTAAAACAGATGACTACTATTTTTAAAGCAGTCCCAGGTATCTATATTCTGTCATGTCCAAAAGCAAGTTTCCTACAAAAAAATCCCAACTGCTATTTTCAACACTAAGGATCTCATTCTGACTTCCACTTGAGATTTTCTGTACTGCCCGTAGCAGCGAGATAAAACAGGAGGGATTAGTCATGCTGACAGCATCAGATCCACAACAGGTACAGGAATATTCAGCATTTGTTGTTTTCTTATCTTACCTACTTCAAGATTTTCCAAGGTGACTAGTAAGGCTGAAATTCTTAGTTTCTGACTGTCACTATGGAGAGACCTTAATAAGCTCCAGGGCTAAGAAAATGCTGAGTAAACAACTTTGAGGCACCCTTTCTGGTGTCTCAGCTTGGGCACCAAATTACTAGTCATTCTTGAAAACCTTTCTATTAAATATGGCTCCTGTGTACATCACCACTGATCTGGATGCCAGCATGTTTTATTTTGAAGATATGTGGTATATTAGTGGTAATAAAATAAAGCATAAAAATGGACTTCTTTATTTCTACATAAATATGATAAAATTGGAAGTGTCAAACTTTCAGTGATGTAATTCTCTATAAAACTTAAATAGAATACCTATTTGGCCTGCAATGACAGGAGGTCTTACTACCAGAAGAATCAGTTTGTCAAGCAGGAGATGAAGAAATCGCACTACCGGCTCCAGTTGAGAGGAATTTAAAGCTGAAATGCTGCTCTTCAATTCATTTTCCAAGTTGTTTTCCATAATTCTCATGTCTCCTATTCGCACGGGGAACATATGCTCATCCAGAGCATGGACAAGCGCAAAGAACTTGTCAAGATAAGGGTCCTATACACAAGCAAAAAAACCCAGTAATCAGCAAGAAGCTCCAAAACTAACTCCATTTTCTGTTCTTGCAGATGGATTCTCTCTCTCATTCTTCTATCTGACCATTTAATCTCACAAAATTAGCAGAAGCTCGACTTCTTTGAGAGCTTTGCCCGTACATCTACTGAAATCAGCCAACATTTAGAAGTTGACTAGAGGACCCACAGACTGTGTATTCGTAGAAAAACAGACAAAAATGCACTAAAATCATGTTACTATTTACAGCACAAATAAAACACACAAAAAGCCATCAAAATGACATACTAGGAATTAATAAAACAAAAGTTGAAATGATTAGTCCGAATGACTGTCATCTTTCTTTTCAGATCAAAGAAAGACGGATGAAAAACACATGGAGAAATAAAAAAGGCAGAGGGGAAAACGAAAACTAAGAAAACATCGTATGCCTGGACTGTATTTTAGACCTGTTGTATTAAACACAACAGACTGAGGTCTGAAAAGGCTGTTGGCCATTCACTCCCTGTGAATAAAGGCCAAACTCTTAAGATTTTTAAGCAGAACTTCTCAAATATACTCACAGCAGAATGCGGAATGACAGGCCTGCTGGCTCAGAACTGAAAATGAGATCGTAATTTCACTACACGTAATTATTATGCTCTTCACAGTATCAACTTTGACAGCATCTTGACTGTCAAAAGACTACCCAACCTCTTTTGATTACAATGACTGCTCTTACCTGAGTGTGGAGGGATGATACAGCAACAACTTCGACGTTGAAAACCCCTTTGTGGTTATCCACCCACTTCATTCCGGGGAGCGGAACCTGCAGGTTAACAGCAAGACGAGCGAGGATGGGAGAGAAAGCACAGCTAAGGCACTTCTAATTACTATTGCCATTTCTTCTTCATTTTATAGAATCATAGAATCATCCAGGCCAGAAGGGACCTCCAAAGGCCATCTAGTCCCACCTCCCCACAGTCGCAGGGACACCCCCAACTAGACCAGGTTGCCCAGGGCTTCATCAAGCCTCTCCTTGAATATCTCCAAGGAAGGCGCCTCAACCACCTCCCTGGGCAACCTGCTCCAGTGCTCCACCACCCTCAGAGGAAAGAATTTTTTTCTAATATTCAACTTAAATCTACCCTTCTCCAACTTCAGTCCATTGCCCCTCATCCTATCGCAGCAGCCTTTGTGAACAGACCCTCCCCAGCCTTCCTACAGGCCCCCTTTATCATCAGCACACACAAGTGCCTGCACACAAACACACACACCTGTCTAAACTTAATAGTATTTAAGAAATAAATAGCCTAAGTGTTAAAAATACTCACGCACACAAACGTACTTTTATGTACATACACATTCTCATGCTTTTTAAGAGAAATATTCTCTCTGACATTCAGCATGAAGAACAACTCACCTCTGGAGAAAGCACTGAATAAGCCTGGGGTGGTTTTTCCAACGAAACGGGGAGGCAGAACTGACCAGTCTTTAACCGTCCATTTTGAAGCATCGGTATCCACTTTAAGGAGAAGGAATTAACAACGGAAAAAGAAAAAAACACAAAAACCACACACTTCTTAGGGTTTACTTGAACTTTGCAGGCTTGACTGTCAAATCCTTAAATTTTGCAATGGCCTATGAGTTGACAGCCATGCTGACAAATTGCAAACAAAAGCATTATGGACCCGTCCTGTGCTGAAAAAGATAAAGGCAGAAAGACACTCACGGTGTATCCAACTGGAGTCTCCAGGGGAGTGTTTTGTTTTTGTTGGCAACTGACGTGGTAGAAAGTAAAAAGCAGGTGGTGGTGATCGGTTAGAGTGGCTGGAAGCTTAATCTTAATTTCCTCGTGAAAATCAGGCGACCTGTGCAGAGACCAGACCCTCAGCTGAGTCACCAGTACAAACAGTGTGGTTTATATGCTTATGTGCGAGACCGAATCCCATGAGTTACAGTATCTGGAGGGAAGGAAGTATATGGACCACCCTGCTGCTGTCTGATCACCAAGGACTGGAAAAACTTCAAGTATGCATTTACAGCCCAAGAAAAACAATTGCAGCAGCCTCCACCTCACACAGCCCCTCTGGATCTGGACCTCGCTGCTCCCGGGGAGCAACAAACTCTTCTTGTCTCAAGGTGGAGACCGCCACAACCCCAACCGGCAGGACAGGATTCTCTTCCCCAGGATTCTCTTCCCCAGTACAGCTACAGTGACTACCAACACATTAAGGCCAGATTCAGCACTCCTTAACCCCGAGACAATGAAATTGTTTTCAAGACCAAGCACTTCCAATTTGTCACTAAAGACTAAAAGGCTCCAAAATAACAAAGCACATGCTAATTTTATGATTCTCCACGACTGCTAACTCAAAGCTTGTATTTACAGCCTCTGCTGAGCCAGGCTACGTGCTCAGGACTACAGCACCTGATACAAGATATAAAGCTGATTTGTACCACAGCAAACAAAGACTCTGGCTCCTAAGTCATCGCAAAACTCTTAAAAACAGTATTAACTGCCACTGCAGCTGCTGTGAGTGCTGTGCAGACAGCCAGCATTAAATAATTAACACCAAGACAGAGCCGAGAGGCGAGTTACTACTCTTTCACAATGGCAGAACTTCCTTTGGGTGGAATCATACTATCCATATGGGGCCATGTCCTTCACAACCTGTGGTGTGTTTTACCTGTTGTGATATACTACAGCTGTGTAGGCTTCTTTGGAAAACTCAGGACAGCTCGATTTGCCAAAGATGACCTGCAAAAGAAGAGAACCCACAGAAATTCCCCCATAAAAATGTGCCAAGAATTTGTTCCATAATCCTGCAGAGACATTCACCACTGTGCAGTGCGTGCAGGCACCTCTGCTTCACACATGCCCCTTCACTTACAAGCAACATTTCACTTAGTCACTGAGTTGCTCACAATTTTAATGACCCCTGTTAGGCAGGCACACAGATATGGCTGAAAAAGTGATGAACGTTAACCGCCCCAATGCAGATCTTCACCAAGGGCTGATCACTTCTGGCCCAGAACACAAGTATAATTATCAGCTTTAATTTTTTTAGCACAGAAGCAAAGATGCTATTCCAAACACAGGGATGTCCACTGCAAACATCTCAGGCTAAAATACCAGCTACTACGTTGTTACTTTGCCAAGTCTATAGAAATATACCCTTTGTTCTGAAATATTGTAATTTTCTAATCCCCAAATTTATTTTGAAATGTCTTTCAGTGAGGTTTTCTTCAACACTGTGATTTTATGACTGCAATGTGTACTCTGCTTTATTGGCATCCAGCATTCACCCAGAGCACAAGGCACATCCCTCACCGGCATAGCGTTGCTTGGGTCCTCTCCATACATGAACTGGACTTTTACAGTGATATTCCTGGCAGATCCTTGGCGGTTGGCAAAGTTAAGGCTCTGAGGATAGACATAAAGAAGATTCCTGCAAGAAACAAAGGCATTAAGTGAGCATCACCTTTATTAATACCATTATTTAAGCCTCTATGGAAACAGAGTCCAAGTGAAGGGTTTGACACTTTCCATTAGCCAGATAGTCTTCTCTTCAACCTAAGTATATATCCACACAAGCAGTTTGATAATGACCCCTTATTTCAGACATCAATAATCATATTATTTTTTTAATTGCCATCATCTTTAGAAATAGTTCTTGTTTATAAGGGTACTTGAAAAATACATCTAAAAATTTAACAGCGATTCTACAATCCAAGAAGTTCAAGTGGAAAGAAAACACAAACAGAACAGCACAGAGAAATGGTCGCTTATTCAACACAGAGTGGTGGTTTCTGTTAAACACCTTCCTGTTTTCTGGGTTTTTTTTCCCTTTTTTATTTTATCTCCTGACATCCTAATGAGTTCAGGTTACACCTCTTCTCTAAAAATGAATTAAACTTAATGGGTATCTGTATCTTCAGCAGTTACACCATCTTCACTATGACTTAGATGGAGTGGTATCTCCAATTCCACACCTGAACACCACACTTTGGGAAGGGTGAGGATCAAGTAAAATCCACATCTGAGAAGCAAGAAGAGTCAGGAGCTCTGGAAAGCAGCAGGGATGGTCAAACTGAACCAGGTAAGGAGGGTTTTGAGGGAATGGCTGAGGCCACGGGGAATGACAGCACCCCCAGGTATCTAAAGAACTGCTCAAAAGACAGAAGTAATAAAGCGGTCATCGCATGGGCTGAAATTGCAGCTCAGGAAATTCAAGCTAGATGTGAAGGAAAATGTTCTGACTGTAAGGGAAGAACAAATTGCCTAGAGGGGATGTGAAATCTCCATTTTCCACATTCTCCATTAGGTTTTGAGGACACCTGAGACACGTTGCTGTCCAGAGTGGTTTATAGGCAACCTCAACCTTCACAACATGGGGAGAGCATTTTGGAGACCCCTTCCAGGTCCACTTCTCCAAGCCTTACCTTAAACACAAGAGCGATGAGATGCAAAATTCTGCAACATTTTCCATCCTCTCAGGCCTACTGATTCCCTGCCAACGAGGTGCAAGTTGGAATCAATCAGCGTTAGCAAAATTGTCCAACTGCAAGCCCCTGGCTGCCCCATGAGCAAGTATTTCATACCACAGATAGTCCCTCGTATGTTCCTATAAAGACACAGAAAACCAGCCCCTGAACCATTCCACTCCATATACTCAGTTATTCAAAGGAATCGGACCTCCTTTCACCCCCAAGCAAATAAAAGCGTCTGACTTATTATCTGTCTTTAAAAAGTCAGCGTGGAAATCCCCTAACCATCTTCCCACCGGACCAGCATCATTCCTCCTTGGACATGCTGGCTCCTGCAGGTCCTACAAGAGGGCCAAGAGGGATGCCCCAAGATTAGGTAAGAGGATGATGTTGCTGTTTTTCATCTTCTCAAGGTAAAGACTGGCGTGTCGCATTTTCCCCAAACCGTGAAGCAAACAAGGTTACAGAGGTTTCCTACCTCCGTGTTCTCCCCCGGGAACTATTCAGTGAATCTGAACACAATTTGTAAGCGGTTTCCAACTGTTCCTCATCCCAGAGAGATAAGAGACAACAGATGGGCACAGAAAACTGCAGTGAGGAGCACAGCAGGACAATGTTTTAAGCGTAATAAAGCAGCTGCTACAGAGCACTGGAAAGAGGAGACTGAAAACAAGACGATGTTTATTGGATTGCCAGGAGGGCAGTGATTTGGTTGCTCAGTGAAGGAATCTGGTGCCTCTTTAGAAGCCACGGGCAGCCTGAGCACCTGCACTGGGCTGGCAGTGGGTCCCTCTTCTGAAGAGGTGGGTGGAAAGGTGGGCTCCCCAAAGTTGGCAGAAAAGTGTGGTAGATGTCAATGTTTCAGCAAATTAATCACAGAATGGTCTGGGTTGGACAGTACATTGAAGACCATCCAGTCCTACCCCTCTGCCCTGGGCAGAGACATCTCCCACCAGACCAGGTTGCTCAAAGCTCCATCCAGCCTGGCCTTGAACCCCTCTGGAAATGGGGCATGTACAGCTTCTCTGGACAACCCCGGCCATTTTCTCACCACTCTCTATTTCTTCCAAATATCTCATCTAAATCTCCCTTCTTTCAGTTTAAAACCATTACCCCTTGTCCTACCGCTCCACTCCCTGATCAAGAGTCCCTCCCCATCCCATCTCTCCTATAGGTCCCAATTAGGTACTGGAAGGGATCCTACCCAAGGACTTGGTGGAATCCAAGGAAATCCTAAGGAATTCTCTGAGAGTCTCTAAAGAAAAAGGTACCTCCTCCAGGTCAGCACCCATACAGAGTGGTCCAGCTGTGCAGCTCCAGAAGGCTACACTGGGCAGCATTACGAAGACAGGTTCTTTTTCACCCCTCCAGGCAGAGGAATATGCTTAGCTGGCATGTGGGAATTTCTTCCCTTTCAAGTCCTTCATGGTGAATTAAGTTTTTGAATCCCTTCCCCATCAGTCGCTTTGCCTAATCAACGCTCTCTTACTATTTCAGAGGGGGCCTGTGCCATTTTTGTGAGTCTACTAAATTACTTTGTTCTGGCATGAATACATTTGCTCCTCGATGTTCTTTTTAAAATGAAAATGGATATGAAAATTTACTCTAAAATGTACATTGCTCATAAAACTTTTATTAAGTATTATTAGTGCTTAAGAGAAGGATTTAATGTATTTGTGAAGCCAGGCTACAGGATCCCTATATTAAAAGCAGTCTTGTGCTTAGGACTGATTTATGCTGAAGAACAAAGATGAGCCTAAACCAAGTTTGCAGTTCTCCTGCCCCCTCTTCTTCTAGCAAAGGGACATCTGGGAGCAAAGGAGACATCACCAGTTTGACACCACCCTAGAAATAGGGTGCTAGAGACCTGCAAGGAGATGTTACAGCTGACCACATGGCAGGCAGGGATTCTGCTGTGTTCATAGCAACAAGCACTGGACAAAACATATTGGTTGTTCCTTTCCTCACTGCATTTCAAACCCTTGGCGTGTGAAAGGTGTAGAGAGCAATTATCCCACATTTCATTAGGAAGAAGGTCATGTTGCTTAGGGGAGTTCAGATGCAGAGACCCCACTGTGAGATAGGGGAGAGGTGGATGCTTGCTCCTGTTCTGGTTTCCCATTACAGGCATCATCCTTTTGTTGAGAATTTACATATAGAGGGGGACAAAATGCCCCCCACTTGCCCATCAGAATGTGCCCTCAAATGAAAAACCCTGTCTTACCTTACACTACACTGGTAAAAGCCACAGATTTTCCTGTCTGCCATAAACAGTCATAGGAACTATGGAAAGAAGATGATGGCTGAAAAAACGATAGGAACATTATAAATCTCTTGAACGCACTGATGCTCCTCCCTAACAGCCACCCTGGGAGGTTGAGATCTCGGTTTCTCCTTTGCTAGCCTCTTTCCTTTGATTCACTACATCCCAACTTCTCATCTTACTATTTGTGTGCACAAATATTTGGGCTCAGTAGATGCTGTAGGACACCAGAGGTGTAGCCACCATTCTCGAACAAAGTGAAAACAAGGCTTCTGTGCCAAGCGTTGGAAGAAGCTGCCTCACCGCATGGGTGAGTGAAACGTATCGAGGGTGTTGGGCTTTTAAAGGACAAAGTGGAGTGGCACTGAATGTAATCTTCAGAAACCAGGAGAGGACAGCCCCAGGCCCGTATGATACAGAAATGGTGGGAAGCAAGAGCAGAGAGCAACTTTTGGGGGAGCAAACATCATGGAGAGGTCTCACATCAGAGTCTTCAATTCTCTATAGAAGGGATAAAGGGAGGAGAGGGGAATGACCATGAAGATACCACTGCAACGCCACCAACCACACAAGGCATACACTGATGGCTACTTCTCGGTGATACTATTCAGAGAGTTCCATCAATGAAACTTTCAGCCAGAAGCTTTAAACCCAAGGACTTGTGTCTGGAGCTTTTATTAAAATTCTGTGCAAAATGTATGCAAAGCTTATACTGTTATCTCAAAAAGATCTCAAAAGTACTTTTAGTTCCATAAAATGAATTGCTAAAGTGCAAAGGCTTCCCAAGACATGGCAATAATGGCACCAAGTCCTCCTCTAAATATTTATATAATGTGATTGCAGCCATTTTCCAAAATCCTTCATAAAGGTATTAAAACATTAAGAGCTGATCCTAACTCTTAGAGGGAATGTCTAACTATTATGAAAATTTCCCTTTTCAGTAAAACCCAGAGACCTTTTTCGTTGCTTTATTCCTACTATAAAAATCATTTAAAGCCCATTTAATCAGGGTCACCCAGGTGCATGAAAGACCTTCAGGACCATGTTTGCTATATACATCTTCTCTTGACAGGGTTCACAGCCCTCAGAGGCAGGACTCCCCCTTGGGGTTTCCACAGCCCCTGAATCTTACGGTTTCATTATACCAGAAGGTTTTCTCCGCTCTGCTTTCCTGCACCCGGCTTTGCTTATGGCCTGTGTGACAGTTGTGACACCTGAGGGTGGTGTTTTGTAGTGAGCTTATCCCTGCCTGACTCCACTGGCACTGGCATTAATATGGAAATGTGCTTGGCAGCTATTTGTGCTTTTTAAAATATCTGCCATCAGAACATTTTAACTGCCGTTCCCCTTCGGAAGATAAACTTTTCTAAAGGGCAGTGTCATGTCTGAGCATCACCCTGGATCCTGAGTTGCCGTGACGACTGCGGCACTGGAACAGGCAGAGCAGTGACATGCAGCAACTTCTAAAAAGGCTGATCTCCAGTTGCTTGGTCAGTGCTATTTCTTGAGAAACTTCCTATATTTTTTTCTGAAGACTAAGCCACGAATAAAGATTAGGGGGTGGGGTGATGGGGTTAGGAAGAATTCAAAATTATTTTAAACAAAACTGAGAAAGATTTCTTGAAAGAAAAAGCTAAAACAACAAAAAATAACTCATTTGAAAGCCACTCACTGATGCTAGCAGGACTGTGTAAAACCAAAGCCAATTAAGCAAGTAACTCTTCTCCACCACGTTACATCTGCCAACAGTGAGCAGATACAGCCCGGTCCCAGCTGGCTGGGCTCAGCTAACAGTGGCTTGACAAGTCATCAGGCAGGCGTTTAGTTGGTCAGAGCCATTCATTCTGCTTCTTACACGTGCACGTTTCTGCCCTGATTCATTGCAAGCTGCAGAGAACTGAACAGAGCCAGGCGAGCGGTGCCGTATCTGCATGGACCTGCACACACCTCAGGCATCTTCGTGCCTCTTTGGTCCGTCCTGAAAGACAAAAGGACCGCTCAGCTAAAGCATCTGAAGAGCTGTTTAACAACAAGGTGTGATTCCAACGAAGCTAAGGCTGCTCTGGTCCTTGGCAGTCCTGCACGTCAGAGCCCAGAGATGTCCTCGTCCTTCTGCTCCCCAACTCTTTGCACGCCTCAGCCAGAGCTGAGACCTCAGGCCAAAATCCTCAAAAACTCTCCCTGCCCAGGCATTTTTAAATCACTGCTTTGCTTCTTTGCTTAAGTGTTTTAAAATCATGCTTGAGAAACAATTCCTGATTGATCACAGCCCTTTATGATGCTGTGAATTTACAAATATTAGTGTGCAAGGATGAAGACCTTGAGGTTGTCTGCTGCAGCAGGACACCTTGCAAGACCAGAAATCACTGGATTGGTTTCTTATGGGACAGAACTGGGCTGTGAAAACACAGTGCTGCTTTTTGGTATAGA
Source organism: Pedionomus torquatus (assembly GCA_013398155.1). Taxonomy (NCBI): domain Eukaryota; kingdom Metazoa; phylum Chordata; class Aves; order Charadriiformes; family Pedionomidae; genus Pedionomus; species Pedionomus torquatus. The sequence continues at coordinate 39,769 of VZRU01014301.1, forward strand.
ATAGTAGTTATTATTTGTATTTAAGGATGATTCCTACATGTGCTTTTCCACTCTAAACCAGCAGGTTCTCTTTGAATATATCCCTATTCTTCCCAGTGCCAGGCCCTTTCATCTACATGCTCCTGCTGTTTTTCTACACTTCATGCAGATACTGCAGTAAATCTGATGCAAATCACACTGGCAAAAAATATTTTCTACCAATTAACTGGAGATCTAAAATGCTTTCACGTTATTTAATCATGGGTGAGGAGGATACCTGCATATTTCAACCCTTCATCACACAGGATATCCATGGTATAAGCCAACTTCATTTTTAAAACAATTTTTCTTCATGTCTATATTTTTCTTCATGTCATACACGCCTATATACATGGACAATAACAACAAAAAGTTCAGGGAAAAATTACTAAACATAGAAGAACCTAATAAAAAACCCGAAAACCCTCCAAAGTACAGACTCTATTATACATGGATGGATTTCTTGGCTTGCCATGAGTGATTCCAGAACGAAAAATCCCTTTCATCCGCACTTCGATACTACTCAAAAACCAGATATGCTTCCATGCAGAGACCCATTGCAGAACAGGGCATTTATTTCAGAGTACTTGTAGCCTTGCTTTATGTAGTGTGAATCTTAAACAGTAAGGAGAACGGGAAGGTGAGAAATGTAAGCAAGGTATTATTTATCTCCCCAATGTCTAGAAAGCAGCTCTTAAAAAATAAGTTTTATACGGTGTAAATTACTGCACAAACCTTAACATAGTAGAATCACATCCAGGCAATCTCTGGACCTAATTCCCTCTTTCTCACTTAATCTGAGCAAGATGACAAGTAAATCCACTGCAGCACAATGAGTTACATCAGAAAATGGTACAAGATGAGAACCGGGTCGTGTGAATCACCTGGGAATATTTTGCGCTTCCACAGCTTATCAAGGAGATGCACAACCTGAAATACAGCGTCCAGTGCTCTTAACTACGGTAAACCCTTTTGTACTCCTGAGGCAAGGAAAGGAATCACACAACACAAACAAGAAGCAATTTAGGCCCTTATCAAGATTATGACCCAAAATTAATCTATGACAAAGCGCTGTGTGGAAACCGCTATGTCATCAATAACATTTTATAACAGAAGGTCTGGCAGACGGAAAAGATCAGAACCAGTTTAATCAGCAACGTGCCCGTCTCTCGGTTTTATCTTCCCAGATATCAACCTACATTCAAGAGGGGTTACATTCGTTCAAATACGCACGGTTTAATGATCAACTCGTTGGTCTGCCTCTTCTAAAATGAAGAGGAGTATAAATAGATCAAATTCTTCAACCCAGAGCAGTCACACAGCAAAAAGGGTTAGCAGGAAGTCTCTGCATCCTGAACCACCAAAGGGTATCAGGAACAGAAAACATGAAAACCATTCTAGTCTTTCTATTCATCGCCCCGCTTGCTCTTTCAGCAAGAGCTGAGAAGGATTATTCCTCCTTTGATTCCGCGGCATCTCCCGAGACGAAGTCAAGATTTGCCATGTTAGACGACGTACGAATCTTAGCCAATGGACTCCTGCAGCTTGGGCACGGTCTTAAAGACTTTGTCCATAAGACGAAGGGGCAGATGAATGACATCTTTCAAAAACTTTACATTTTTGATAGGTCCTTTTATGAGCTCTCACTGCAAACCAGCGAAATCAAAGAAGAAGAAGAACAGCTCAGACAAACCACAGCCAGGCTGCAAATCAACAACGAAGAGATAAAGAATCTCTCGCAGGAGATGAATTTGAAGATTGAAGACCTCATACAGAACAAAATCCAGCTGCAAGAGAAAGTATGGGGCCTGGAAGACAAAGTCACAAAACTGGCCATTATCCAGCCTTCGGCGCAAGAGACAAAAGAAATTTCTTCCCTCAAAGTAAGTAGATTCATGAAAGCCCCTGACACACAGAGCCAAAGCAAACTGTGATGCTGTCAGCAGCAGTTATGCAACAGAAACTCATGTTTTCCCTGCACCTTCACTGCAGCGGGTTTTTAAGACTCTCACAGTGATTTATTTCCTAAACAGAATCAGCGTCTTAATCTGACGTATTTCTTATTTTGCAGTAAAATTCCCTAGTGAAATCTGTGAGAAAATAATGAAATTGTAAGGCTCTGTATTTTTTTTTCAGTTTTTTCTTTTGCAAATTAGTTTTAAGAAATTCTATAGTAGCAGTAATGATTTAAAAAAAAATTGCAATCAGGGAAACGATGTGATTACCAAGCCGGTCGGTTTGTATGTCGTCAGCTCATTACAAATCAATGCTCTAGGAACTGCTGCCTGCTCAGAATAAAACCAGGAAATTGAAAATGTTAAAGAGGGATATCTCTAGTAATTACAAGACCTTCAGCACCAAAGAAGCTTGAAAATGTTAATAGATTTAACATCAATACAAAGCAAGTATTTAGGTGGGCATAAGCTTTTCTACAGAAAACGACACAGGCCAAGCAACTTGCGTGAGAAAAAAATTCATTTCAAAGCAGACAGGTGAATCCAGATTTTCCAAATCCCAAGTTAATACCTTAAATGCTGGGAATCATTCCCTTTTTTTTTTAACTGGACATTTCGTTTGAAACAAAGGCCAACTTCACAGAACATAATTGTTCTGGACATGAAAATGGAAGGAAAATAACATCAACAACAGATTGTGAAGGTCTTCTGCTGCTTCTAACCACAACCCATCTTCTGCTGCTTCTAACCACAACCCATCTCCCTCCCTGTCCTCAGGCTTTCGTGGAAGAGCAGGACAATCACATCAAGCAACTTCTCAAAATCGTAGAGGGCCAGCATGTGCAACTGGACAGACAGCACAATCAGATCATGGAGCTGGAGGACAAGGTATGGGAACTATCTCTATTTCTCTTTTTAGAATTAGAGTCAATGACCCAACCACTCATTCAGCTCAGCCATCCCTCTTGCTCACAGTTTAGGAAGGTAGAGGATGGTATAAACAATTTTGATCACAAACAGGTACCTTTCTGAGCGAGAGACCGCTGCGCTGCCAGGCAGGGGGGTATAGCCAGGACACACCATGACCAAGAACACAGCTTTGAACTACTGTCTATCAATACCAGGCTGCTGTACTTTTTCTGACTGCTAATTTTCTTTTTTTTTCTCCCTCTTAATATCCATCACATTATTGTTCTTCCATTGGTCTTTTAAGTATCATTATTTTCTCTCTCTTTCTTCTTACCCAATACTCACTCCAATAAGGAAGCATGTTCTGCAGTTGAACATGTGTCACCGTAACGCTGGTATAACTGACATACTCATATTTAATTTATTCCTGAGAGGAAGCTATGAAAGGAAAATGCATTTCAGCCTAAGGAACTGTAGGTTCCGTGCTCTTTAGATGTTGGTATTATTTGTCTAAGTGATGTCACCCAAGGAAATAAGTTAAATCTGTTTGCCCATTAAGGTGTACCCCTTGAGAATGGGTCATTTACTCGCCTCATGAATCCTCCTCCGTTTGAGCAGTGGCACAGCTGACATTCCTGTAACTGAAATCCACCAGTGCGGTTCTAAAGTTATTTTTATGCTGTAAATTGGGTATTCTAAAGGATTACATACACAGGAAAAACAATTCTCTGCATGACATTGTTTGGCTTGATATATGAACCTTATCACTTCAGAGCCCTGGGAAATTAAGAGTCTGTAATTACGTTTCTTTCAGCTAAACCACATAGAGCTCCAGGAACTGGCAGAGAACTCCTTCACAGAGGAGCTGACAGAACCAGAGGCCATCTCCTTCCCTGTGCGCAACACCACGGCTGTAACAAACAAATCTGATGGTGAGACCTTACCTCTTAGACATGACCATAACACATCGCGTTTGCAGTACGCTCCATGAAAGTTTAGCGTTGGTTTTTAACAGTCAAAGACCCAAATTAAAGGAGCTGGATTTCCTGCTTTGGCAAATGTCATTGTCTCTTGAGCCCCACTGAACATGGACTTGTTCCTGGGCTGACGTACAGAAAAACGTCCTGTAATGCAGCACCCCTGTCCTCAGCCTTCAGCCTCCATTCACTCCTTGTAAGCACGTGCTGTGACCGCCCTGTTACTGACACTTGTGGCATCGCCCGTCTTGGAGAGTACGAAAAGAAAACTAATTGACTTCACTAATGATAAGATTTGAAAGAGCTTTCTATAAAGTTGAGAGGCATTTGCCAGCTGTGGCAATGGGAATGGTATTTATTGGGAACTTTAACTGGGGTAGGAAAGTCCATTTGCCAGAGTGTACTCTTAGGCCTTAAAAACCTCCCAAAATCACCTAAACTGGTACCTTGTCTAACTTAAAAAATATAAGCAATTCAACCCACATAGGACTGGGCAGCTGTACTACCAAGCCCAAAGCAGTTTCTCCATTCAATGCCATCTACTGTAAAATACAACAACCGAAAAGATTGCTCTGGTTTTCCTTTTGGCTCTAGCCCATGTAGAAATTCCAATTACAAGGCTGGATCAAAACTTCCCACGTCCAGCCCCACATTTGTGACTCTCTGCTCTTTGCTTTCCCAGGTGCTGCTCCTGACTGCACTGCCCTCCACAACAGCGGCATCCCAGCCAGTGGGGTCTACACTATTAAGCCCAACGGCTCAGAACCTTTCGACGTCTACTGTGAAATGAAATTTGGTAAGTCAGCCGTGCGAGCGACAGCCTGGTCCTCACATAAATACAGGTCTTCACCCTATAAGCCAAAAAACCCGTGTCTCATCCCACAAAAAACCTGTCACGATTCACGTGTCCTCTTGACTTCTCTTACTGGCCTGTCTGGAAAACCCAGGTTTCCCATATCCTAAAGTCTCTTTAACATTGCTTTCTTTCTCTACTCATCTCTTGGGTATTCCATCTACCCAAGGAAAGGACTTTACAGCACGTGACATAAATTCATATAGATTACAAAAACCAAGCCCCTTGAGCTAAAGATCATGAAAATGGCAATTATAAATACCATTCTACTGCAACCACGTATAGCTTTCCCAAATAAAAGCAAACAGTAAATTCGAAATCCCGGAGCCAAATTCCATTTCATCATCAAGGGTTATTGCTTGAGAACTAGTTATACCAAACTAACCCAAAGAGGTGAGTCCCAGAGAGAGGATCCCTACATCGTGTTTGGGTAAGTCCATAGCTTCAGGTGTGACCACACAGGTCCAGAATTGTCCTGGGCCCTATCTTTGTAAGAAACCCATCGGTCTGTTCCTTTTGCCACTACCCAGAGATCAGGTGTCTTTTGGCCAGTTGACTGTCCCCCCAGGTTTTTCCACCCCTCAATGCAGCCTCTTGCAGCGCTGCCCAACTTCCCTGCGCGGTCCCTTTGTCACAGCCGTGGCAGACGTGGCACTGCGGTTTGTTTGGATGTGTAAACAGAGCAGCGTGGGCTTGCCCTGTGCAAAAAGCTGACATTTGTTGAAACTGGTGAAAGGAGGGTGTCATGACCTGGCAGGAGAAAGCCCCCACCGCAGTCCTGGTGTGGACACGAGCTCCAAGGCTTCATACCTTCTATGGAGCTGCGCTCCCAGCCATCAAGCACTATCAGTAGAGCGAGGCTGACGATCTGATTAAATGTCTGCAACTTCTCGTTATCTCTTTTTTTATCATTTCCCCGGTGTTTGTGTTTCTCAGTCCTCATAAACAAATGAAACCCGGTTTAGGCAGCTGAACAAAGTAGGTCCAGTAAGCTGAGTCACCTCAGGTGTGGCAGAGGAGACTTGAACGGCCCCACGTTCCTGGGGGCACTCACTGGAATTTCTTTCTTGAAGATTTTAGGCTAATTCATTCTACCTCAAAATTGGAGAACAGAAGAGCACGCTTATATACAATTAATAAGACCAAGGCCAAGATGAGCTGCACATTAGCAAGCTGGAACATAGGAAGTTTCATTCAAATATGAGGAAAAACTTTCTGGTGAGGTGCCAGAGCCCTGGCAGAGGCTGCCCAGGGTGGGTGTGGAGTCCCCTTCTCTGGAGACCTTCAAGCCCCACCTGGATGCAGTCCTGAGTGATGTGCTCTGGGCAATCCTGCTTTAGCAGGGGAGTTGGACTGGATGCTCTCTAGAGGTCCCTTCCAACTCTGACAATTCCCTGATTCCACGATTCTGTGATCTGCTCTCTGCAAAGCCGAGAGGTTCTACGGCTCAGTACACGTGCACTCAAGTCTGTGGAAAAACAATGATGATTCATGTAGAGTCACCTTCGATACAAACTCCTTTTTTTCTCCACTGCAGCAAGAGTGAGCTCGCCAAGGGGCTGCCACGACCATGCAGTCTGTAGGGCAGCAGAGGATGGTCCCCGTGGGTTTTCATCTTCTCTCTAATGCTTTAAAAACTTAAGCCTGGCTTGTGACTTACTTCCCTTTTGCGTTCACAGGCAGCTCCTGGACTGTCATCCAGAACAGAGTGGACGGATCACTGGATTTCAACCAAACCTGGGATGCCTATACAAACGGTTTTGGGGACCTCAATGGTAAAAATGCCTTTTCTATGTGTTTTTAATTTCTATCAGTTGATTTGAGAAGCTGAAGATTCTTACTGAATGGTGTTCGCATGAAAGCAGACAAAGCCTGCAATCAAATCTGAACAGCTTTACCTAATTAGTATAACACCAGAAAGTGCTTACCAGAAAACATAACTCAGTGAAGTTCTCAAAGACAGGCTTTCCAATGTATTTACATTTCGCTGACTCAATGCCAGAATGCTTTACATGCTATTTTAATTCCGGAGATTTTACTATTTATAACAGCACCAACCAAAGCCTTTAAAACATAAAACGGAAAACCTCACAAAGTTGCTGCTACTTTCTGCAACCCTATTTCCCTTACAACTGCCCCAGCAATGGTTTTTGGCTCAAGAGAGCCGGCTGCTGGGTGTGCTCCCCTCCACAAACACCCCTGGCTTCCCCCCACCATGGCCAATCCCTTCCACGGCTGGATAGGGTGAGGAGACACCCACGTATCCCTGTTAATCATCAACTCCAAAGAATTCCTAGCACCAAGACCTGCTGAACAGCCTCCCCATCCAGAATATTCTCCATGTTTTTCTCCTACAATGAGACAAGTCTACCTTTGTTATGAAAATATTCTTACTTTCTAGGCACAGCACAGATCAAAACCTCACCAATACGGGCAGCAACTCAGTTAATTCCATCTTTTTTTTTTTTTTTTTTTTTAAATTTACAATGAATGGCTGCTGTATTTCAACCTTTCCCTTATTTTGGGACAGCAGCTAACAACCAAGGTAGACTTTTAGAGTCTGATCCTACTGAACGCTACGGTTGCTCCTTGACTGGTCTCCAGTTCCCATATACGCTGTCTTTTCAATGTCCAAAAGATTTTGCAGAGGGTTGATCCTTCTCAGCTGTGTCCTACCCAGTTCTGTGCTGCATGTCTTAAGGTGATAAAATGTAACAGGCTACTGCTCCTTCCCTACAAATCATGGGAGTATTTTACTCAACCATCTTGTCTTCCATCGCTTTAAATGCCACCTGCACGAATGGCACTCACATTTGATGCACAATTTCTACGTGTGGCAATTACCTCTTATGCCCTGATAATAAGCTACTTAATGAATATAATTTATGAAACCAATTAAAGTAATTATCAAGAATTCTAGCAAAAGAAAAACGCTCCACTTGAATTCCCTTTGTACACAGGGGTATCGGAACCTCTGTTTAGTTCTGCTGCTCTTTCCTTAAGAAATACAACAAATGCAATTAGGTTTTATGTATGTCATTTGCTTCATTTGTCACACAGTTCCAATTATGCCTCTTTTAAAATGTCTTGAGCTCCCTCTCTGAGTTTCACAAGAGGTGGGAAAGTTGAGAGAGAAGCTCCAGTTCATTTATATCTTTCGCATTTATTGATCAGCGGTGTGCAATTAAGAAGAGGTAAACAAAAAGAATGTAGCAGGAGACCTCTGAAAAGATCAACAGTCCCCAAGACTCATATTATTGATTTAATTAAAACAATGAATAAATCCTTTTAAATACTGTATTCTCACACATACTACCCACAGGTTATCTGTAAAAACAAATTCAGCAGCGGTGCAAGCGATATGGGGGTTTAGGGAAAGTTTCTCACGGAGCCCCTTCCCCACTCACTCTCTGCCCGGTGACTTCTGTCCCACGACTGTCACCTCTGACATCGCCTGAGTCTGACATCGTGCAGCTTATTTGAACACCTATTTTCAAATAGTGGTATTTTAGAGGCAAGTGAGCTATCTGAGGGATGGGTTAGAGGTCTGAAAAATGCCTAAGTGTGCTCATGCCCCGTTCCATACTAACAATATCTATTTACTAAAACTTTGCAGGGGAATTCTGGCTAGGACTGAACAAGACCTATTCCATCACTAAACAAGGGGACTACATCTTACGGATTGAGCTGCAGGACTGGAAAGACAACAAACGTTACGTCGAGTACGCCTTCAGCTTGGGAGGCCCCGAGACAAACTACACTCTCCAGCTTTCACGGGTCTCCGGGAGCATCCCCAACGCCCTGCCGGAACAGACGGAACTCCGCTTCTCAACTGCAGACCGGGACATGGACATCATAAATGACTTCAACTGTCCAGAAAACTACCTAGGTATCAGTACGCTGGGTATAGTGACACGGGAATGTGCTGTAGTGGGTAGTTACTGGTATTACCCCGGCTTCAGATACAGAAAGGAGAGGGCAACACCACCTTTCCGCTTGCAGAAAGGGCAGAAGATACTTTTCGCTGGCTGACAGTGAGGTCCTACAACGAGGCACCACCTTTCTGTTTTATAGACAGGTAAAATTAAAGCATAGTGAGGCCGTGCAAACACCCAACATCAGGAATAGAGCTGGCAGCACAGGTTGAAAGAAAAGCCCAGGGTGAGATTCTGAGCTACAAAGTAAAGGGCAGCTCCTTCTCTGGTGCCTGGCCCGGTGTGGTAGCCCTCGACCAGATCGTTTAAATCCTCCTTGTGGAAAAAAAAACCAGAAGACAAACTGTCTCTTAACTCCATTTTGACAACAAACCAGAAGTTAAGAATGATGGCAGGGTTCCACTCAAAGGCAGATTTTAGCTGTTTGTCAAGCATACATGATATAATCTCTCCCAAAGGAGCAAGAGAGATGCAAGGCTGAGAACATTTCTCCTTAAAGATAATTTGGTTAAAGGATTCCTAATTCTTTGGTTTTCTGAAGCTTTTATGTTCTGCTAGTTTATAGCAAAAAGCAAACAATTGAAAAAGCAATTAATGATTAAGCCACAGGATACAGAATTGCCCCCCAGACACCTGCTTCATGCAAAAATGACGTACAAAATGTTTGTTATCAGGAAACATAGAGATAGGATGAGGGGTAATGGATTTAAATTGGAAGAGGGGAGATTTAGGCTGAGATATTAGCAAGAAATTCTTTGCTGTGAGGGTGGCGAGACAATGGAAGAGGTTGCCCAGAGAAGCTGTGGCTGCCCCATCCCTGGAGGGGTTCCAGGCCAGGCTGGATGGGGCTTGGAGCAACCTGGTGTGGTGGGAGGTGTCCCTGCCCAGGGCAGAGGGTGGCACTGGATGAGCTTTAAGGTCCCTTCCAACTCAAACCATTCTACGATTCTAGTACTGTAGGCCTGAAAATTGTTAATGTCTAAAACGATGCTGAGAGTGTTACTCAGCTCTAGTGACCATAAAACAGACGGCCAATGAGTTCCAAAGTGCTAAACTTTCATTTTTAACATGGAGGCACTGCCAGTCCTTTGTAAGCAGAACTGGGCTTACAATTTAAGGACACCAGCCAATAAATAACAAAATTTGTTCACTAAAGACCCTTCAGCCTCCTGTAGATGCAGAGATTTACTCGTACCTGATAAGTCCACTGACAGTAATTGATGTGACAACTTGTTTCCTTAGGAGGCTGGTGGCACAGTGAATGTGAGGAAACCAATCTGAACGGGAAATACGTGGCACCAAGGTCAAGAGGAAGACTAGACAGAAGAAAAGGCTTATACTGGAAGCCTAAGAAAGGAAGATACTACTTGCTCAAGTCAACCAAAATAATGATACACCCCACAGACTTAAAAAGTTTCGACTGAATGCTCAATTCAGAACATATAAACTGAATATTACTACAAAGTACATGTTATGCTTAATAACAGATGCGCATCCAAATCCATACTCTGTATGGCATTTTCTCCAATACATAAACCTGAGGCACTTGCCATGGTCTTACAGTGTGTTTGGTGAGTATTCTCATTCCCTCTAGCCCCAGCGTCAATGTGCTGTAACTTTAACAGAGCTTTTACCTACTCAGGATGAAATTCTAATTCCTAGGAATTGACCGTCAATTTGTGCATTAAACAGTATCGCTTGGGGGAATGGGTTTTCAGGCCGTAATTTCTGAGTTGTGTAGAAGAGAACACAAACCTGTTTCGGTAAATGAAGGGTTGGCAAAATGCTATGAAGACATTTAGGTATTCATCCATAGGAAAAAAAAAAATTGCTTTGTAAAGTAACTACATTAAATTTCAGTTCCTGTTATTGTTGTGGACCATTTCTACGAGCAAAGGAAAGACGGGTGACTCCCCGTTTTAGGGTCCTGTGTGTTTCCAGACAAGTTTTCAGGTGTGTAGTTCGGGCCAACCTCCACTGAAGCACTGTCCTCACACAGCCAGAGGTGTGTACACACACACATACACGCACACACCCCCCAACTAAGCCAGAGCACAGGCCTGACCTTTCAGGTACCACGCTTTGGAGAGTAACTTAAGAACTACACTTTCTTACCGAAAGTTAAGAGCTAACCTTCAAAACTTACTGAAATTAATATGAGATTTTTTTCTGAAACGGAATCAGAGCCGTCCCTTCACGACTTTTTAGGACACCCAACTAAGAAATTAACTGAAAGACCAAGTGACCACACAACAAAACACTTCTCAAATACAGAACAGTTGCCTGTGGGGGCAACGCCAGTGGAGTCAATGGTACCAACCACCGAACCCTGCAGGCGCGACCTATGTGACAGCGTTGGCCCTGCTCCTGAGAACACACTGACATTTGTTTAACTTCAGCTGCAGAATACTGCAAGGCAGAAGGACGACGGACGCGCTGGCGGATGGCTGGCTGTGGAAGTGCTGTCTGACAGCAGTTCTGCAGTTACACTGAGTCATATTGACTTGCCTTAACTTACCTAACCCTTTGTACAGTACGGATTTTTTTTTATCTCAAGCTTTGCAACCCCACAGAAAAGTGGTTTTAAACTGTAATGTGTCAGAGCGAAACGGCTGTGAACGGAGTGTGCTAATTACAGGAAAACTGCAAAAATACTTGTACTTCTCATGCATTTACTAACAAAGAAGAGATCACACAGCGCTGCTTATTTGTAAAGTTGTATTGTAATGTGTAATTATCTGCCCAACCTCTAAAAATAAATAAACAAATAAAACCAAACTTTTAAAAACATGTGAGATATGGAACTTGACTAAACTCTTTTAAGCTTTGCTGTATAAAAGCCTACCTTGTATTAATCTGACTTTTACAACATGAGGTAACAGATTTGGTGAGTAAGACATACAACAATTCCACTCAGATGTGAAATGTGTTCAAAAATACTGTGAAAAAGCTTTAAATTAATAGTGGAACATAATGAAAAGAAATCTGGTCCCTTTCTATAATCTTCGTTATGGAAAGGTTACTGCTTTCCAAGACACTTTCTCATCTACCAGAATCTTTTTCAAGCATTGTAAACAAAGAAATTGCTTTTAAAACAAAATGGAAATATGAATGAAGGGATTAAGGATTTCCTCCACTTTTATCCCCCACTTGAAAAAGTCAGTCACTGAGGTGTCAAAAAGTAATAAAAGCAGTAAGAGAACGATGACTTCAGGAGACAAACAAAGAAGAAAACCTACATAAAACTGAAAGGAAGTCAACTGAATTTCACTGTGAATTTTAGAAGCGGAGAATCCTCTCTCATATTCCTGTTAACAGCCAAGTTTTATGCAAATATACTTGTCCCTCCAAAACCGTGTATTTTCTGCTGTGTCAGTCTGGACCCTTTTTGTGCCCCTGGCACAGCAGATCTGATACAGCCAGTTTTGCAATGAACCAAATGATAAGGTAGGAATTTCTAGACTTGCCAGTCTCAGACCCTGAAATGTGAAATGTATTTCAAAACTCTAACCTGTATGTGGTATTTGGAACGTAGACATCCCTGGCAGGAAACTCCAGGATTTCTCTCGTAGGTCTAACTCTGCTGTCTGGGTAAAGTTTGACTTGCAGCAACTCTGGAGTTAGACAGTAATGGGGATTCTCTGGAGCTGGAGATATGTCTATCTTTAATTGAGCTGTAAGAAGAAAAGTATTTTATGACAATAAGAAGAAATTTGTTCAAATCAAAAAGCATACTCACGCTTTGTTTCTTCAGGTTAGTATCCTATATATTAATTTCGTAAACAAACAAAATGAGAAGATACAGCCAATGCAGACTGGTTAAAAAATAACAGCGAATCAGATTGATATCTAGGGCAACTGGGGTATCACACAATAAGAACCAACAGAAAAGATGTGTATTAACAAGTCCCACATTCTATTCGCATAGGAAGTTGGTGAATTACAGCCTAGAGAATGCCACTGTGAGGCCCAACTATAGTTAATATATTCAAAGTCTCATCGTGAATCTTGTCTATAAAACCAGCAGGATACATCAGGAGCTGCTGAAAGCTATTTTGCTTCAAGATTATTGGATAATTTCCTTAGCAAGTCACAGTGCTGACAGCACAGCTACTGTTGGTGGATGGCACTGAGGCTGGAACAAGTGAAATAATACGGAAGATGAGAGAGTTGGAGAAATGGAATCAAATAACTAAGGTGAAACTTAAGAAAGAACAAAAAACTTGTGTTAAGAAGGAAAAGCCAAACATACAAACATTTTAAAAAATGATAATGATAACTGGCATGGATCAACTCTGTAGAAAAGGCCGAATGACAGCCGTTCTAAGTGCAGTGTCACGTATAAGACACTGGACACAAATCCTTCTGCTTTGTTTGGCTTGAGATCTTAGGAGGAGCAGCCCAACCAGTTTAGAGCACTGTGCTTGAATAAAAGCATGGACAGAGTAAAGAAACTCTAGCAGAGAGTAACAGACAATTTTAAAATCGCAACCTTTGAGGACAGGTTGAAAAACCCTGCGATTGGTTAAGCTACAAAACGGAGGGGAGTCGGAGTGAACTAATACCAGTATTCAAGTATTTGAAAGGTTGTGATAACTGCCCTGAGGGCATGACAGGCCATAATCAGATTAATTTGCAGCAAGATAATTTTGCAAAGTTTTCTTAATACCTAACCTGACTACAAGGACAGCTGAGCACTGGGAGACACGATCTAAGGAAGTGGTAGAATTGCTGTCACTAGAGATTTTTAAGAACAGGTTAAGTAAATATTGTCAGGAATAGCACAGGTCAGGGACCAGTGATGTTTCACTGCTAGCGTGCCAGGGTTTTTAGTTCTCTCTTTCTCAAACAGAGGTGGAGTCTGTTCCTATTAACCAAGTGGGAGCCAGGAGACAGATCTCCCAGTCAGAGAACGGTATTTTACTGAGGAAAGCAGAGAGGCTCCTCAGCCCCTGCTGAGTTTAGGACTTTGGGGTTGTTTTTTTTCCATCTGCTCACTCACAAAAACTGAGTGGTGACTGGAAGGAATAACCTTAACATGTGTGAGGCAAAAAGATCTCGTTCAATACCTGTGATGGGTCTCAGTCTCCGTAACGCTGACGATGGCCGTCTCAGGTCAGCAAGGAGTTTGTACAAATCTTCATCGCTCAGGCGATCCCCCTCCTGTTGGATGTTGGAAAGAAAATGGTTATCTCCACAGGACTGTGGAGATAACAAATAAAGCACCTAATCCTGGAGTCTTCTTCCTCTAATATCAAAATGTACTTCCCCAGAACAAAGCGTTCAGATTAACATGCTAAATTACAGTTTGTGTCTCCAGCCTTTTTCCCTTCCTTTTTCCCTCTCACTGAAAACCTTTTCTCTCCCCATCANTTCCTTTTTCCCTTATTAATCACCATGACAGCTGCAGGAACCTCTCACTGAAAACCTTTTCTCTCCCCATCAATATTATCTTTTTCAAAACTGAGACGGGTTGCTCAAAGATTTCCCCAAAATACCTATTTCTTAGCAAGTATAATAGTTTGAAAAAGCATCCATCATTCAGGTAGCGATCCTCATTCCTCTCCTCCTTTTCTTTGGTATGAGCCTAAAAGAGTTACTTTTCAGGAGAAGTGTGAAGAAAGGGTGGGAAGAAGAAGGAGTCTGTTGTCAGTCTTCCTTCTGCCACATTCTGGTAGCTCAGAATTTCATTAATTTTGGAAACATTATAGAAAATGTGACTCTGCCACCCTCCAACTATCCAAAAGCAGAAGATATCCGACAAAAAAGGTAATAAATCACAGTACAAAAAAAGAAGCAAATGGAAGGAGGAAAACACTGGGTAGTATTGAATTAATTGTACTCAACAGGCGAAAAGGAAGGGGAGATAAAAAAAGAAAAAGTGCAGAAGAGTTAGAAACTTAAAATCGAAACTCAATGTTCAGAAATTCTTACAGGACAAACTGGTAAAACAAGCTGCATCGAAGCAAAAACAACCTCAAAAAAGTAAATAAATATATGCTTTTGTAAATCATTACTAACTTAGTGACCTGGTGTGCGTTACAAAGAGAGCTACAGAACACAGTCAGGGGAACGGCTGCATTAGCCACATGTTAGAAATACATCTCTTTTTCTTACTTTCATACTTTTCTTGGGTGATTACATTGCAGGACCAGATTTCATTAACATCCCAAGCAAAAGCAATTTCCTGAGCTGTTCTGTGTCACTGAGACCCCAGAGATACCGTTCGCAGAGCCCAATTTCAGTCATACTGAGTTTCATGGAAGCTGGGAGCAGCAGAGGCATCGGTCACCCTCCACTTCCATGGTTTGCACTGTGATAACTTCATGCCCCTGATGACATTTCTCCTTATTTACACTACTATGTTTAAGAGCAGACTTTGGATGGCTATCCACAGGCAAAGTGGCACGTAACCAAAGCAATCAGAAAGAAAAAAAAAAGACCTTAACCACCTTTCAACATATAGAATTTACATCTTTGTATTCCCAGTGATTGAGAAATCAGTCCAAAAAAATATCTGGTTGGACACTATTAAATCTCTTTTTATACACAAAGGTGACATTGAAATAACAATTTTCCTTAACTAGATATGGTGTTAAGCAAATCTTAGCAAAAATTAATGAACAGAAGCAATTTTCTAAGCTTAACTAAAAATTTTATTCCGTTTAATCCTGTTTCTCCTGCTTCT
This sequence comes from Pedionomus torquatus, assembly GCA_013398155.1. Lineage (NCBI taxonomy): Eukaryota > Metazoa > Chordata > Aves > Charadriiformes > Pedionomidae > Pedionomus > Pedionomus torquatus. The sequence continues at coordinate 55,104 of VZRU01014301.1, forward strand.
GGGAAAAATCCCAAGCTCCGGCTAAGAGAATCTGCCACTTGGCAAAGCAGTATCAGAAGTGAAATGCTTTTGTTTTCTCAGGAATGTTTTCTCATCCCTGGACACATCCAGGGAACTGATGCCAACCTCAAACCACATTGATGAACCTGGTTTTGAGCCTGCTGATGTTTCAAAGGGATTGCCTATCACCTGATGAAACCAAAGGAGTCAATCGACCATCACGATAAAAACTATGCGACTCCTATAGAGTAGGACAAATCTCTGGAATCATTTTTGGCATGTACTAACCCACAGAAGTTATCCTCAGTTTTTGTGAATTTGCTTCTATGAGCACTTTTCCAAATATTTTTACCAAACAGTTTTACCTAAGGGCCAGGCAGTGATTTTTCCAATGCACGTTAGAAAAATACGGAGCAAAATAAACAAGTGTTCTTCTGGGGAGATCCAGTTGTATTCATGGAGCGGTTAAGTCGCTATGCCATAACGATGCTTTATCATTCAAGTCAAAACAGCTAATAATTTCAAATTCCATAACAAGGAATTCACAAGAAACTTACTGAAAGAATTCACCGTTTGACTGCGGACCCACTGCTGGCAGAATTAAGCACCTGATATAATAAACCCACCATCCGCCGTTCAAAGATATCCTGTGACCAGGGAGCACACACTACATGCATTGAAAGCATCACAAATTAATCATTCAGGTCCAAACCGACTTCACATGAGCAAATCAATCTGTCCAAGGAGCAACTCTCCTTAATTAGATAGCTTCATACAATACCTGTTTAAAGAAGTTTGTCACTGTCAAAGTAGCTGGTCTAAAACTGGTCAAATTGCAAGCCTCATCCCCACTTGTGGTTCTTTCTAACGAACGCCTCCCGACAATACTGGAATTCCGCCTCTCTGACCACGATCCTTTACGTTCTTCAAAAAATACAAAAATGAAAAGGGGGGGGAAATAAATAAATAAATAAATAAATAAATAATAATAAAGGAAGAAAACCTGTTGTCCAAGAGCGTACTTTTGTCCCAACCAGGATTTTCTACACAAGAAGATAGCTGCTGCTTTTGGAAAATACGCAATGAGCATGATAGAAGAGGTGGTTATGCCAAGACAATCACACTCCTGAGGCATCAGGAGGCTCTGAAGCACAGCTGACTACTTCTGCTCCTCTCCCAGCAACCTCACCCCAGTGCCTTACTGCTATTATAAAAGTCTTTCTCCTGTGGAGATTTATGTATTTCTCTCGCTCTGAAAGATGATGAAGCTGGCAGTTTTGGGGATGCTGAAGAGCAGTTTCAGATGAGCTGTGTGGTTCACAAAGATTAATCCACTCCTTTGGAAAATGTTCATCAGCCTGTAACACACGCCCAGTCTTAGCAGCCTGGTTTTAAATAATATAACAGATGGTTTGCTTGTAAAATCCTTGAAAGATAAATCCATTTGTTATCATGGACTTTTCTGTTTTATTTCAACCATGACCCAAGACTATCAGAAGGCCTCAGGCAGGGGGAGGATGGAGATCAAAGGGAGCAATGGCAGCTTAATGGTATTAATCAAGACTTCGGAGAACTCTGGATTTGTCCACACTCCCTCATGCAGGTGCCAGATACCGTACCTCCTGTCCCAACTTCTACTTCTGTGGAATCTCTCTCCAAACTTCCAGCGCTGCTCACGATGTTCATTAAATGAATGGCCGTCCAGGCAAACGGCATTCGGTACTTGCCCAGTCTTTGGCAAAACTGTTCCGCCTGGCATTTCAGTTTTTCCAATTTTTCCTTATTCTGTGAAGAAAATATTCAATCCAAGAGATTAAAAGGAAAGGAATGGTAAAAAAAAAAAAAAAAAAAAAAAAAAGGCCCACTTAGCAAAATCAGGAAGTTACAATGGTATCTTTTCTAAATTGCAATGATTTTGTGCTTCAATAGCACCTTCTAGAGGACAAACAGCTAGCACTACGCAATCAGACTTCTGCTTCACAAAACTGCCATCAGGACAACAGTACGAGACACAGGACAGCCAGAGGGTCAGAGAAACAGGTATCATGCTCTTGAGCCTCCTGAATAGCCTCACCTGCCCACTGCCTTTTTAAGAAAAGCTGAATTTTACTCTGGGAAATCCAAAAGGGTCTTTCTTAGTGTCATTTTAACGCAGCAGATGCTCAGATCATCTGAAGTTGCATGGGAAATCGGAAACATTCCTCAAATAAGCAGTCTCACACTTGTTTTATTGAGAAAAACAACAGGATTATGAATTCAATTCATCCTGCTGTTGAGCGTGGCCAGTCTTTGCAGTATTAGGAAAAAGGAAAATCAGCAGAATATAGCTAAGAAAAAGAGACCCAGAAATGCCCTGCAATTCAAAACCAATGGAGAATTCAAAGCCAATGGAGACTCTCCTGTAAACGTATTTTATCTGCTTTGTAAGGCAGAGGTGCTGTGACTGGGTTAAGCTGCAGAAGCAATGGAAAAGTTGAATTGTTTCCTGCAAATTCACATCAAAGGCTGCCTTCTCTTGACCCAGCTACAAGCACAGAGCTGATCCTTTGGGGCAGGGAATCACAGATGACCGAGCTTGACGGTAGTCACACACCTCCCCTGGCTGCTGCAAGAACTGATGACCTTTAACTGCTCTACCCCAATAAGGCATCAAGATTCAAGGTCTTTGACTCTTTGGCCTTTAGAATTTGACTAGATTCTTAATTAAAAATAGATCCTCTTAACAACAGGAACAGTATCAATGGCTGTTAAGTCTGAGGTAAAAGAAAATAACTTACATTTAATTTGTTAGTAACAAAATGTCTTAAAGTGCTTGTAGCCAAAGTTAATCAAAACATCAAAAAAAACCCAATAAACTTACCTTTGCTGCATCTGATTCTTTAAAAATCATGTAAGGCTCTGCACACTCCCCAATATCTCCCTGTTGTAATACTTTTTCCAGCTGAGAAGGGAAAATGAACCATTATAAGGACACGTATCCAGCAAGGACTGCTAAATTAAACAAACACTGGGAAGCAAAATTATTCTTTCAAAAGAGTTAAAGCTTGAATTCCCTTTGTGAGTCAGGGCACAAGCACTTGCACTCAAGTTGTTAGAGCCATTAAGTTCCCAGATCTCTAGTTATAACTGAACTGCAAGTGTAAAACAGAGGTTCAAAAGGAACATATACCGCTTCACTTCGGTTTGATCCATTCTAGAGCCACTTTCAGTTCCTTTTTTCAGGTCTTAAAGACAGTTTATGTTGCCATCATTTCAGAATTCTGTTCTTACTTCTATTCCCCATATTGAGGATCGATTGCTGCCACACAGAAAGGTGACTCAGGAATACTTGTTCTAATAGAAATATCTTCCCTATCATAGGCACAAAGACTGTTTCTTTCGGAAGCATCCTGGCCCTCCCTTCCACACCCACTGCTGTGCACACACTGCTATTAGATTAGAATATTTTTAAAGTTCTCCCATGTTTCTAAAGCGCCTTTCATACTTATCTATTAGCAGAACTCCAAGAGGCCACCATAAGATAAACTACTTTCCATCCAAATCTTGTACTCCCTGATGAGATTACGCTAGAAATACCAGCTGTCTGGAAAGTGGTTTCCCAGTAAGACCCATGTGAAAATCCCCCCGACAAGGCATGCTACTCATCTGTCTTATTTATCCCTGACTGTATCCTTTCCATCAGCAAATCAAACAATCACCTAAGGCACCAGCTCCTCTTGGATCACTGGTTTTACAAGCACCAACGTGCAGTCACAAGGCCTTTTGGACTGAGCCCCAGCTCATATACACGAGGTTCTCCCTTCCTCTTGTAAAAATCAGTAGAACAAATATGCGTGCACAGGCCCAACATGAGTTTTTAGAAGGAATTCAGAGAATCATACCAAAAATTGGAGACCAGAACATAGCCCAACACTACAGAAAGCCTATTCTCACCTGTGACTGGTTTTTATGCCACAAAGCCTTAATTCATTTTCAAAAGCTTATTCCTCTTACAAGAAGCAGTTGAAGAACTTGCACAAACATCAGTCAACAGGGTTCTCAAAACACAGAACTTCACTAGCAGGAATGTAACCACTGCCCTTCAGTAAAAAAAAATAATCTATTGAGCTCCCTTGTTGTACAACAGGATGACTTTTATGCAGAGACCAGCCAAAAAACCTGATTCAAATGCCAAGCTGAACTAGTAACAATTGTGCCCTCATTGAATCAAATGAAAGAAGAGAAAATAACTTTAAGCTTTGTATACTTTATTCCCAGAGTGACAAATGTGGCATTTTATTTCAGATATGGATTTCACTCTCCTAGCAATTTCCATTCTTGAGGACATTTGAAAATCTGGCTTAAGGCCATGTATCAGTTTTGAAACGAGATTCAGATCAGTATGTATTTTTAAATCACTCACTTATCTATCACCCTAAGGAGTCAACACATTGTTTCATACAAAAACCAAGGTCAAGCCCCAGAAAGCTGCTTTATACCAAGCAAACCTTTGTGCCCTTTTCGGTTTTGCAATAATACAATGCCAACTCTCCAGTGAATGGTTTCTGTTAGAAAGGAACTTAATGTACTGAGTGAGAATATCTGAAATGGAACAGAATTCTGCTCTCCAAATGTAACTAAGAAGTCAAGCATTCTGACCGACTTGGTTATATTTTATTTTAATCAAAAACCAAGAGACAGTACTAATTCAGATTTCACTAGCGTTTCTTACCTTTATCACCAGAAAGACATCTTGAGAGGGGTAAGTGATAGAAAAAATGGCAGATCTGGCCAGCGTGGATATAGCAGCAGGGGGCACATGTGGACGAAGCATTCCCTTCATTTGTTCAGAGTTTAAATCAAAGTAGAAATTTTCTGAAATCTGAGGAAGAAATTGGATACCTTCAAGTATTAGCTATACTTCTTTTTTTGTTTGTTTCAGTAAACTCTTCAGAAATACAACAGACAATTTCAAAGGACAACTGAAAAAGCTAGCAACACTGTCTTTATTCAAACCAAGAAAAACAAAAAGGCCTTTTTGTAAAGAAATCAAGGCAGGACAGCAGGGGAGGAGAAAGGAACCGGAGCAAACAATACACACTATCTATAAAATTTCCTCCACCTCCTATAAGGTACTCAGTTCCACCCCAGGATGAGGAACTACAATTACTATCTGAATTGAAAATATCAAAGTATCAAAACAGAAAACGGTCGTTTACAGAAAGACAAAACAAAACATCCTTAAGGTAAGGCAGTGACTTTTCTACCCTGAAACACCAAAGGAATCATAGGAAGCTTTAAAGCCAAGGCAAATGTGAGCTGGTTCTCAACACCAGAGGTCACTAGAGAACTTACTACATGAGAGAAAAAAAAATGGAGTAATGAGATGATAAAATTGGGTTATGAAATGTGATTTAAATATTAAACAAAGTTCACATAATATTCCACATACTCTCATCTACATAACTTAAAACTCAATGCATTAAATTCAAGTCTTAAAGAGATAAATGTCAAAATGCATATTTTCAAGATTTTTCTCTCTACTACTGCTAATATCTTGAATTAGGAAAACTAAGAGACTCTTCAAATATTAAATACAGAACATAAATAGGGGAATAAATGTATTTTGCATTTCCTATAACTTAGATCTTGAAAAGACCACTCAGTTTTGTTTTGACTTTAGCAATTTTAGCATGTATGACTTCCTCATGCATTATTTAAAATGCTACTTGGACACATACCATGCTGAATCATGAAAAAGAGATTAAGAAAGTCATAAAAACTTAATCTAAATTAAAGGTTTCAGTTACTAAAGGTCTCTCTGGGGAAGAGACTTTTGAAAGCCAAGATTGGACAATATATATATTCTGATTTCAGGCACTCACATATTAGATAATATTTTTAGAAAAGTGGTTATACTGCAAGTGTGTTACTAAGCAGAAAACGAACACACAAGATGGTTCGTGAAATGCCTTCATCATTCTTCCAGCCACAAGTACGTCACTGTCTTCATAAAGGTTTGTTTCCAGAATTAATTCCTCCTCTTTTTTTTTCTTTTTAGTGCAGGTTTGTAATGCTTCAGTGGAAATACCATCACTCGAGTAATTAAAAACCTACCTTTTTCTTTTCTTTAACATCATACAAAGCCAAACTTGCAAAAATGGGCTCAATTTCTATTTCAAATCTTAAAAGAAAGAAACACATAACATCAGTTGACTTGCATTTTGTAAGAATAACCCACCCTCTCCCTGGTTCCTTCCTGGGTGGTGGCTGCCCACTGATAAGCCAAGATGTCAGGAACAGCTGAGCCAACATAAGGGCTTCCTCCTGCTGAGAAGGGATTTTGCTCCCCAATTTTCCCTCCCACTCCTCTCCTTTCCCATTTCCTCCACATCACCTCTGCTTGCTGCCACCAGGACACACACTGGTGCTCCCTGGACCTTCTAAAAGCCTTGACTCAATAGAAGGGACAGAAAAGCGTAGTTCTACAAATGGTTCTCTCTCTTCAAGCGTCATCTGAAAGCTAAGCAAAGCAACCCAATAGCTTCCTTGAAGGGAGAGGAATTATTAATTGGGATAGCTGGACCACTGAGCTCCTCTGATTACCTTCAGAATCTTCCCTATGTGCTAATTTCCTATACTGACCTGTTGGTAGGACTAAATGCCCAACCTCATGGCTTCCTCTCAACATTACTGACCAGAAAGCTCCTTCTTCTGGAGAGCCAGGGACAGCAATTTTGGCAATTGTCAATATTTAACTTCTGTCAGAAAATGCCAGTATCTCAAAGACTCTCTCAGAAAGGTGTCAGTTTTTCAGAGTTAACTGTTATCAAGTATTTTTACCAACTGAAACACTTCCAACGAAAACACCAACCCACCACACGGAGCTGATCCTACTGTTAAATCACCTGGGAAGTTACAGAAATTGAAGAACATTCAAAACCCGCCCCTACACCAAAGAGAGCAGGGGCTGAAGTGCCGTTCTCCTGTTTGCTCAGCCTCCATGAGAAATTAATGCCCAAGCCACGGTGGGACACCCCCAAGCATCCAGTCTTTGCCGAGAGCTCTCAGCTTTTCAGCCTGGAACTCTTCCTGCCAACAGGGAGAACAACATAGGGGACGGCATCATCAAATGGGTATTTCCCCCAGTTTTGTAACAAAGGTGAGATTAACCTGAAAATGACCCTGCTTAGGTCATCTTAGCCTTCTTCCCAGGGAAGAGACTACGTATTACGGACTTCTTTTTGTGCCACAAACACAGCATAATCTTGGATGCTTGCTGTTATACAAGAGGTACAGTTTCAGAGATTACTTTGGTGCACAAACAAGCGTGTACCTGGGCAGATGAGCTATAAATTTACAGACAGCAAGAGATGCTTTAATAGCAGCAAGCATTAATTTCCAGCATCTAACTTATTTATGCTCAAGACACCATCCTTTGGAGAGGAAGCTCCATCGCTACTGCATATTATGTTGTTCCAGTTCATAAAAGGCTGCAAAATCAGTTCATCTCTATGGCTATATTAGGTCCTGGAGTACTCTACGAGCAGGAGATATGTCCCACACATATATCTCCGTTATGAGCTGCAATGTAGTCTAACTGGAGCTCTCTAATCAGAAGGGTTGACCTAACTGAGGACACAGAAGATGAATACAGCAGTGTGGAAAATCAGTTTTGTACTTTATTTCTCCAAGGGAATAACAGTAAAATTTTACCTTGTGTTATTAGAGAAGAGTTATAGGCAATGAACCAGCTGCAGGTAACCCTATATTCAGGAGCTCCACTTCATTAAACTTGTTTAACAGGTTTCTATTCCTCCAGTTAATGCTTGCTAAGTATATAAAGTCTTCACTCTTAAAGGGACACAGTCAAGGTTGTTGAGCCTAAACTTCGGCAAATCTTTGGTTGGTTTATGTTTTAAAGCTTAAGCGTTTTTAATCTTTTTTTTTTTTTTTTTTTTTTTCCCCCCACTTAAACACCCTTGTTACAGAGCTGAACACCAAGGACTGGCCAACTTCAGAGCCCTGAATGAGCCTAACACGGAAGACGTATAGCTACAGACGGGCTTAAAAGCAACACAGAGAAAAGCCAAGGAAGGAGAACACTTTCTATATCACATCATTTACCACTTTGTATATCGCTACTATTTAACATATTTGTTGGCAACATGGACAGTGGGATAGAATGCACGCTCAGCAAGTTTGCCGACAACATGCTGGAGGGAAGGGATGGCATCCAGAGGGACCTGGACAGGCTGGAGAGCTGGGCTAGTGCAAATGGCATGAAGTTCAACCAAGCCAAGGGCAGGGTCCTGCACCTGGGACATGGCAATCCCAGGCACAAATCCAGGTTGGGGAGAGAATGGCTGGAGAGCAGCCCTGAGGAGAAGGACTTGGGAGTGCTCCTGGAGGAGAAGCTCAACAGGAGATGTCAGTGCACGCTGGCAGCCCAGAAAGCCAACCCCAGCCTGGGCTGCATCCAAAGCAGCGTGACCAGCAGGGTGAGGGAGTGGATTCTCAACCTCTACTCTGCATTCCTGAGACCCCACCTGGAGTCCTGTGTCCAGTTCTGGAGTCCTCAACATGGAAAGGACATAGAACTGTTGGAACAGGTCCAGCAGAGAGCCACCAAGATGATCAGAGGGCTGGAGCCCCTCTGCTGTGAGGACAGGCTGAGGGAGCTGGGGCTGTTCAGCCTGGAGAAGAGAAGGCTCCGGGGAGACCTTGGAGCAGCCTTCCAGGATCTGAAGGCAGCTCCAGGAGAGCTGGAGAGGGACCCTTGGTCAGGAAGTGGAGGCACAGGACAAGGGGGAAGGGTTTAAAGTCGAAGGGGGGAGATTAGGAAGAACTTCTTTGCTGTGAGGGTGGTGAGGCACTGGAAGAGGTTGCCCAGAGAAGCTGTGGCTGCCCCATCCCTGGAGGGGTTCAAGGCCAGGCTGGATGGGGCTTGGAGCAACCTGGTGTGGTGGGAGGTGTCCCTGCCCATGGCAGTGGGGATGGAACTGTATGACCTTGAAGGTCTAACTCTAACCATTCTATGATTCTGTGATTCTATCACTAAAGAAAGTCTGGCAGAAAAAACTGCCCAATTCACAGTACGGCGTAACTTTTCCTTTACAGAGCTAACCTTTAAGCCTATGACCAACCAAACACTGTGACATCCCTTCAAGGGCAATAAACAAGGCAGCAGAGTTATTCCTGACACGTGGACACAATGGCAGGTTTAAATTCTCAGTTTCTGTAACGCATCTTTCTGTTGAGTGATACTTACTTAAGGGACAAACACTTTACCAGGAGTCTTTGGCCAAAGTGTTCTTTGGGTACTTCAGGGACACTAAGTCGTTCTATAGGCTCCTCCTGAAATTCATCACAGGAACAACAGTTTAGAGACACAAAATTTGTACAAACCACTAATACCACTATGAACCAAACATACGTAGTACTTTTTTCTCCTAAGACTGATTTAATGGGAGGTTTACCAGCATGTTGCATTCAGCAGCAGCTATAAATATGCTAAATCAAATCCCTTTAATGTTTCTACATTATAGGGGATTGCATAACCATAAAGGAAAAGCAATCTCCAGAAAGTAATATCTATGGCAAGACAATATGCTAAAAAGCATGTGACCTGCAAAATAGCTAAGGTTCTCATGGATATTAAACACAGGTGATCTTAACCCCTTCGAATTCATGGCAGACTGAGAATTTTCACATTCCCTGTATCCTTCGCTTTTTTAGTCTCACCCAAATATATATAACAATACCTCATCTGGTGCCGGATGTAGTGCAAAAAGTTCCTTGTGCCTACTGGACTTCCTCTGGTCTTCATTGTGGTGGTCAATCTCTTCATTTGGGGTTCGATCCAGTAGGTTTGGGAGAAGGGCATCTGGAAGGGAGTTCTTCAGATCAAAAATACTGCATGCCCAGCTGCCCCGGGGAGTATCGTCAATCGACATTGAACGTCGTTTAAGGTCATCCTGAGATTCAACAAATTAAAAGCAACTTATAATGGGAAAGGGACTGCACTTTTAAAACGCGGCTATAAATTAGGTTTTATGTAGCAAGGTTTTAAAGGTACGTTACTTGTTCATCCTGGTAACTGTTGCCATCTGGAGCTTCATCAGACTCAAAGATCTGCTTGGGGAGCCCCTTTTGCCTCTCCTTCTGTTTGTCTAAGGTGTTGGGATTGAACCCCGTTCCCAGCTTGTGGTATCTGAAAGCAAAGTATTTCAAATGCATCCTTAGCATCCTTTTTTTGGCCCCTAAACCCAGAAGGAGAATTACAGAACAAACCCCGTATTATCAGTGTGGGTCCTCTCAAAGCATAAGCTGCTCTCTGCAAACAGTATTTCCAGTCATCCTGCACTGTAGCTGCGTAATAACCCATCAACCAGTATTCCAGTACTACAATGTGACTCTGTTCAACTATAAAACAACTCTGAGTGATGTCAAAAGAAGCATTATCAATGGCCAATTAAGGTCATCATAAAACAGGCGATTGTGATGCCACGCTTAAAACAGGCCAAGAACACGGGGATGGGAGGCCAGCGGTTCTGCTGGAGCGAGCACCAACTTGGAGCAGATGGTATTAATACCTTTAAAGACCAAAACACCAACTTAGGTAACCCTGCATGAAGCGCAGAAGCCCTGAGCACCTCTGGAAAATACCACTTTCCGATCCCAACCAAAATGAGCATCTTCATAAGCCAAGTCAGGTCCTTCAGAGCTTTGCAGGATGTAAGAGCACTTACGAGTAAGCGGTCTGCCTACTGTGGCTGACAGGTTCAGACCTCTTTGACTAACAAATTTTTGGATATCACACGTCACTATCTCTATATTTACACACACATATGGCCAGAGCCACAGTCTCCTCACCGTACAAAATTTGTAAGTCCCCAAAGTAGCGCTGGGGTCACGTCTAGAATTAATTGTTCTTAATCCTGCCCCGTTACTAAAGTTACCACAGAAGGATCCACAGACAAGTGAAAACCACAGACGTGCTAGCAGGGAATAACGAAAGGGATGAAAAGGAGAAGGAAAGCATTTTCCTCGCTAGGCTGTAATTCCTGAGAGCTGAACAACACGATCTGTGTAATCCTCACCTGGATGTCTGCATTTCAATCACAGCTTCACCAACAAGCGTAAATTCATTCTAAATCAGACCTGACTTTAGAGGTGCTTGTGATCATTGCTGCCATCACCCTGGCACACAGAAATTACGCCGTAAGGCTGAAATTAGAATGCGCTATTGTTTTTTGAGGCCAGTGAAGAAAACTTATTTACCTTTTCCAATATTATTAAAGTAATCACTGAATGGACAGGTTTCCCTGCCCCAAAAAAACATTTTGGTCGCAAAGAACTGTAGACAGGAGACTGACATAAAGGTTATTACCCCTGGGCAACTGGAGAGAAGCACAGCACATAAGAAAGTCAGATTCTTCTAAACCTAGAAGAGCTGGATTTTGTGCCCCCAGAGCTAGCCAAAGCACCTGTAACCATCCAACAGGATGGGTTAAGGGAAACCTGTTAGCATCCTTACTTGAAAAGCAATTCGACTGAATTGCCAGCCAGGCTTCAGGTTCTTCCCCTGCTGCAGCAGCAACCCTTCGGATTCTAGCCAGTCCACTGCCATGATTTTATCCAACTAAAAACTGCTATGAATGTTTGCAGAAGCACCTCTCCTCCTCTGACGGGGCAAGACAGCCTTTGACTGTAGTTCAACCATCACTCAGAACACCTTCAACCCGCTCAGGCAACTCTGATGATTTAGCTTCATGCCTTCCCTGACCCAGAGAGCAATCTGCAGCTGGGACAGAAAGCTCTACTGCCTGCAACTAAACCTCCCGGGTGCAGGAATCAAAGCCAGATATTCCAGATACCAGCAAAAGCCTCTGAGAAACCAAGAGGTGTGCTGGGGGGGTGGGTCATATTGTCCAACCCTACTGCACCTTCTTGACTCTGCACACAAAGGCTGGGAGTTAATAAAACATCTCTTTCTCTCGCAATGGTTTCCTTCTGGGTGGGCTTTTCTTTGGGGAGGGGTTTGAGATTACAAAAGACATTTTTATCATCTTAGCACTGCACAGCATAGCTTCAGCATCCCCTGAAGTGATTGTTGGGACAACATTAAATCAGTGAATTGTACCAACTGCCACAAGGGCAGAGCTGGAGCCAAGTCATTTGTAGGTGACGCACATCACACGGATCACTTCCTCCTCGACAGCAGCTCTTGAAGTCACCAGACTTTCAATCATCCGAGAGCATGTATGTTCCAAGTAAAGCTACTCAGAAACCTTCCTGCTAATTTGCATAAATTAATCAATGCACACACATTCTCTAAACTGTTAACTCATTAGGTAAATGTTGTGCTAGTTCACATATTAACAATTATTTGTTTAAATTACCTACTTTCTCAAAGTCTCTCTGGGAATGAATAAAAGCTGCAGAGGCACCTTATCTATTAGGTGGTTGTGACTGCACATAAATCTTACTTTTTTACAAAATTAATGCAACTTCTCTCTAAAAACAGCTAAAAAGATATGGAACAAAGAAAAAAACCAAACGCTGCACGTAATTTTACTTGTTCGCATTCCCTGATTTCTCTACCATTCTAAAGGAACAACTGCTGACTAAAATGGCCTAGATTCTCAAAAATGCCCCTCGGGGTTTTGACATCCGAGATCTAATTTTCAAAACACAAAGCATCACTTCATCTAAACACAAAGCATCAGTTCAGCTGAGCTGGGCAACTAAAAGCCAGGGCCCATGGAATCAGTAGCCAGGACAAGAATTTGCGAGCCTCCTCATACCAGATAGCCATCCTGCAAAAATTTAAATATGAAATCCAGCTGACAAATACCACGGGGGAACTCACTTTCTGTTGACAATTGCCCAGTCTTCCGTGTAACTTCTTACACAGTCCCTGACATGAGGGTCCATCTCACTGTTAAAAGAATAAAAATAGACACCTTCAAAATCACAGAAGTGATGATGAACTTCTTAAACATACATAAAAAGTTTCTGCCTTGGTTTGTATTTACTCTTTCAGGCATTTACAGAGAAAAATTCTGGGCTTCAAGCCTTGCAGATACCCAAATGCAGAATAATTCATCCCCTTGAGCCAGGTGTCACCCTGTCACCTCCTACCTCTCCTCGGGGACAGCCGACACGAGCGTTCGGCATTCTCGGGGGGTGTACACCACCTCGATGTCGTCAGAAGGGAACTCAAGCAAGTCTCGCAGGGGTCCGGATTCCCCCAGAATGGGGTGTGTAATAAGGTATTCTTCCAAATCAACCGGCTCCACGGCTTCTGTAAGTGGTACCTGGGAAAAGACAAGCGACAGAAGGGTCTTAAAGCAAGGCAAAGGAAAAAAGAAGGATCACGTGGACATATTCTGCTTTCTTTTTAAACCAGCTCTTCTGCCTTGTTGAGAAAACTTGATCTAACATCACACAAAAATTAAATCTCGTAGTGTTAACCTTAGCTAATACATATCACAACGATATTTTTCATGTCTTATCTTTTATCTTATATTTCTCTGGATATTTCTATGATGCATACCAATGTCATCTAAAACAAACACACAAAAAAAATAGATTTTAAAAAAGGATTTTTATCTATTTTCAAGAAATTCATCAGTTTGCATCAAAAGACTATTTTGCACTTTATTTCCCACGAGTACAACTCCGTGTTTGTTTTTACCATGCTCTGATCACAAAGGGAACCTTCACCCTGATCCAGAATGCAAGAACCCTCTCGCCTTCAGATACAGCCCCCAGAGAGGAATCCAGAGCAGGAGCTGATTTACCAGGAACTCAGGAAACTCACAGAACTCTAACATTATTTTGAAATAAACCACTTCTCTGGGGAACACAAAAGACAACATCCGTCTATTACAGGTAGAAGTTTAACCACCTCATCTCCCTGATATTAGGACCTTCAGTGCCACGGTGACTCTGCCCATGCCAGGAAAGGACAGGGCTCTAAATTAAATGGCATCTTTCCTGGGCACAAAGCTTGTACCCCGAGCAAGAGGAATGCCTGAAGAAACACACATGCAGGAAAACAGTAGATTTCACTGGCAGTACTGATCTCGCCATACTGAAAAAAAATGCCCTTTTTTTACTACATAGGGTGGAAAAAATTGCATAAGCTGGATACACACTCACATTGCATAACTGTGTATTTTTACATATGTATACTGTATAAATACATATATATATTCTGATATGAGATCATTATGCTATGAGACTATACATAAACATAGACATTAAGAAAATGAAAGACTAAGAACAAGTTTTGAGGAACCTGTCTCTGCAGCAACTGACAGATTTCCTAGAATTCCCTGGCACACCCCAGCAAGGCTGAGTTGTTTAATAAGAGTCACAAATACACATCAAAATTCAGCAATTTTTCCCTTCTACTTCCTCTTTCCTGTCATCCCGAAGATTTCTGTGGGACAGGGAACTATCCTGTAGCTTGTCTTCTGTTGGGCATGACTTTAAAAAGAACAATTACTGCTGAAGTTTTAAATGTGCTTCTCAAAAAAATTGCTACACCAATTCCAAATCCCAGTTTTGAAACGTCTATTGCCAGAAAGTTCTGAAAAGAATCAACTTTTTATTGAAGGAAAAAGACTTGGCTGACACACAGGGTATTGAAAGAATCTCTCCTATCGCAGCCAACTTCAATGAATGCTCCAATTTTCTTTAAAAATTTTTCTTAAAAATACAGAAGGCAAATCTTTCAGCAGAAAAATGGTGTGACTCCAGTGAAGTCAGGTGAGTTGGACCAGATGATTTTACACGAACTAAGAATCTGGTCCACCAAAAAGATAGGATGTCAAGAAACTCAGTATTTAGTTTTGCAATAGAGGTAAAAGGTATAGATTAATTTCTGTGTAAAGGATACATCATCATCTCTTTTAACTCTGACCCTGTAACCATTTTTACCCCCCTTCTTATCCCGAACTTTTGACATGAACTTAAAAGTATGTGATTTGGAGAACTTTTGAACTTACAAACCGGTACTTTTAACTGTTTTCATCACTGCAGAACCTGCCATAGCTCTTTCCCACGTTCCAGTTCACGTCACCACCTCACACTATCTGTTTCTTACATACAGAGAGAGCAGCTCCATTTGGCACCAGACAACTTACAAAACACCCAGCAGCGACGTGTGACAGTTTATTATTGAGGAATTGCTAAGAGTACAAGGGTTAGGGTTTTTTTCAGAAGAGATGCTCCATAATACTACTGCTACTTTGCCTGCAGATAGTCCTTTCCACAGACAAATCTCAAACCTAAACCTCAAATCCAAACCTCAAACCCAAAGAAGAGTAAGAACTCAGAAACGGAGACTCCTTGCAAATGAAGATGAAAATAAGAAAATCACTGGGAAAAAGCCACAGAGAGGTTGGGTAGCAGAGGTGCTGGGGAAAGGCCCATCCTCTGGTCCTCTCGTGGCCAGTCCTTGCCCCATGCTAGCAGCCATGCAGCTCTGCATTGGACACTGAAAGCACCACCACCAGCAGAAAGCCAACAGGCTAAGGTAGCTTCGGTGCGTGACTTCGACTTGCTTAACTGACCCTATTTTTAAGCCTTAACATTTTAAGACTTACTTTTCCCCTTCCTGCTGAGCTCTCTTCCACACTGCCAGCCCCAGAGCTGGCACCTTCCAGTGCGTTTGCTCAACAAAACAGAGTTGACCACGCAAGTGTTGGGCTTCAATCCACATGAACTCATTACATAAAATTACACAACCACAGAATGGTTTGGATTGAAAGGAACCTTAAAGATCATCACTTCCAACCCCTGCTGCTCTGGGCAGAGACCCAGTTGCTCAAAGCCCTGTCCAACCTGGTCTTGAACACCTCTAGGGATGGGGCATCCACAACTTCTCCCATGCATCTCCCCAGGCTAACAAAGAGGAAACTTTTCCTCATGCCCTCCACTCTTTCTAATCCCTTCATCCTGACAAATAGCAGAAAATTACAACAAACAAGGGAAAAAAAAAAACCACCTCTGCAGAGATGAGGGAGACACACAAGACCTAGACACAAAGCAGAGACTGTCACTGTCAAGAATGCACCATCCTTCCCAGTTCCTGGCATTCTACACCGCCAGGGTCACTTGTCCAACAAAAACAAATCGTAATGTATTGGACCACAGATGAAGGAGATGGCTACCCAGTTAAAAAACACCTAATCCAGAAAGGTGGGCAGTGCTCAGGGGGCTGGATCTGCCTTCCAGGGGTTTCTAAACCCTTCATATATCTCAGGATTAGGCCCAAGGTTGCACTTCACAATTTTCCAGTTTGTCTCCTCGGATAACTATTGTACCATGAAGATGTAAACAAACATAAAAGTCAAACCCAGAAGCCTGTATTAGACTCACCATCTGTGCAGCCAGAAATACTGTCTAGCACCTGAGTAAACAGGCCAAACATAAATTCATGGTTATGAAGAGGAACTACCTCGTGTCAGACTATTGGCAGATAAAAGGCAAGCACATTATTTTAAGCTTTAGATATTTGTGGGGGAAGAAGTGATGAAACAGGAGGAAGAAATAAGGATGAACGGATGCACCAAAAAGAAAATGAACCCAAATGGTGTCCCAGTGTCTGAACTGAACGTGACAGCTCCTCTCATGGCTCTCACTATTGATGCCTCAGCCTCTCCCGCATCCCTCTGAAGTTGTGGATGAGCCCAAGAACAGACACATCATACATCCCACGTTATCTGCAACTTGGCCAAATTCACTTTAAATGGTCACACAAACCCATCAGATGAAATGCACGCACTGAAGGAGCTGGACAAGTTCAGATAAAGACCAGGTAACCCAACCTCATCATCCTCACCAACCTTTGAGGAGCAGAACCTGCTCTCCCATCTTGCCTCCGAGTCTCCAGGCCCAGCTCACCTCCTTGTAGCACCAGATAAAATAATGAGGCACCCAACGCATACTCCTCAGCCTTGTTGGACTGTGATACTTTATAAGTTTCCCCCCAGTCCTTGCACACCCCTCTGAGGTATATCTTATAGATTATCACAAGAATAGCAAGCCCCACTTTTTGCTGCATATGAAAAGGTTTTGATATCTGCCAAGGAGCTGTCAAGATGTCCTCTCCCCAAGCCCTGCTTGCTGGCAGGCTGCAGACACCCATCTTCAATCCAATCATCATCCCACCTCCACGAAGGCCTTTTGGATTCCAGCCGCTAGCTCCCAGGAAGCAGCAGTAGGTGCCTCCTCCGCCAAACGCAGCTGGTTTTTCTTCATCACTTCCAAAGGCACAGCAAAAATTTCAGTCAAGTATTTGCAAACGTGCACCTACCAACCGGCTAACAAACCTCATGGGGGAATACTAAGAAATGATTGACAGGGTGTCCATTTCTTCCAAGGAGAGTTCATTAAGGCCCTCCAGAAAGAGAAGCTGTACAGGAGCTCTGACCATCTTCCCAACCAGCACATGAAATAGTCTGAATTAACAGCAAAGACAGGCAAAGGAAAGCCTGCTCCCAGAATCGTGATGGCTGCTCTTTAAAAAATACTCTTCTTGTTTCATGCAAGTTGCAATTACAGATTTTGGACAACCTTCCAGACAATCCCTTCGCACAGTTTTCACTTGGTCTTTATCCCAGGATCGGATGCTGCCACCTCACTAAGGGCAAGCGCAATTCTGGTGCTACTGAAATGAATATAACTACACGAGGAGCCGGGTATGAATAAGAGGGGCAAAACCTGCCCCCTGCCCACGTAAACACCAAACACAACACACAGATAAACTGAAAGCACAGAGGAAATCAAACAGGACTCTCTCTTTTTCACACATACACAGCCCAATTACCCCAAACCAAACACATCACTTGCAAGTAATGATTCTGCATAAACGTCCTTAGCCCAACCATAGACACACGCTCTTAGCTAAGACACCAACCTGACTGATTTGGCCTATTTGAATTGTTTAACACACGTTCCATAGGTGCATGCGTGCCATTGCAGTTACGGCTCTCAGCAGTTGCATTGCAAAACCCTATTTCAAAGGTTTACAGCTCTCCTGAAAGAGGGGACGGCCACGCTTTCTTCTTCAAGGCTGTGTTATTCTTCACTGTTATATCCCCTTAAAAGCTTGGAAATAAAATTGCGTTTCCTATCGACTTTGTCCTTCTCTAGACAGCAAACATTGTATTTTGCTGTAGTTTTAGTGCACCGCCAGCCGAAACATGTCTCCATCCTATTTATGTCCTTCTGAGCACCTACATGTATCGTCATCATCGCTTACAGAAGAAGCATCTGCACAAATCTGGCAACAGGGGCTGGAGAATGAGGTGAGGGGACACGGCATAACTCCACGGAGGGTAACACAAACCCCCAATTACTCTGGCCAAGCATCAGAGCCAAGGGCTCCAGGAGCAGAGGGCTGACACGGAGGGAAAGCTGCACCCGGGGTGCTGCGCTGCAACAGTCACAGCTTATTCCACTCCACCAAGAAAGCAAAAACCAAAATGCAAAGGGCAGATTTGCAGTAGACCTGCCCTGTCACGGTGTTCCTGAGAATAGAGGGCTACAACCAGGTCCTTCGTGCACAGAGCAGAGCTCCTTTGACAAGCAGGACTTCCTGGGCGTCCCAGCGACCAGGAGTTTGCCAAGAAGATGCTGGTCCTGTACAGGAAAGGCAGAAGAACTGGGCAGGGCAAGGGGATCCAGACAGCAATAGGGCTGCCTCGCTGGCAAAGGCCATGGGGACGCTTGCCACAGAGGCACTTTTCCATCCTGTTCAAGAAATGACCACAGGATAAGTATTTAATTAGCATGCCATTTAATTAGGCATCATTAAGTGCCCTTGCCTGAATAGCCTCCCCCTCCAGTTTGCTGCCTTACTGAACCAGTTATACCTACTGGTACCCAAAGACTAAAGGTCTGCTCTCCTGGGCACTCTACAGAAGCTCTGTACAGGATCTCAGCAGCAGCTAGGGCAGAAAAAGGGACAATTATTATCTCCATCTCACAGATATGTGAAGCACAGAAGTCCTGCACAAATCACTGCTGCATGCCCTGATGTCCAAAGGCATTCAAATTTTTGCTGGAAGGACTTTAAACTATCTTTTCCCCCCCCCACAGTAAGAGCTGGGCAGAGGGGATATTTCTAGGCCCTGTTCCAGATGTTTGTTGCCTAATTCCCACGTGTTGTACTGAGCATCACGAGTAGCCTTGCGGGACACGCTCTAAGCAACACACTGATCCCAGTGAGGATTTGGCAGACTCTTCCAGCCGGCGTCTGCCAGCACAGCCACAAAAATCACATTTCCTCCTCCCTCCCTCACCTCTGCCCTCCCAAGATGCTTAATCTCACCGGGAGCCACAACTGCATTTTAACTGGCTATGACGCAACGGCTTGGCAGGATGCATCTGGCAGGAGAAGGATTTGAACCCAAGCTGCTCGTGGCCCAATCCAAGACCAATTTTCCTCTTATCTAAAATGAGGCCCGTAATTCTCAAGGGCAGAGACCCAGCCTCTGTGAGGATCGCAGCACAATTTGGGGCCCTGTCAAGATGACAATGGCAAAGACCAAAAGGTTATACCTCCTGCCTCCTGTGTGGGAGTGAAATTCCCTGGGAGGACATGATAAGGGACCTTGAAGAATTAACCTTGCAGAGCTCCTCATCACAGGGAGGATCCTGACTACTATTTTTACTTGGTGGCTTAGCGCTTCTTCCAAATCAGGGTGATATTTCTTGCCAATTCTGAAAGTAGGACAAAGTTCCATCTTAACTTCAATACCTCCTTAAATATTAAACAATTTATAATGTGCTATAACTGTAACAGATTGCGCCAAAGCTTCAAATTCTAAATTAATACCAGCTTCCCACCCACTGCCTCCCTGGGCAAAATCTTGGAAGGAGGGAAGAAGCAGATTAACATTTCAAAGCTGAGCCCCAGCCTCCTCTGAGCTATCGCTAGGTCTCCAGGGCAAACAGTCACTTCCCTTGTTGAGCACTCAGGAATGCAGATGGCCTGTTCTTGCTGTGGCAAAATCCTGTCACCCTTAAAGGGATACTGATATCTCCAGGAACTGCAACAGGAGTCAAAGCTGATGTACCCTACGAAGGGCTCAGTGTAAAACTGAGAATACAGGAAATGTAACACACTAAAAAAAAATACAGAATTTTCAGGCTGGTTAAATAAAGTCATGGTTTGAAGAAATACATTTGCTAAACAGAGGCATCAGATTTATTGTTAAGTGTGAACTGCAGGCCATAGTAATTCTAAGAGGTTTTGAAACAGGAGCAGTGCAATAGTAACCACTGACAATGCTCAAGTCATTAAAAAACGTGTTTTACTTGTGTAAACTACATTTGATTTCATTTAAACACTCGCTCCAAAAATGGTCATCACTGCATCCAAATTCTAACCACGTGTTCCTCTATTGCCATTACTGCATTTCAGAAACCCCATACCCCTAATTTCCTAAGCCTGATGACTGATGAGCACAGACAACTCCTGCGCTTCATTTTTTTAGCTGCATTTATAATACATGGAAACACGCAAATGCACCAAGGAGATTCCTAGGCAATCTCTGCTTTTCATCAACCACAGACAGCTACCAACCCTCAACAAGGATGACACCTCCCCAGCCATTACCTCCACATCCCTGCATAGTGCCTCTGGAATGCAGTTCCGTCAAGCTCTTATTACTTCTTTTGCGTGGTGTTTGGAAAGACATTAATTACTATAGGGAACAGCTGATAAAAGTCCTTCATTTCAAATTGTAAACGTGCCACAAAAATTTCTCTCAGTATCCTCTGTTGAGACAAAAATTGTTTTAGAAATAGTCTGAAGCCTCCATTTTTAAGATCTCAAAATATTTAGTATGAAGTTCTGGATTCTTTTTACTGACAAACCCAAACCTGCAATACCTACGTAAAGAAGGACCCAACATGTAACAAGTAACAGCCAGTCACAAAACTTGTGAGATGCTTTATGTACAAATATTGCTAGGTTATTTGTGATTATAACTGCTTGCTAATGTAAGAAGCCATCTGGGTATAGAAATATTAATATTAATCAGAGATTAATTAGGTATCTGGGAATACTAAAGCAATTTCTCACCAAACCCTGAAAGACACAAGTTATGCCTCTGAGGATGGGTAAGAAAAAAGACAGTATCTTCTTTGATGACTAAGAATCATGTAATTTCACTAAGAGAGTATTTGAAGAACACAAAGACTTTGATACAGAAAACACAAGAGCTGAGACTGATCTGCAAGATCTGCCCTCTGATAAATTGCACCAAAACTGAGAGCGCAGAGACTGAGACAACAAAAACATCAAAGCAATGAAAAACATCAAAGAAATGAAAAAGCCAAACAGTTTGACCAGAGACTGGAAAAAAATCACAGACTTCCCACTTTTGGTAGAAACGCTACATCAGATCATTGGAGACGGATCCCTCCAGACCCTAAGGGTCCACACAGGCAAACCATGGTGGCTCTGAACTGTGCAAGTTCAACTGTGGTAACCACAAAGGTGCATGCTCTTCTGAGTGGAAAATACCTGGCAGAGTCACAACTATCAGTGGGCAATTCATCCAGTGCAGGGATTAACCAGGAGACACATGAAGATGCCAGAGCCGGTGTCGCATAAAGCTGCCTGTGCTCAGCCCATGGACCAAAGCTCTGGGGACCACAGTGGACCTCC
Source organism: Pedionomus torquatus (assembly GCA_013398155.1). Lineage (NCBI taxonomy): Eukaryota > Metazoa > Chordata > Aves > Charadriiformes > Pedionomidae > Pedionomus > Pedionomus torquatus. Next base: position 76,780 of record VZRU01014301.1, read on the forward strand.
AGCCTCACGTCGCAGAATCACAGAATGGCAGGGGTTGGAAGGGACCTTTGGAGATCATCTTGTCCAACCCCTGGCCAAAGCAGGGTCATCCAGAGCAGGTTGGACAGGAACACATTCAAGAGGGTTTGGAATATCTCTGGAGAAGGAGACTCCACACCTTCTCTGGGCAGCCTGTTCCAGGGCTCTGGCACCCTCAAAGCAGAGAAGTTTTTCCTCACGTTGAAATGGAATTTCCTGTGTTCCAGTTTGTGTCCCATCACTGGGCACCACTGAAAAGAGTTTGACATCATCCTCTTGATACCCACCCTTTAGATATTGCTCAGCAATGATGAGATCCCCTCTCAGTCTTCTGTTCTCCAGGCTGAAACACCTCAGGTGTCTCAGCATTTTCTCATCAGAGAGGTGCTCCAGTCCTCTCATCATCTTCGTAGCCTCTGCAGGACTCTTTCCAGTAGTTCCCCGACCTTCTTGAACCAGGTAGGGGACCAGCACTGGACATGGTACTTTAGATGTGGCTTCACCAGAGCACAGCAAAGGGGGAAGATGACCTCCTTCAACCTGCTGGCCACGCTTTTTTTAAGCGGGTAGTCTCCTTGCCTGCTGTTCCTCTGTTTTCAGAGCTGTCTCTGCAGAGCCACCGGAGTGTCCCCGCACAGTGACAGCCCTGGCCAAGCCAGTGCAAGGCCTGGGTGCTGCTCCAGATAACGCACGATGGGAGTCTCATTCAAACTAACTTAGCACTAAAAAGGCTCACAATGGATCTCAGCTGCATTGTGACTACAAAAAACCTGAAGCAGACCAACAGACTCAGACCAAAAATTTTTAGATTGCAACACAAATACAATATTAAGTTGTTGGGTTTTTTTTTTTTTTTTCATTTTAGGGTATTAGCAGCATTTCCACTTAAACACAGTCTGTTTATGCATTTTTTTTCTGGAAAAAGATGCATCACAGCTACCTAATAAACAAAGAGTAGGATTTAATGGAATTTATATTCCAAGTATTTAACAGTCCTGTCATGAATGCTTCATTTAAGCAACTGAATTTACTTGGTATAATACCATTTAGTTAGGATTAGTTATCTCTGCTAACATACAAACTGTCAAAGTTATTGCAGACAAATGAGCCTCGGCGACCTTTCAATGGATACCAGACTCACCGAATTAACACACAAAACGCTCGTGACTTCTGCAACAGGATTCACTACTGGTTGTAGAGCAGCTTTAATTTACTAAAGAAAAGCACCTGCACCACAGCAGAGCTAACTGTGAGTAATCCCTAATGGGAGGAGGCAGGGAAGAGGATGTGGATGCCTCTCCCATCCTCCCCTTTCTGCGCAGGATAGACCATTCAGCGAGGCAGGGCAAAACCTCCAGGAAATACATATAATGGGAGTCACCATTAAGCCTTAATCAGCTTTGAGAGAGCATTAAGGCTTGGCTCATTTTCCTTTTCATTTTAGTGATAAAATTACTTGGCTTTGAACACTTCAAAACACCCTTTTCTGTGCCACATAGGATACTGTCATGTTTTCCCTTGCAGTGTTTTCTGCTCATTTGCACAAATTATCTTCTCCTTTTAAATGATGCTAAAATAAACAATGAAAATATACAAAGGAATCTATATTCTCTTATTGAATAATTAGATACTATCTTTGAACACACAACCGAAGTCTGACATCCAATAAATCCGAGACAAAGCTTCAATTAGCCCAGATAATGCCCATAAACCCACAGTGCTTTACAAAGATATGTAAATGTCAGCACCTTCATTTTATATCCAGAAAATGGGAGTGCTGAAAGCAGACATGGTCAGATCACATCACGTCCAAGAACCCAGACCCCTTTATTCCCAGACTAATTAGCATCACTTGTAACACTGTTCCTCCTCATACTAACATTCAACCACGCCGTAAGATACACCGACAGAGAGGATCCATTAGCCCTAATCCTCTGGAAACAGCTGTGATTTTTCTGTAGAACCACTTAGTATACATTCACTCTGCTTATTTGCGAGTTCTGTGAAATGCTGCTCTCCTAATTAAAACACAGCTCTAAAGATTTTTAATTTATTAAAAAAAAAAAAAAGGTAAATTTTACATTCTTAGGAAGACATTTGGACAATAACCAAAAACATTTCAAGGGACTATCTTTGGCATTCAAAAGTGAAGTAGAAAAAAAAGAAATCCATGATTTTCTATGTCTAATTTCTAATAAGCTATGTCTAACATAAATCTAATTTTAAATATATAAATATCATTAAGCAATAAAAGGTGCTGAACATAGAACAAGATGCAGAAACTGCTGGGCTGTAATTGAAGAGAGGTCTAGATGCCGAGTGATTATTTTTGGGTCTTTTGATAACATCATCTGCCCTCATAAAAAGACAGCACATGTTGGGGGTGGGGACAGGACAGAATACAAGTCCATTTGCAGGTAAAACCCAAAACTCTCCTCTTCCTACACCAAAGCAGTATAAGAAGCTGCCATTAAACAGCAAACCGAGGCATTTGGGTTATTAAGTCAGTAACTCATGCTAATCTCTGACAATCCCATCCAAGTAAAATTACTGCAGAAATCCAGAGAGGAATCAGCCTCTGCCACGCTGCAGCATCCAGCAGCAGAAAGGAGCGATGCAAAAGAGGGTGAGCAGAGAGAGTTAACAAGCACCATAGCACAAGGAGTTGCTCACAGAAAAAAATAAACTTGGAAAGAAAAGAAAGTGGTTAGTCACCAGGGATTATAATAGCCCATAGTAAACAGTCCGGTTCATCAAATAAACAAAGTGAATGCCCCATCCTGCAAGATGCTGGGGAATTTTTTGAAAGGAAGTGCAAGCTCTCTCTGCTTCCAGCACATTCAGTCCGTGGGTTTGGCGGCCCCAGCTCCCACGAGGGAATACTGAACTTCTCGATGCACTGAAGATGTGGTTTACAACTCAGACACGAACAGCAAGGTGCAAACACACATTCCATTTACCAGTGGATTTAGACAGACTTGCAAAAGTAACTTCAAAAAATAAAATCTCCTCCATCTGACTAAGACCTCATCAGCTCCTATTTCTCAGTAACAAACTGTCAGTGCTTTCTGGTTTGGATTTCAAAAATAAAAGTTCGGTGCTGTGAGGATGGCATCCCGTGAGGAGTCCCAGTTTGGCACGTTGGGTTATACAGGAAAAGCCTCTGAAGGCTTGGGCCCTGTATCTGTGGCTTGAGAAATATGTAATTAAAATCAGCTGCACCTAAAGTGGCAGAAGGGTGGAGGCTGACAATAATAAACCACAAGCTCCTGCAGAGTCATTTGAAAGCAGTGTCTTCTCCCCAGTTCTACCAGAACTAAATTTGTCCTCTGCTACCAGAACAGCATTTTGTCCTCTGCTCATGAAGCAAAAGGGAAGAGACTTGCTGAAATTCAGCTGACAGGTTTTTGCCTTTATCCTGGGTTCAACCACGGGCGAGTCTGTTGGGTGTGAGAAGTCCCTGCGCTGGCTTCAGCCAACAAGAAACAAAAGGCCCAGCCAAGCACAGCGCAGAGAGCCCCTCGTTCACAAAAGCACAACATTTCTCTGTAAAAATGTCCCCATGGGACCGTGTGCGTTTAAGTCTCTCGGATGAATTTCCATAAGCAGCTACTGTTGGCAACTGTCAACAGAGAATCAGTGTGGACCTCATCTGGATCAGAACTACCTCTGGAAGAGCTCAACACGATGAGCAAGGTGGATGGGACAGGAGAGAGCACATCTGCACGATCATTAAGTCCTTCAGTTCCACGCTACACACTCAACTTGCTGCCATCGTGGAGATACGTGAAACTCAATCACATGACGCCACGGGAACATCCATACATTTTAGCGTAAATTCCCTATTTAAAACCACACTATGTGCCCAGCTTTAGGCTTTCCAACCAGTATGGCTACACAAAATTGCCTTCTCTTTCTTCTCTGTCAAAGTGTAATGACACACAACCCTCTGAACTTTTCCAGAGCAAGCAGCTATTGCAGCTTCACAGCAGTAATGCTCTCTCTCTGTATAATGTTTGTTATCAAACCAGGCCAGGCAGGCACAGCAGATTCTGACGGCTGCCTAAGGGAGAGAAATTAACCCCAAATTCAGTACAAGCGAACCACTGTCGTATTATGCAGCCTCAGGATGTAGACTCATGACTTAACTAAATATACTTTTCCTACAGACTGTCTCCTCCAGACCATTGCTCCATGTTAACCATGCTTCTGAAGAGCTTCTCTGCTCAGCACAGAATTTAATATGACAAACTAGGAGCTCATCAAATCAACCATCCCGCAATGCAGTTTGATAGGAAAGGCTTGGAGCCTGCTTCCAGTTGCCATGACCTTTTCCAGGATTTTTATAGATCCTTGCATATATTTACTAGAAAACACAACAGCAACAGGATAGTGAAAGATAACAGAACTGGGGACAGGGACGACAATACTGTGCCCAACACAAGTCAAGAATTAGATGTGAAGATCAATAGGACCGAAGCTTCGAGTGTGCACACTTTGATGATGGCAGAATGGAAAAACCTTAAAAATAGGAAGAAAAAGCAGAAGAGCCGACTCAGAGGAAAAGGAGGTGATACAAGGAAAACCAGTTATCAAAAACATGGCTGGCTTGAAGAGGTACACAGAAGAGAAGAGACCTTGTTTTATGAAAGCCCTGGGGAGTAGGGAGGTAATTCAACCAACTTGTTCCAAGATGAAACCCCACATGAGACTAGCAAAGCACAGAAGCTGGTGGGACGGACAGCCAACAGGTCCTTCAAAAGTAGGCATCTATTTCTCAGCCATGCATTCCCGCGGGGAGGTGGATTCAAAGACCCTGAGTGCTCCGTCCAGTGTACGCTGCTAACAGGGGGTGTCCCTCCCTATTACCTAATGCTGGATTATGCAAAAGACCACGCAGAACTGCCAAGTAAGGGCTTTGCTGTATCATTCCCCACCCCTATAGAGCATCGCTGCAATAAAGCATTAGCCCTGGACACACCGTTCTCATTAACCCCTCCTCCTTCCTGCTCACTCACCATTAAGGCTGGGGACAGAGCTGACAAAGCCAGCCTTCTGCTCCCCTCGCACTCACACAGCAGAGGGAAATAACAGGAATTCCAGTCCTCTGCAATCCCCAGTGACTCTGGCACAGCTGGGATCTCCTTGAAGATGAGCTTTCAGCCTGCAGTGAAGTCATTCTTCTAAGCTAGAGGTCAACTTAGTCTTGGAGATGCCTTTTGAGATGATACTAGCTCCAAGGGCACATTTGTGCTGTGCCTGAGAAAGCTTTAAGGCATTATGTTGGACACAGAGCAGGACATGAAATGAGGAAACTCGACGGGATCCTACTCCAAAACCAGAGAGAACTCTCGTAAACTCACATCACTTGTACAGACTATTAAATTCAGGGCCCGTTTCCAGCACTGCCTGACCTAATCAACCCTCTTGGAAGAAAACAAGATGCCATAATATTTTTCTAAGTTGACTGCTGCAAAGGAAAACCCGAAGCAACAATCCAAATCAAAGGATCCCTCTCAAAAATACAACTCCGGCCTGAAAAAGTTTGCTGAACTGGTGAAATTTTCACCACCACACTGAATAAATTTTGAAGGTTACTGGTAGGCCACGCAAGAAATCCTGACTTCACGATTCTGTCAACCTGGCCTACACATTTCAGCCGCTCTTGAAAGTGGACTGTAAACGTGTAAGTAAATATACATTCCTGAGGAATAACCACATCTAACTTCTACAGTAACAGTTAAAATACCTCTGAAGAGTAGTGAGTCGCTCTGGTCTCACTCTCAAGAGTGACAAGAAACACAGGAAACCAGCTTCTTGAAGTGCAAAGAGCTCTTCATGGAGAGAACCACACACACGTGGAATTCAGTGCCCAGTCCAGGCTGTTCTGGGATAAAACAACTGATATCTGGTCAAGGGAGCCCTGGCTCCTACAAAGATTCTGCAGAAACACAAATTGCCAGCCCCACCAACCAGTTTGCAAGATGGAGACCTCCAAAATTAGCAGGTTTTGCATGGAATTCTTTTCTTTCAGTGTTATCAGGGCCTCTGTCAGCGCTGCAATTTCTTTCCAAATAGTAATCAAAATAACTATGCACATCATCTTCAGACACGTTCCAAGCATTACTTACAGTTGTGTGATGAGAGACGCTGCCTCCGATATTGAGGTTTTTGAGAAGCTGGGGAGACCCTCCATACTGCCCTGAGATCTGCTTCCTGACTTCTGCCGCTACAGTTCTGAAATGAGACAGGAACAAGACCATTACCTCTGTAAAAGAATTACACTGAAGACAATATATCAAATAGGCTTTAGGCTACTGCTGGAATGAAATCAAACACTTAGTGTGCCGGTTGAAATGAGAGTGTTGCCGGGCGGCGAGAACAGACCTTGTATATTAAATTCCCAGAGAATCACAAAATTCTCACAAGGCTGCATATACACCTTCTTAACACCAATTACTTTTTTTTTTTTTTTCTTTCCTTTTGTGAACTGCTCTTTTGTGCACATGTGTGGCAATAAAATGCATGTGACACTGAGTACAAATAAACTTGTTCCCAGCAGGCTCTTTCCAGTTCCTACCAAGGAAAGCTCTCCTCCGGCGCTCTCTACACCTCCCACCAGTTCCAAGCCCGGTCACACATCTGCTCCCATGCTCTGCTCCCTCCTTTTCAGCCCTTCCCTATGTCCTTTTTTCACAGATGAGGACCAGCAGCCACTTTCCACCCAACATCCAACCAGCTCAGGAAAGCAGTCCCATGGCAGGTGGGCTAAAATGTCCAGGGAAGACACGGGGAACAACTGAGCAGCTCAGAAAAGAACACAGTTTCCTCTTTCACACAGAAAAGGTAATGGTGGGACGATGGTGACCAGCAGAGGGGACACACAAGGTACTGGCTAGCAGGGCACAACGCCTCATGGTCTTTGCCAGAGAGAAATCCCATCAGCAGGCAACTTTTCCTACCAGGACAGAAATACTGATAGTCAAAGAATGTCGTAACAAGCGGCTATGGGTCAGGTCCCAACACAACCATCCATGGTGTTGCATGGCAGCAAGCTGGAGCTCATTTCTGCAGCCAGGTTATTACATATGGTGGAAATGGCTTTGTATCAAAAGCAAACCAAAAACCCAGCTTCTTTCCACAAAAAAACCAAACATTTTCCTGAGAAGGTGCTGACTAGCCCTGGTCTACAGGACCTCACCAACATGAGAGGGCTCTTCTCCAGGAATCAACACTCAATTTATTAGCGACAAATCCGCTCACTCCCAACTGTCATTCAACGCATCGCAAAGCTGTGGCCGATTCTGTCTCCCAGAACAAAGTCCCAACTCCAAAGAGATGACAACCAGTGCATAACGCAGACGAAGAGGCTGCAAGGACACTGGACTGCGTCTCACGGTGATTTTTTTTTTCCTGCCAGCAATTTTGGGGGGAACAGCATCACAGCTAAAATACTCACTCCCAATCTCACCCAGGGAAATGTGTTGTCTATCACCACAGGGCACAGGCAGCTGAAACCCTGTCAAGTGAAGATGGCTAAACCTCCCCTGAGCAATACCCTGACGTCAAGGGGAGGGGTCTCCAAGCTTTGGGACTGCTGCGATGATGAACACCAGTGGGCAGGAACGGGGGTAAGGTGGAGGCAACTGATGTCAATGGAAGAGAAGGGAACACTAAAAGGGAACTAGCTGGGACAACCAAGCCTGCCATGGAGAGCAGATGTTTCCTCAGGCCAGAGCACGGGAGTAAGATTAGCTAGAGGAAGCATTATTTTGTATTGTAAAAAAGTGGGCTGCAGAAGGTTCCCCAAAAAAAAAAAAAATTGTATGTATTCTGGCTGCAAGAAGTCACTTTGCTTCATGTTTGCCTTTATCCACAGGAGACTATGTTTTCACTTCTGGAGGGTGGCTTCTGAAAGCAGACCAAGCAGCTCCTGCTGGGGACGGACAACGTTCAGGCTGCCTGACTGCCCTCGGAAAAACCAGATTCCCTCCTCCCACCACGTGCAGGGCTACACTCACACACACACACACGCGTGAGAACACACCACACATGCTGCCAGCATTTATAGGAAAATTTGGAATGTATTAAAATGGCAACTTGGCATGGAAAACTCTAGGCATCTGTGGCTGACAGGATTTAAAAGCCTGCCCCCAGGTTGCAGATGATCTCGGCTTTAAACCCGATCTCTTCCTCTCGGTGTGTGTTTTGTGTAATTCCTGACCATAAGCAGCAGAGAGCCCGCTGCCACACCACTGGCAGGAAAAAATCAGAAACCACATTTCGCTGTGCAGCAGAAGACAGGAAAAATTAAAAATCTTTCCCCGTTTTCAAGAGACGGACATTGTTTCCAGATGGAAAGCATGGCCAGAGGAGGAAACCCATGCTCAGCTGTGAAACCACAGCCGATGCCTGGCCACGTTACTCAGCACTGCTCCTCCTGCGTACGGTGGCTCCTTACGAACCTGAGACATGCTCTGTGGCTGACTCCAGAGGGGTTCTCTCAGTCCTTTCTTCTTCTGGATGTCGGCCTCAGCCAGGTGGCTCTGCAGCAGCAAGGAGCTGTGCCGTATTTGGAGCATGGTCTGTCCATAAACCCTTAAATCCAGCCACGACTGTGCTCGACCCCAGTGTTAAGCAGAAGCAAGGTGGGCTGCAATTATAGCACTGCTTATGGGCACTACGAGTTGGCACAGATGCTATCACACTGCCCGACATCAGCCCCGCTGAAAAGGTCGTTAGATGCAAGCAGGGAATAAACATGGTAAAACAAAAGGGTGGCACTGATCAGCACGGCTTCAGACCACTGGTGGCATCTCCATTTTGCCCTGAAGCACAATGACAGAGAGTGAGAACTGAATGACTTCCAATGGGTTTGACCAAGACACCATCATTACTTTCAAGTCTCAGTGATCCCACCTCTCTAGCTTTCACAATTTCCAATCAAACCTCTCCCCACCTGAAGCACCTGACTCATGTCTAAACCTCGAAATTCCCAAGTGGAGTCTGCAGGACTTACTACTACTTATTCCAAGCCTGCAGCCTGATCTACAGCTCTTGCTGGCTACCTTTCTGTATCACCACACTCACAAATGCATCGAACACCATTCCCTCTACTGGAAAGCATCATGCTTCTGACATTTAGAAACCATCTTCTCGTGTAATCTATCACCAAGTGTATTTATGGGTAATCTATAACCATTTGGTTTTGTGCCAACACCATCAGTTAGGTTCGACAGCCCTCCTCCCTTCCTTCCTACTTGCAAGGTATTCACAAAAACCAGGCGGATCCCCTCCCAGCCTTCCCTCTGTGAGGCCCAGCAAGATCAGATCCTACAACGGGCTTTCTGCTCCCCTGACGGGTCTTCTCCTTCCCAGTTGGCAATCACACCTTTTTAACACTGTGTTTCGTCCTGATCACTCCAGATAAGGCCTGAACACAGCTTGGTAGAGCCTAACGAGAATTTTCCTATTGAGAAAACCCCTCAGCTGACTACGTTTAGGATTTTAGGATTGCTTTCTCACTGCTACATCACAGAGGTTCACAGTTCCCCTAAAACTGATAATACACTTGCCACCTCCTCCTCCAGTTCCAAAAGCTGTTTGTCCATTTCATTCATGACTCGTAAGTACATGTTATGTTATAACCCTGAACATTATTTCTAACTAGAAACTATGCTTCCTAAACCAACCTCGATTAAAACCTGTATTACACCAAACCCAACCAGAAAAGAGAAATAAATCTCAAAATAGTCTCCAAATGAAAAACAAAAAAAAACAAAAAAACCCACAAAAACATTTGGCAGAACAGAAGAGCCATTAAAGCTCCTGATAATTAAAAGGACAAATAAAAAACCTGCCTCTTTAATAACTATCTTATGTTCAACACGTAAACTGGGATCCTTAGATGAACATTCCAGTTAATTACAGCCCATGGTCTCATGAATGTCTATGTTTAAAGTACATCTTCCCTAGTCACTTCCTTTCTGACCTTCTTCACTGGTTAATTATTGTGTGTGCATGTGGTTCACACAGGGAAAAAAAAAAAGAAAACAAAACAAAGGAGAGGGAAAAAATCCCCTTGGAATTAGCTTCTAAAGCAAAACAAGACTGGTCATTCTCAAAGTACTCTGAGCTGCAAATAGCAAAATGAAACCATTTGTTTGCACTTCCACGTTTCTTTAGCACACACAAAAATCATTTCCATTTCACCCCATCAAAAACCATTTGGTTTTTTGTTCCTAGCTTAAGCAGCACTCTGGAAGTATCTGTTCTTCTTAATGCTTTCCCGAGAAAAGGCTCACCACAACCTGTCCCCTCATGCCAAGAAAGGTTAAGAACTCTTCCCCTTTCACAGAAAAGGTGGGTCAGGGCACAGTCATCTGGATGATCTGCTGCAGCGATTTGAGGAAGCGTCTCTTTTCCATAGCCCTCTCCATCTTGACACAGCAATGCAAATTGTTTGTCTCTCCCCATCCCGCTAATTACAAAACAGTTACTCCTGCCTGTTCGTCTTGTGTGTCACGTGCGGTTGCGACTCTACATTCAGCGGTGGCCTGGTACAGTCAGGCATCTGCCCCAATCCACAGCGAAGCTGCTCGCTCTCTCTCTGCAGCAGAGAAAATTGTATTTACATAGTTTACTTTTTAAAGTGAAAATACCTTCATGCAGCAGCTCACTTGCGTACAAACTCTGCACGTGGCTGGGGGCATCATCTATCCTCTGCTCGCTGGGCTTGGGTTTGACTTTCGAAGCCGAATGGCACTGCTTGTGTCCATCTTGCCGCTGCAAGCTGAGGTGGCCTGTCCCTCTGTCCCAGGGTGCTCCACCTGGGCTCTCCTGCTGGTGGAAGAGATGTCTCCATCCAGACCTGAACCAGGGAGTCACCAGGTCTGTGTGGTGGTGGATGTGGAAACCCTGGAGGGAGGTTTGGAGCTCTCAGGAGCTCTGGCCCTGAGCTACCCTGCCAGTCCTGCCGTGCCCTGGATGCTGCCCTCCTCCTCCTGCTTCCTTCAGAGTGAACTCCTTCCCCTTTGAGTGAGATGGGTTTGATTTACAACCCAAAGCTGAGGAAATACCCAGCCTGATCCCGACTGCTGCAGGGTAAGCCTTAAATTAGCACAGAAGATGAGCAACAACTCGTTCCCTCTTTCCTTACCATTGATTAAAACAGAAAACACCATACAACGCTGCCTGTGGTGCTCTTCTGATAATATTTGATTATTAAGGCTGAAAGCATCACCCCTGGGCTGCAGCGAAGGGAATGAGCTCCCAAGATACCTTACTGTGAAAATCACCACAGGACTAGATTCTTCAGCTGAGATCAAAGTCACAGCTCACGTTTAAAAAATCCCAACCAAATGAGGAAGCCTTGTACAAAGCAACAGCTTTGCAGCGGAGTCCTGGAGACGAACAGTTCTCCCTGCCTTCTCGCTGGCTTTAAGCAGTCAAGAGATTTTCTTAGGCTTCCTAGAGTGCTGCCGAGCCCCAACAGAGACACTCAGGAGGGCCAAACAGGGGCAGGCAACGTGACTTTTGGAGAACGACAAAAAATTGCTCTGAAGTCTCCATTAAAAATACTGTCAGTTATCCCTGATGGTGTTTTGAGAATGCAAATGGCATCTGGATGTCGGAAAGGAATAAGCTATGATGAATATCCTGCTGTGACCACCACGTTTCTGGTGTGATTTGGTGCTTGTGGAAGCCTGTGGCAGCTTTGCTTTGGGTTTCAGTGGGTGCAGGTTTCACACCATCCCTGTTTACCCCGAGGCAGGGCAAAGGCAGCTGCCAGTCCCTGACACATCCTTCAGGCAATGTAAAAGGGCTCTAAATGAACACAAATGTAAATTTAGCTTTCCCAAGTCATCTTTTACAGTCCCCCATCAGTGTAAAGGGAACTGCAGCAGAAATAAGATGCATTACAAAGTGCTTTCCCCTTGATTCAAAACCATAAAGACAACAAGCTGTGATTACTCCAGAAATCTGGCCATAGACAACACAAACACCCTGGATGATGAGGGATTTCCAAACCACTGGATGTCTTGAGAGCAGGGTCACCGTTTCTGACAGGGTTCTAATGAAGACCGCCCCTAGACAGCAGCGCTCCATGGCACCGTGAGGTTCCTGTTCACACAAAAGCACCTCGGAAGGGGCTGGACCCACCAGGGTAAAAACCATTTTCTCCAGACTTCATCAGGAGCTGGGGACAGGAAAACTGAGAATTCCCAGTAACAGAATAAAAACCAATGGTAAAAATCCCACTCTGGGCTTTGTGTGAGGCTGAAATGTAAAGTGAACTGGAGGGTAAAGAGGAGATGTTATTACAAGTCAGAAGGATTCTCTGTAACTGTGGGAACAGTAAAGGAAAAGCAGAACTCTTTTCAAGGAAAGACATTTTCCAAATGCTGATGGTCTGACCAAAGAAGCAATCCTGGATTCCCGAGATAACCCCATCTCAGGATGGTCCAAAAGCAATGCCAAGGCACTGAGATGGGCTCATGTGAAAGGCTACATGAGTTTGCCTGAACTGTGTACACTGAGTGATGTTTAAAGGGTGATTTTTTTTTAACTTTTCCTGTATTTGAACCTTAGAAAACCTGCACACCTTTTCCTCTGCCTGCCCCTGGAAAGACTGAAGTGCTGAGATACAACACACTTTGATTACTGGGACATTCAGGAACTCAGAACTGCCCTTTCTGGTGGTGGGGCTTCCACATCCCGTTTCTCTGCCAAGCAGCCCCATTCCCAGTTACATTATCCCAGTACATCTTCTGGGTATCTGAAGGGCCCACAGGTGAAGGAGTGAGTGCTTGGTGGGGACAACCCCCAGAGGGGCCAGACACGGTGCTCAGTGTGGTCGGTACCAAACACCCGGCCGCGCTGCCAGCGAACAGGCCGTTTAGCTGGTTCCTCAGGAATAACATATTGACTCTCTGGTTGTTATTAAGACATCTTAATGAGCAAAGTTCATCTCTGCCAGCAAGGATCCTGCCTTCCTCTAGTCCCCTAAATGCTGTATGAGCTGCACGGGGGTATTCAACAGCGGTACATCTAGTCTTACACTGAGATGGAAACACCAGCACACACCCAGCTACACAAGCATTATCATGCTGCAGAAGGACATGCTCCCATGCAGCTTAACAAAAAAAAAATATTACCAATACATTTCCAATTAAAAATTAACATTTTCAGGCAATATTTCAGGTATTAAACCCACTACAGTAAGTTTAACTCAGGACTTTCTTCTAATGGGAGTGAGGAAGAATTACTGAGTACGTGTGACGGCCAAAGTTCAAGCCAAAAATCCCTTCTAGTTAAAAGCCTTCCAACAAAAATGCAGCGTGACCTGATCAGAAAGATACCTCATAACAGACGGTCTTAAAAAGATAATTTGAAACTGCTGTAGCACTCCCTGACAGCTGCTGCCTCCGATATTTAAATACTGCAGAAGCAATAAACAGGCCCTGCATGGCACGGGGGTTCTGTATAAATCCGTGAGGTGCACCACAGTGGTTGAAGAAAGCACAGTCAGTAAATCAGAGCTGTGAAAACCACATCTGTGGTCTTTCTGTGAAATACAACAGCCCATCTCACGTTCCTTTTCCTACCCCTGCTGTAATAACCAGCTTAGAAGCTTGCATCCGTTTGGCAAGTCCTAATGTGATTTACCTTCGCGGACCCGAACTACCTCCCATTTGAATTACAGGCTATCAGGCAAACCAAGCACAGCATGGCCATTTCCTCTGAATAAGACAAATGCTAAGTCTACCTCCACGAGCAAGCCAAACCGGAGGGCAGAGTGTGAAAATGTGACGGATCTATTCTTCCTTAAACAATGGAACTGGGGAGGGCTTCCAGCAGCCACCAACACAGCTCTTGGGACTTCCGTATGCTGCTTGCTTGACTGCCTCATCCTCTGAACAAGTAAGATTCAATACTCTGTGCTCGCACTGGAAGGGCTACAGCTCCGTTTGAACACCTCGCAGTACAACAGCTCTTCTGCCTATGAGTTTTAGACTTCACGTGCGCTGGATGTGTGGCCCATGAACCAAGAACTTGGAGATTACTCAGAAGGCAACACTACAGTATGGGAAAACATAGGATCATAGAATGGTTAGAGTTGGAAGGGACCTCAGAGATCATCCAGTTCCAACGCCCCTGCCCTGGGCAGGGACACCTCCCACCACACCAGGTTGCTCCAAGCCCCATCCAGCCTGGCCTTGAACCCCTCAGGGATGGGGCAGCCACAGCTTCTCTGGGTGACCTATTTGAGTGCCTCACACTCCTCACAGGAAAGAATTTCTTCCTGATATCTAATCTAAATCTCCCCTCTCCCAATTTAAAACCATTCCCCCTTGTCCTACCACTACACTTCCTGACCAAGAGTCCCTCTCCAGCTCTCCTGGAGCTCCCTTCAGATACTGGAAGGCTGCAGAAGGTCTCCCTGGAGCAGCACAGAGCAATTCCAGAGAGCAGTACAGAAGTTGTATAAATAAGTGCAAAAGAAAGAGCCGGAGATGCAACCGCCCTGGTCCAGGAGGAGCTGCCCTTATTGTAGACCACCTGGGCTCTGCACAAACACTAAGCTCCACGAATGAACCTGACCTGCCATCAAGACCACCTCTGCCTGCTCACAGGCTCTGAGGCCGTTTGGTTGGTTTGAAAACACACTGAGTGGATTAAATCTAAAGGTGGCACATCTGTGCTACTGCCCGATGAACTTACTGCTCTGAGCTACGGCCCGACACAGGTAGAAACACCGTGAGCTCCCACAGTGGTCACCCTAGGGCCATTTTATTTAACTTTCTGCCAGGGCTGCAGAACTCTCGCTTCCAGTACTTGTGTCTCATGTGACTATTTCTACGACTACAATCAAAAACCAGGAAAAATGGTCTGGCAGCAAATCCAGCCCTCCCCATCACCTGAGACCTTGGTCTGTCCCATTAACCCCTGGCTGGTGCACATCGCAGCTGGCAGAGAACCGCGAGAGGAGCACTGGCACTGATGCCACTCCAACCTAGCCTTTTCCCTTGACCTCCTTTTTCTTTGCCTGTGACCCTTCTCCATCACAGCTTCTGTAAGCGCAGCTATTTTGTACCTACAGTTTTCTCATTCAACGGCGTGAAAACGATACTCCCTTCACTACAGTCCACGGCCTCACGAATAGCACCGGCGAAACGGATGGTCCCGGCTCTCACTCCGCTGTTAGTCAGGGTTAGGAGAGGTACCCTGGCCACGGAAGGCTGGCTGCTCAGACCTGAAACCAGGAAAACCGTGGTTCCCACCTGGAACCACATGCCTAGCTTGCAATATAGGTCTGCAGTAACCTGCTATTAGCAGGGAATTTCCTACAAATATTCTTCCTTAAAAGAAAAACCAAACCAAACCAAACTTTGTGAAACACAAAGATGCTTAACACCGCA
>VZRU01014302.1:780-104897 GCA_013398155.1 Pedionomus torquatus
TCTTGCTTTTTAGTCTTACCAGCAGGTCACGGCTGAACCATGGTGGTCTCTTGCCTTCCCTGACCAATTTCCTACACATTGGGATTGAGATCTTTTGTGCTCTATAGAGAGCATCCTTAAAGATCTGCCAACTCTGTTCCACCCCTTTGTCCCTGAGGGCCATTTCCCATGGGGTCTTATTTACCAACTCCTTGAAGAGTTGGAAGTTTGCTTTCCTAAAATTTAGAGTCCTAACTCTGCTTCTAATAGGCTTCAGACTCCTTAGGATAGTGAACTGCACTAGGGCATGATCACTGCAGCCCAGGCTGCCCTCAACTCTGACATGCCTGATGATTTCGCTTACGTTTGTGACCAACAGGTCCAACAGTGCATCTCCTCAAGTAGGGCTGTTAATTTCCTGTCTCAAGAAGTTGTATATCTTGTATCCACAGGATGTGAATAGATGTTACTGTCATTAAACAAAATGATGCACAAAAAAAAGCCAAGTGGGCACAAAGTACTAGAAAAAGCTCATATGTAAAATCCCTGATTTGCATTTAAGAGAAATGCAAATGTTGAACCGATCTAAAAATGAGACCAAAACTGTTTTGCCACATAGGCATGGAGAGACACTCTGCAATGAGAGTCTCTGTTGTGTTCAAGTCTTTCTTGCTCTTGGCCTCCAGAGGAGGTGGGGCAGTCCCACCATCCCCCTGCACTGTTGGCTCAGGCAAAACCAGACCCCTTTCTGCTTCTGCATTACTGGAAGCATGCTTGGAGGGGAGGCTGAAACTCTACTGAAATATATAGCCCTTAGAACTGTGCTGCCTGCCTTCAGCAGGCTGAGCCTAGCCCTCCCACATTTCCAAGCTGAGGTCACTCCAATTCAAATCTCACCCTTTCAGAGGAAAATACAACAGGCAAATGTCTTCAGGATCCATCTAGTCTTCATAACACTAGCACAGAGACATCTCAAAAGATAAGTATCTGAAGGCCTATCCTTGCTTCAGTTTCTTCACCTCTTGGGCATTTTTTCTTTTTTTTTTTTTTTTTTTTAATTTTGATCTGGTTTTTGAATGCCTCCAAGGTAATCCCTCGGCTCTGCTCATTCATGTCATACTTCCTATCAACACTTTTTGTGTTAGGTGGTTTGACACCCAAAATAGCTCTGTATCCCTTTAAGACCCTACTTCTCAAGCCAAATTTGATCAAATTCCAGCTCCCCCAGATGTCACTCTGTTCTTTTTAGAGATGACACTCATATTAAATCACCTATTGACACTGGTAATTCTTCATTGTTCCTAGTCTGGAGGAAAAGTGACACAAGATGAAACAGCACATGGCTGATTGCCATTCACTGGGGCATTCACTGATAGCAATTTCAGGAGTCTGGGTTGTTCCTATCAGTTTTATATGAGCACATTCCTCTTATACTCACAAACTCCATCACTCACCAGTTGAGGAAATTCAAAAGGAGCCTATTAGAAAATTTCAAGACCTTGTATCAGTAGGGAAAAAAAACAAAACCCCAAACCAACCAACCAACCAACAAAAAAAAACTCCAAACAAATAAGAAACCAACAAAGAATGAATCTAAACAAAAAGTTGTAAGATACATCTTGCAAAGCTCATTAGGGAAAATGAAATATAGCCATGTAATGATGTGAAAGATAAACAGTTTAACCTCATTCACTAATTCAGCATATGTTCTAACACCGCAGGATTAGGAACTGATACCAGAGTATAATGTTTACACTAAATTAAAAAGAATAAAAAGTGATTCTGCTACTACTTGTGAACTGGTTATATTATCACCAATCATAAGAGATTAAAATGGATGTAGCTTGTGTGGGCAAAATACTTCTCCAGTGCAGTTTCACTTTCTAACTAGATATGAAATAGTAATATATAGGAACCATGTAGGTGATAATGCAGGCAATTCTGGTATGTTGTGCCTAAATCTCCCAACACTGGGCAGGTATTTAGAAGTTAAGACAGCTGCATCTCCAACCTAAGTGAGGAAGGCACTCCAGCCGTTGCCATGGTAACACTCCCACCTCTGCTTCCCCACCACTGGTCCCCCTCCCTGTTGCTGTGGTAACCACTTGACATCAGTTCTCCCACCGCTGCATCCCTCTGCCCTGCTTGCACAGCCACCCATCCTTCGGCCAAGGGCTCAGGGTATGCACTGCCATCAGCACCACACAGATGGAAATTTAGTGCAGGGAAATGTAGGGAAAGCACCAGTTTCTTTCAGTCAGAAGAGGCTGTGGAGGTGCTGTTTGTTTTGTTTGGATGCATTTATGCAGGGAATTGCTACAGGGGAAAGTCATATGGTCAATATAATGCTTGTATGTTGCTTTCTATGGTACGCAGCCTCAGGTTATCATTTGCCCAGCAGTGAAAGTTACTGGTAATTAACTCTAGAGCAGTCTTTTCACCAGTATTTTTTAACTTGTGTTATTTATTGACAGAAGAGAAACAATAATATTGACTCAGACACATTTCGCTAACTCAACTTATTTTTGCTTATTGTTTGCATTTCTTTTCTGAATTCTGCTCTTAAACTGATAGGGGTTCTGTTCTTGCTTCTATTTTGGTTTTCCAAATTTTAGTAAAAGGAAGATGAAAATAAATGTTTTTTACTCTTACAATCTTTGTTTCTGAATGCTGCGAAGAGCTCTCCAGCCTTGAATATTTTCCACTGCAAAGAATATAAACTTCATGAACTTTCTGGCACAAGTTTTCTGAACTTTTCTTAACCACTTTAAACTTCTGCAGACTATTAAAGCTTCTTTCATCAGAGGAAGAGGACAAAACTTTCACGGTCTAACCAACTGCTAAAATGTAAGTAGCAGCCAACTGGAAGTCCAGCAAGAAGAGATGTGGAAAGCCAAGGGATAATACTGGTTTCTGTTTTTACCTGGTACCAATACACAATCATATTGTTGTCTTCACTTGAGCATCTTCAAACTTGGTGCTGTTATAGCAGAAGAGAAAAACTCAGCTCCAATTTGACAACAACTTATGCCAAAATCCCAAATCTCTGTTTCCAACAATTTTCTATTCCACTGTTATTCTCTAAAATATATTTCATAATGCCCAGCTGTGGAGTTTGCTTCATTTCAATTGCCTTATGAAAGGGAAAAGTTATTATAGCAATTTCAATACCAAAAAACTAGTCCATTGTGAACAACATGAAAGAAGTGGACATGCTTTTTGCTAATGCAACTCTGTGTGAATCCTTACTTTTTAATTTCCTAGCATATCAGTAAGAATGGAAACAAAGGACCCAAAGTATAAATTGTTCTAAGTAGATTCTTCTCATCCTTAATATGTGTAATGAAAGCCATGAGAAAGATGGTTGAAATTGTTCTGGAGGCAATAATTGCATGAAAAGCAAACTAAAGAATGTGAGAATTCTCAAAGGCAGCTATTGAACAACTGAATTTTTAATTATGCATTTTTTAAAAAGCAACCATCAGTCCTAGTTAATAAATACATACACATAAGTCAGCTGCCGTTAGAGTGAACAAAACTTGACGAGCAATCCTGGTGCAGTTTATCTCTTTCTCTAAGCCCATAAAGAACACTCAGAGTTGCAAAATGGCCACCTGTTGCAACTTTGCTTATTTGAATTTAGTGACCTTCATAATAAAAGTGATATTACTGGTCTGTGAGAAATGAGCAATCAAATATTAAACCAATGATTTTTCTCATCTGAACCTTCATTTGAGGTTCTTTTCTCCTTGTTCTTATAACAATATACAGATTTAGAAGTGCTTCAGAGTTGAGTGAGACACAGCAATCACAACAGCAGACATGGCAACTGTTCTACCTGATTTTATGTTCTTTGATACTAAGCCAACACTTAGTATACTCTGCAAGTGAGAAAGAAAATAGTCAAGTTCTACAAACTTAAAAAAAAAGGGCTCCCAGAGGATTAACAAATGCTGGACAGTTGCCAGTGGCGTACTGGTGAATACATCTAAAACTGAAGAAAAAAAATCATGATTGAGTTTTAAAGAAAGAAAACTAAACATAAAACATTTTCCAAAGCATGACAATCTCTATCTAGATGAGGGTCAGCAGAGACAGGTGGACATTCCTCAAAGCATTTGTGTACCCGAATGTACCCAAAAGAGTTTTAATGCTTAAGTTCAGGAGAACAGCTCGGGAAGTTCTGACCAAATTTGCTGAGGTGCTTCAGATATCTTAATGCCTAAAGATATGCTAGGAAACAAACTCAGCAGAGTCCCTGTTAGCTGAGGTGACAGGTGAGTCACCTCAGGAGATAGCCTGAAGAAAGTAAGACACTGTGACTGCAATCTACTACTACTTGCAAAGTCAGCCGAAAAGTAGTTGAGCAAGAGTTCATACACCTCACATTACACAATTATTGGATAAAAAAAATAACACACTAAAGCAATGTCCTTCTCTCTTAGTTCTCCAACCCTGTCGAAGAAAGCATTTTCTGGCCCTGATTTCCAGTTTCACAGATGTATTTTGGGTTATGCAGAAGTCAGTGCTCAAATGCATCAAGTGTCCTGTTTCTTAATTTAAGAACTGCAAAACTCAGAATAGTCCCCATTATAAACACTGAAATGGGAATGAATCTCAGAATTTTTCTGATGTTTGGGTGGGCTGGGATGCAGTCAAGCATATGCTTCCAGAGACAGGTGATGAACACAAGTCTGGGATGAATGCCACAGCTCTTCAGACCTCTCATTTCATTTTGACAGGAATTTCAATAGATCAGGAAACGTAGCAGAAAAAGGGTTCATTTACACCACACCTTGAAAGTTTCCATAATATTTTAGAAATGAATTATTTCTTGTAGCAAAGACTGACATAAAAAGCCATTCAAGTCAGTTGAGTAAAACTTGATATTTGATATAGTTCTGTCATATTTTTACAGAGAAAACTAAAGAATTTATAAATAAGGGCACAAAGCGCATTTGACATAAAAATCCATTTAGGTGGGCGAGAATCCCAAAATAGATCAAAAAGTAATACAAGCAAATGGCAAATGGTCTAAACTGATCAAGATGAATAGCAAGCAAATGGAAGTAAATGATCAAAGTGTAACACCTGCTGCCACAAACATCTATGTTAGAAGTATGTAAATAACCTGAAGCATCATCTACATTCCTAACAGGGACCGAAATGTTAAATCTTTTAATCACAAGCAAGTGCCCACTCCTGCCAGAAATATTTTCATATATACACCCAAGTGACTTGTACCCCTCACACTAATAGACAAGGAAGGTTTTTAATGAGTATTAGGAACTGCATGGACAACTAAGTGTAAGGGTGGTTTAAATTATAGACCCAGACTTATAATGCTAAAAGCCCCAAATCTGGAAGCTAAACAAGACTGCGTTTAGATACATGTATTAGAAAATGAAGTTATAGTAAGTGATTAAGAGTTTTAATGTCATAATTGTTTTAGTACATTACAAGTGATGTTCTTAATGTAACCAGACATTAAGGGATCTGATTTGTCCCATTATAGAAATCCATTTTCTGTACATATACCAGAAGCAGTATCAATGTCAAGTAAATGACTCAAATTGACTTCATAATTATTGTTTACATTTCAGTCAAAAAAGTACATCCATTTCTGAGAATGAAGCTATAATAGCAACATCACCTTATTTAATGCTATAAAAAAAGTTCTTGCAAACTCTTGAGAGAAATTCCTGTGACTTGGCTCAAGAACACAAAAGTTTCAAGAAGGGTAGCTTTTTGTTAGAAATCATGCCTTTATTATGCTGAAAATCTGCCCAAACTGTGATCAAAAGAAAACAAACCAACCCACCAAATCACAGTCTCTAGATAAACATTTTCTAGATTCTTGCAGATAAGTTTCCCAAAGAATCCATCCAAAACAGACAATTTTCTATGCTGGCAGTAAACAGGACTTTTAAATGGTTGCTCTGAAGTGTTGAGGCCTTAGCCACAGAACAAAAAGCAAATACTCTGTCTTTGCTGACCTGCACGTTTTTTCATTTCCATGTACTCTGGGTGTAGAACTGATCTTTCAGATTGCAACTTAGAAGAACCCAGAAGAACTTCATTGCAACATTCCCAACCAGGCAAAAGAGAAAATGGAGAAAAGAACTTGACTGAAAGAATTTCCATTAACTTCTGTGTTACACAATTTCACTGGGATCATTGCGTTACACCAAGCATTTCAGAGGATATTCACTCTTTGCTATTTACAGTGGAGTATGGCATGGAGAAATCACTATGTTTATACATGCAGGCATTCCATAATATATGCATACTGTGATATCGTTGCAGGTAAATACTGACTTTTATAGTGATAAAATGATACATCTGAAAAATCAAACTTGGTCAAATACCAACCAATAAGCACATGGTTTTGAAAACACTCAAAAATGAAGGATAAAGATAGGACATTAAGAGGTTTCTGAGAAAAATTGTAGCAATTTTGGATATAAAGAATCCCACATTTCTATCATAAAATGTATAAGTAAATTCTTTGGGTTTGACCAAAGCAGCAACAAAACCTGAAAATACTTGTAAACCATTCTTGCTTCTGCAAAGCCTAAGAGACCTCATGTTCAAGAAGAGTTTAATTGATGGTCCTATTATGCATAAAGCCCCTGCATGCATTTAGATTTTTTTTTCCTATTTTTTTCACCAGCATAAGTTAAATATTCTTTTTCAACTGATATTCATAAAGCAGAATGGACAGAATTTAAGGTATCTAGAATTTTCATTACAAGTTCAATTTAGAAATCCTAGTTCTATTCTGAACCTCTTGTACTCAGTTCCTATTTTTATCAGGGTATTTCTCCATTCTATAAATGCACTGAATGTATCAGTGTTCTGTCTCTGGACTACTGCAGAAATATGCTATATAGTTTCTAACTGTTTAAAATTTATGATTACAGGATCTCAGATAGTGGTGGTATTCTTTTTTGCCTTCTATATACCGAGCAATTATTTTTTTCCTCTATCTGCTTTTACACATTTTGTAGATCACCATAACCTAAATAGGAACTATTTAAGTTGCAAAATTTATCTCAAGACTGTTCTCCAGGCTTGGCTGTCACTAAAGATCTACCTTTATAACTGTTCAGTGGAAGATAAAGAAGTTAGCATGTCATTTTATACTAGCACAGAATCTGAATTTGTATGTTTGATGATTGAGCCTCTGTGCTAGAAACCAGTTCCAGCTCAAGCAAAAGCAACAACGTTGTTTTTGAGGTCTGTCCATGAAGAAGGCCTGCACACCTTCAAACACCACTGAATTCTGTGGGAGTACAGTGCCCTTAGTTACCCTCAAAATCTGCAGAAACTCAGCTCTTGAATTGATTATGAAATGGTGTAGACTGGTGTTCAACATCTGCGGGAGTGGGTAACGGCAGAGATTGCTGGTTGTATTTCATTTTTTTAAACAGTGGTCAGACTCTGAATAACACTGCCTGTGCATTATGCTAATTGATTCCCTCTCTCTTAAACACTCATAGATCTGTCAGTCTCAAACTATTTTGTTTCCTTAAGCTAAGCTCCCTGATCAGTAATATCTATTTAAAATAGCTTATTTGTAGTATGACTCTGGGAAAAAAAAAAAAAAAAACCAAAACCAAAAAAACCCAAAATGCAAACAATGCCTCTCCGATGCAACAATATCCTGCATATGCTCAATGTGACCCTTTGCTTTGGGACAGATAGGTGATACAACCATATAAACTTAGTGCAATGTTTCATGCAACAGAACACTTACTTATCATCTGCATGTTGCTAAAAAGGATTTAAAATGTCAGTTCTAATGAGATGGCAGGATGGTAAAAAAATGAGAGAGAGACCCTATCTTGGTTTTCTACATGTACCATAGATATTTTTGATGCAACAAGTAAAATAATTTCAAAGTACTACATAATGATTTCTAACATTAAGGTCTTCATATCTATCAGTACATTTGGAAAAAAATGAATCACTATGCTAGGGATCAAATAACCATTAAAAGTACAAGATACATAGCTCCGAATCAAACAAGATTTTTTTTCCATTATGAAAGACTCAGTTTCAAATTGAACCACCTTCTGAAAAATCTGCCACATTCTTAAAGTGGTGTCTATGTCTGCATTTGAAAAGACATTGGTACCTCTGAAGCAGCTAATGTCATTTTCTTGATGTCGCTGGTTAGGTTTACTCCAAGCATTCACGTCATTGCCACAAATTAGAACTGTTCTGTTGCACAAGTGCCAGCTTGGACAAAAATTGCCTTATCAGATTGATCAACTAATTATATAAAAGGCCTGCTTATCCTGCGAAAGGCAGTCACCAGAATGCCCTTCCAAACTATCACCTATGGGTCCTCTGGGAATTTAAAAAAAGGGCAGAGTTTTTATAACAGACCTCTCTAGAATTATTTGGGATAACATTATAACAAACTCCCTTCAAACCACAATTTACACAACGGATGAGTGACCCAGTGGAAAACAGTTCTCCTTTTTCAATTAGGAGCCTTTGAAATATTACCCTGCACATGATTACTTTTTCAAGAGCAGTGCTAGGCTTGTAAAGTCTGTGGGTTTTACCAAAGTCACTGCGCTGAGTGCCTGAGCACCAGTTGTCAGCTGTGCCCGGCATATGAAAGCTGAGAGCCAAGATGAACATTATAGGATGACTAACAGAATTAAAGCATTACTTTTTTTCTCTAACAAATGAACAAAAATACCATTCAGAGGCATTAGTGCAAAAATATTTTTGTGATCAAAACCCCAATATTTGTCCTATTTTCAAATACAATATCTTTGCATATAGGCTCACAGCTCTTCTCATCTGATCAAGAACACAGGTCTCCCTGTTCTTGTTTACCCCATTGGATCAGCAAGATACGAAGTCTTCTTCAGATCTCGCATATCATTCAGATATAACACAGATTAGTAGTATCAAAGTGTCATCAATTAAAAATTTCCATGCATACTGGCTATCTGACTGTATACTTAGGATGCAGTCAAGTCTAAAAAGCATCCAGGCATTTTACTATTTGGGCTATAACTCTCCACTGGATTAACAAATAGTGCAGAACTCCATACATTTTAGAAGTGACAAGTGTATTACATGAAATAGGCCAGATAATAAAACGCTGAACATTGCTAGGGAGAGCCCCACTGAGGGAAATAAAATTGAACCATAAACCAGCAGCTCCCCTGCCCTCTGAGGAACGGCAGTGCTATAGGGAAAGCAGGGGAATCCCTGGAGCACTGCAACAGCCCAGAGGCAAGAGAAGTCCTGCTCACTGGGACAGATGTCCGTAACTCTCACCCGTGATGGGGAACAGCTGCATTCACACTGCGGGTATTTGCTGCAGGAGGAAGCCTATGCACTTTTCCCTGGCTGCAGGACAACAGCAGGGAGAGAAGTATTGGAAAGCAGTAATACTTCTGTTACCTCAACTGTCAATTACAGAAGAACAGAATGGCCCACGTGAAGAAATCTGTTCTTCAAACCTGTGACAAGTGCCGACTACAAGTTCTAAACAAAAAAAAAAAAAGCATCAGCCAGAGAGAGCAGTTGTATATTAGTGCCTAATCCAACAATTTTCCTGGCATGCAGTGGTTCCGAAGGCAAAGGAGGAAATATCTTACATTAAGTCCTTCCCTAGAGCGTAATGCACAGTTTCACTGTTCTTGCTAGAGCTGCAGCAACATGCAGCAATACAGGTCTAAGTTGCTCAGGCTTTGTGCCACACTTTGAAGATGCCAGCACCTCCTCAGAGCAGTATCCTGGCAATAGAAGCACTCCCCCTAAACTTTTTTTCATTAGATCTCTTTTTCCTAGCCATTTTTTAAGTTTTATTTTTCATAAACAACTCCTATTGAACTCCAATGAGCTGGAGACTAGGATTTATCTGACTTACAATGGAAACAATGGTATGTTTATGTACAAGCCCACTTCATGGAGTTTGTTAACAGAATAGGAGTGATCTGCATGGGACAGTTTCATGGAGATTTCCATCTTGGAACTATCTATTTCCACGATGTAAGTGCATTGAATTAGGGAATTAGATCAGGAGTGGCCTCAGTTCTTTTATTCAGAATTATATTTAGTATGTGTGCACGTCAGTGCCTCCAGCATCAAATATAATTGCACGGTTAGCAAGGGTTGGCCAAAAATTGTTCTGTGTTTTTTAAAGCTCTAATATATTGAATACTGTATTCACCATGGATCAGTAAGAAAAATCAAGGTATCAGAATTTTTCACAAAGTGAAATATTCCAAAATAATCTTTTCAGCCTTCTAGAAATAGTTTACCCATTAACATCTTATTTTGATACATTAAAAATCTGTCAAGAACATTGAAAACCTCAATAATAATTTGCCAAAGCTCATTTTAAATAAAATGTACCTCATAAGGCCTTTATTTGATTG
The DNA here is from genome assembly GCA_013398155.1 of Pedionomus torquatus. Lineage (NCBI taxonomy): Eukaryota > Metazoa > Chordata > Aves > Charadriiformes > Pedionomidae > Pedionomus > Pedionomus torquatus. Next base: position 11,172 of record VZRU01014302.1, read on the forward strand.
TACCATCATTTTCCAGTAGAAACCATTTCTGTGAGAAATTTCTCTCTTGATCATAGAAAACAACTTCATTAACTCATTTATTCAGTAAACAAAAAGCAAATTATACAAGGTCACTTGCAGGAAAACTGGGAACTATATAAGCTTGACATCTTCTGTATAACAGAGCAAAATATCACCCATTAATTCACATGGCCTACTGCAATCACTGCGTCAGACCCTAACAAGTGACACAAGTACTTGAGAGCAGACAATGCCTCCACCCCATCCAGCAACAGCTTGTTGGAGAAAGCTATAATTCCAGAGCTTGATATCTTAGTTTTGAAAAACCTGTTTTGTACTTCTATAGCAAAATATAAGTTATTACATTTTGATAACTGATCCACACTGGAGAACTTATTTTCCTTTATTTTAATCCACCTAAGAGCAGAGAGGTATTTTGAGGAACTAAACTAGCTTCCAAGCATGTTTTTTCTGGCTGAACTCTACAGGAGTGCTACGTGCTATTCTTTCACCTGCACCTAATAAACATTATTTAATCTACATAATAAGAGAACCAAACACATAACATTATTTTTTAGGTTCCAGAAGTATGATAACATACTGCAAAATGTAAATATTAGTAACTAGTTCGGAACTAGCAGTTAGTTATTATTTCTGCTAGATTAAATAATACTGTTATTAAACTCCTGAAAAGATCTGGGCTTGATCCCATCTAGTCAACTCTCTCACCTCACCTCCTCAGATCTTCTTCTCATGCCAGCTCAGGTATTTGTGTAACTGCAGAGCAAACCAAATCAACTTTTTAACAAGGCAGAATGCTTTTTTCTGCTGCACTAGCAACTGAATGAAGGGGATCTAGTTAGTTCAGATTGTTTGAGAGAGCGGCAGTTGCTGCTTTTGCAAGGTAATGTAACTGCAACAAGGAGCAATGCAGGTCTCATCCACTCTAGGTCACCACATATTGACTAAGTCTCAGAGGCTTCCCACAGCAGCCAGTGGGAAAGAACAGCCGCAGTGCCAGATCCAGCTCAGATGGCTGAAGCTGATGTCTCTGCATCTTCACTGCTTCACCTTCTCCAAAGAAAATGTCCTAAAGTCAACTGGGAAGACACACTTCTCACATCTTCTCAATATAGTATTGAGTATCCATGTATATATATATTCAAATGCACTGCTCTTTCTCCATTGTTGAAGTAACACACACTGATTATTCTTTGTATGGTCAAACACTGTTGCCTCTCACAGTAGGCATCTGGAGTTCAAAGACAAATTGACACTGAGTTCACTTTATGTGTCTATCTAATTTCAACCATAATTTACTTACACTGGCTCCTGCAAGGTGCTCAGTTATTAAAAATTCAGATCAAATCGTATCATTGGTGCTTTAAAGAATATCATGCTGACATATCAGGTACACAAAGCAGTAATACATAGCTACATTTATTACCTATAACCAGAAAAAGCCATCAAGAATGAATAAAACTATATTTAAAAATAATAAAAGCTACACATGTGCCTACGCTTTCTGAACAAACTTGAATGGGCTGTGGCTTATGACCAAATTAGAATAATTTACCATCCAGATAGTCTGCACTGGAACAATAAAAATCCCATTTGTTTAGATTTATTTTAACAGCAAGATAATCATAGACTAATTGCATATGCATCTTTTTCCCTACTGCATAATATATGTTTTCATTTAGGCAAAATTATAAGAATTTTAAATTCACTGGTCTTAGAAGAATAGAAAGGTAAAACCCATTATTTTAATGGATAAAAAAGCCTTTGGGTCATTGATAATTCAGATCTCTAACAGAGAAAAGGGAATAATATTATACCGCGGCTTACAATATTCAAGACAAGAAAACAGTCTGGTTTATTTTTATCCTACTGACTTATCTACGATTTGAAGACACACCGGTATGTGAGGCACCAGTGTAGGCTTTAAAGTTCAGCACATCTGAAAAAAGACACAAGCATATGTAAGTTGGCAAAGCTTGAAAGAAACAATCTGAATAGGCAAACTCAAGTTGTCTTAGCTAGCTTCAGACTAAATTTTGGATTAATAAATATTAATTATGAAATGAATAAATATTTATCCCAGATTTAGGTCCGAGTGAAAGTGGTTACAACGTGGCTACATTTCACACAAATTTGCAGGATTAAGAGGGTTGATTTTACAGCTATATTCTTCGATATCAGAATTTCTTCAGTTACTTTCCATACCTCCAAGTGGCTCTCTCACAAATATTATGAGTCAAATGACAATGGAGTGCATTCAGTTACTGTGAATAGCAGCCAGCCGGCAGCACAGCTGAGTGACAGCAGGCAGGAAGCACAAGCCAGGGGACTGGCACATGGCCAGCAGCCAGAAAAGGCCAAGTAGGAGTCCCTGCTCACCTTTAACAAATGTGGGGAAGCCTCATGCAACAACTTCACTGGAAGTAAAACAATGCTTTCAAAGCAGTGATGAGTAAGCAAGACATTTATTCAGAGCGACTGGTGTTTTTTTAAAAAAGTTTTCAGTCAGGATTTATATTCCTCAATGCAGTCCTGCAAATCTGTCTGCAACATTGTCAGGGAGGACAATGTACAGACTCAGTAAGGCTCTGACCTTCCCCAGGTACATCCACCAGCAGCTGCTCCTCAAGAGAGATGGTGGCCCTGGGAGCAGGTTGGAAACGTAGCAGGGAGGACACAGGGAAGAAGCATCACTCCTGGCTCCCCACCAGTGCTGCAGAAGTGCCTGCAGGCTCCAGCCACAGAGAACAATGGCACATCCTGGATGACACACCTCCCAGAACCGGTTACACCTCAAAGTCCTCTTTGCCCTGAACAGCTGGTAACATGTCAGAAATTTTGAACAGAGGGCATATTATACCTTGGAGGCTTTCACCACTTAATCACTTCTCTCTGATTTTCCAGGAACAGAACAACATGATGATCATTTTTCCCCCACAGCTCTCATGGGAGACCTACATTATTCATTATTTCTTGACTTGCTGTCACGGTTTTAACCCCAGCCAGCAGCTGGAACCACACAGCCACTCACTCCCCAGTTGGGATGGGGGAGAGAATCAGAAGAGTAAAACTGAGAAAAAACTTGTGGGTTGAGATAAAGACAATTTAACTGGTAGAGCAAAAGCCCCATATGCAAGCAAAGCAAAACAAGAAATTCATTCCCCGCTTCCCACGGGCAGGCAAATGTTCATCCATCTCCAAGAGATCAAGGCTCCATCACACTTAACAGTTACTTGGGGAGACAAACACCATCACTCCTCAACTTCCTTCTTCTTCCCCCAGCATCATGTCATATGGCATGGAATATCCCTTCGGTTAGTTGGGGTCAACTGTCCCAGTTGCATCTTCTCACAACTTCTTGTGCATCCCTAGCCTACTCACCGGCAGGGAGGTGTGAGGAGCAGAAAAGGCCATGATTGCTTAGCAACAACCAAAACCACTAGGTATCTCTTGATATTATTCCCATCCCAAATCCAAAACATAGTACTGTACCAGCTGGAGGTAAAAGAGTTAACTCTATCCCAGCTGAAACCACAACACTTGTGTGTTTGCAAAACAAAGAACAGAAACTGAAGAATAATGAAACCTGGTATCCAAGAGGACATTAAAGCAGATACACATATATATAAAATACAGTAGTATCAGTCTTTTTAATTACACTTTGTGGGAAAGGAGTGAACTACTCCTCTAACAATATCTTGCAACTCTGAGTGCAAAATCAGTTAACTAGCTAAATAAGCACACTGCTGGAATGGCTGCATCATGACAGACAGGCTCGCCTGTAAAAACAATCTGGGGAAGAAAGCGATCATTTTTTTAGTGCTGCTGTTCATCAGTGACTGAAGCATAATCAGCTGTGACTGGCTGAGGAACCTGCCTGCATGCAATTTAGGAATTCTGGTTAATTATGTAAAATTGCTCAATATTTAATGCCTCAGCGTGTAATGAATCAGCCGTGAACTAGCTAAGTCCTTTGTAAATTACTGCCCACTCTGTCTGGAAGATGAGCCCATAGATAATGAAAGACAGAAGTTAACTGAAATATTTAGGCTTTGGATGAAGTCTACAGTCAGACCAAAAGAAAGAAATAAAGAAGATCAATTTGGTTCCTGTGTGGAAACAGGAGTTGGGGCAGGAGAGACTTGAAAAATTCCCAAAGAGAAAAAAAGGGTGTACAGTACAGAGCAGGGGTTGACAGAAACAAAATAAATTTGGGGGTGAAAGACTAAGCGACGCAATGTGCTTTCATTGCTGATTTGGCTGCAGGAGCAGCTGAGGAAAGAGAAACCAACTGCAGAGAGGAGGAATAAAGGGGTGATGACTGGCAGGAGATGCCAGTTGCAGAAGGGGACACTGCCAGGCTAGGGGAGGGCAGAAGGCTGTGGGTTTGTACCTCCAGCTGTGAGGCTGGGTTCATTTGATCAGAAGGCAGCTGTGCCTTGTCCGCCCTGGAGTCAGGTTCAGCTGCCTAGTGCCTCTGCTGAGAAGAAAAGACCCCAAGGAAACCAGAGAGCTCAGCTGCACCTAGACCAAGGAAAAATTAAGGAATGGGCAGATGTCACACCTGTGGACTCAAAGGCAAAAGCTAAGCAAGCATCATAGACCTCGACTGGGGTTATGAGGCTTGGGAGAATGGCCTTTGCCATCTCTCACCTTATTAGCAGGAGCAAACAAGCATTCAGTTAGATACTAAACTAGAAGAATTAAAAGTTCCACGTAATTTAAATTCTCACTCCTTGAGATCACTAACAGTTTGCTGCAGGACAGAAGACTGGTTAAGCTCCATTTCTACACTGTACTATCATGTTATTTTTGATTCCATAAAGATAATTTTGAGGATACTGTCACTATAGAAACTAGTGGTAAAGGAAACTCTTTTGCTCTATTTTCCCTCTAGAGAAAACAATGAAAATACTCTCTTTATTAGCTGGTAGAAATGGATATCGTCACATTTAAATATTTTCCTCCTGCTTCTCTTTAACCACTTTGCATTTCACAATATCTCCTTTGAAAAAACTTTCATTGCCTTCATTTAAGACCAGGGTTTTCCCTTTCCCCCTTGCAGGTTGTTCTGCTTGTATGTGTGTGTGTGACTGTGCTTGTGTGTATCACAAGTAACAGACATCACAAACAAAACCCAGCACAAAATCCTTTTAGACTGAAGCTGATGTTGTCTAAACACATTGTTAAAAACCATGCACTTTTGGACACGAGAAATCCCAAGATAATGTTCTTTCTGCAAAGCTTTAGTTTGTCTTCATGCATAATACACAATGCAGTCAAGATGAGTAATAGCTTAGCAGCAGAATAAAACTAAGGAAATCACATCTTAAATTTCTATGCATAGTATAGTAATTCCTAGATGCTCCAAGCCCCTTTCCACCCATGTTGTGCCCCTAATTGAGCTAGTCTATACCTATCTTGTACATATTCCTGGCTTCTAAATTTTTTTTATTTCATTGTAGAAGACCATTGGAACAATCCTGCAGACTGAGTACCTCATACTACCTCAAATGTAAGCACAGCTGCTGTTTCTCCTTTTTGCTCCTCTTGTGAGGAAAGCCAGCCTATTCGGTGAAGAAGGTGCTTTGACCATTTCCACGCAGGTCTGAGCACCTCGCTGGCTGCTCCTGATGCTGCATCTCTCTCTGACCTGATGTGGAGGACAATCATGAGGAAGGTGTGAGAGCAGGCAGGGGTGCCAGGAGAGCCTGCGCTATAGTTAGCAGGCTGTCCAGGTGGTCAGCCCCACTGGAAGGCTGATGGTCACAGCCAAAAGGCAACACACCACTGCTTCTTCAATTGCCTCTAAGCTCTGCCTGACCAAGCAAGTGCACCTGACTTGCTCTTCAGCAAAGCCAAACAGACCTTGACCTTGCACACAGCATCCTAGAGCCACAAATTGCAAGATCACTGCTCAGCTGATAGAGTGAAAGTGCTTACCTAGGCATTAGCTTGGGCAAAGGAACAACTGGGGAGAAAATCCCTGGGTCAAACAGACTCAAAGGGTAGGTGTTGCTCCATAAACAGATACCCTCCCAACCCACTTCATAACAGAGCACATGCATCCCATGTGGACATCTGGGCAATGCTGATCTGCAAGGATTTTATTCCAAAAGCAATTGTCAAAGAGAGATTGATTGAAAAGTCATATGTACCTTCCTTGAGAGACATCTGTGAATGAATGAAGATGGACTGGAAGTGAACACAACTTCAGTAACTCAGATTTCTAAAGATCAACCTCCCCAGTTTTTATACTGACAGTAAATCTTTTAAGACCAAGAAGTTCAACAAATGTAGAGCCACTCTAGTACTATACAAACATAAAATGATGCCTAAGGCAATAAGCAACTGCAGAGCAGCACAGAATGTGCTTGCCTCTTTCCAACAGCCAGTCCTGGGTGATATTATCAAGATAGTACAGAGTTGATCCATTTAATGTCACAGACTGATGGAACCAGTTTGGCTTTGGTTTTCAAAATGCTTAAGTCAATAGAAGTCCCTCAATCTTCCTTAAGTCTTCCTGGGAGCACCAATAGCATTTGCAACTTAATTATGCTTTTTCTTTCTGTTATTTTACAGGTTTCCTTCCTTTTACATAGAATTTTCATGTTCATAGAGGCCTGAAACAACACAAGGAAATAGAGCAGACCACTTTCTACCAAAGTAGGTTGCTACTTCCATGTACATCTTCACTGAGTTGACTGGACCAGGAGAAAAGAAGAGATATGGCTATGGAATTATGCGGTTATACCACTTTATGTAATACAGAGAACTGTGTTGCACCCATCAATACACAGAAGAGTGCTTTAAGTGTCTGCAGTGTTTACTGTAGACCTGAACCAATCCAAACAAGAAATTAAATGAATTAAATGGCCTACTGAAATGCAATAGAAATTTATGCTTTAATCACTACTAATATCCTGTCAATAACACATGTGGAAGAAGAAAATGCTAGCCTGAGAATGACACGGACTTCTTAGCTCCAGGAGCAAATCAGTAGTGGAACGCACCAATTTGGTCCTAATGGATTTTTTTTTACAACATTTTGGAATAATTTTCTTAATAATGTTTTGAAGCTGAACATAGCGATTCTTCACTAAAAATTTTATTAAAGGAAATTTAATCTATAATATCACAGGCATTTCTCCAATCTCCCTCTATGACCTTCATCTACACTGCTCCCACTGAAGCTAAATGAATGTCTTGGTCTTTGGATAGAATTTACACAGGTGGAAAAGGAAGGCAAAGTGAGGCTAAATTGATAAAGTGATGCATAATTATTTGCATTAGTATAAATTACTTCAGAAGGCAGAAGACATCAAGATACTAGCTATGCAGTCTATACTATTTGCCAGAGTGAGAAGATTTACTGTTGTGACTTCAGAAAAAAAATATTTTATTATTATAGGATCCTGAATATTGAATATTTTATCACTCACAGACATCACCAGATTACTATAAGCTGAATGGGTATGGAATTAATAAAGTCTTTTATGCTGCAAAATTATAATTAATATCTGTAAATTAATGGGAACTACACTCCTGCGGTTAAGGACTACTACCTGGGATTTCTTATTTGTGTGCACCACAACTCCTACAGATCATTTATTCTTGCACAAATTGATATGTTAACAAGCATTATACAGCTACCCAAGTCAATGAAATTTTATCATGATTAGCACTTGTACTAAATAAAAAAAAAAAACACCAAAATACCACTAGCATAATACTAATAATGCACTTTTAAACAAAAGCTAAGGAAATCTGCAGGAAAACCATATTTGTTCTTAGGCAGTGCTATTTTCATTTACCTGTTTATGCACACTGACATTTTCTTTTTGAAAATTATTTTAATAGAGGCCAAAGTAGCAATTTAAAATGGTAATGCACAAATCGAAATAAAGCTGAAAATACTCGGAGGCATTTACTGAGGAGGATGCTTTTCAAAATCAAATGATACGCCTTTGGCAATCAGAACATCAACAGGTTGAACTCTGTGAAAGAGGACAATAGCAAACAAGGGGCAGGGGATGGAACAGCTCCCTCCAGCTGAAATTGAATTTGACTGAGGAGCGATGGAGTGAGGTAGCTGGAAACACACTTCCATCATAATCAAAGATCATAACAGGCAATCACATCAAGCTGTGGTGCTAATCTTGGAAGGCACAATTACTGGAATACCTGGAAGTGAAAGCAATGTGGTGTTCAGCGAAAGACTTCACGGAGAAGACAAAGGTACTGAGTTTGGAGCTGAAAAGTAGTGCTATTTTGTTGAACAGCAAGAATCTAACGTTGATCCTTCTGGGGTCAGAAACTCAAAACATATTCTGGCTCTCAGATTTTGTCTTGTAAAAATTATTAAGTATCTGCACTTGGGAAACAGCTCAGCATCAAAAGAATGGGAGATAATGAATCATTCAACTTCACTCATTCTTCTCAAAATATATACATCAAAAGGGGAAAAAAAAACCACCTAAGGAAGAATTTTAAGCTGTTACACTTCAATCCATTCCAAGATTGAGTATTCTTAGAAATATTCTGAAATAGAAAATGTCTATTCAGGATGCGAGTGTTTACACGTAAAACTGTTCTTTCAAATCTGGCTTTGCCCTACCAATTTAGTACATTTTATCAAAGTCTACAGGTTCAGAAATTTATTTTGTTTCAGGACTTCTGTTAATTTTGTTCTTTCCTCAATCACTGGGGTTACATAACACAGAGAAAACACCAGGAATGCTTTTTTCTATCCAGAGTCATGACAAAAGGAAAATGGTTTCATAGAAAAACAGCTGAAATCTTTCCTTTCTTTTTTTAAAATAAACTGAACAGGTTTCTTTAGGTAAAGTAAAGTATTTCAATGTCATCAACAACAGCAGGGCTTGGAGAAAATGGAGCCACCTTCTTCTAACAGTAGTACAGTGGCAGTACAAGAAGAAACACGTCCAAGTCGCAGCAAGGAAGTTTCTGGCTAGATGTTAGAACAACCATGAAAGTACCAAGCACTGGAATAGCACTAGAGTCTGCAAAGAGAGGCTATTTGAGATATTAAAAATTTGAGCAGCCAGCAGCTTGAGCAACCTGATGCAAGATGTTCCTACTTTGCATGGCGGGTTGGACCAGATGACATCCAGGGGACATTCCAGCCCGTATAATCCAGGACATTCCAGCCCACATAATAATTCTATAATATGAGATTATTAGGTAAAAGATAGACACAACTATAACTAGAGCTGGCTTCAGAGCAAAGAAATTAAAAATGTTTTCTTTAAAGCAAACAACATGAAAAGAAATTACATTTCTACATAGCTTGGAACTTGTTTTCTCGTTTCCCTTCATATCAAATTCTGTATAAATTTACCATTTGTGATTACAACAAAAACATGTAATTCCACAGAATACCGATCCTGCAAAATTCATTTAACCAGGTCTGCTCTTTTGATTGCTATTCCTTTGAAACAATAAATAATCTTATGTAAAAGCTCCAATTTTTTCAAAGTAACCAATTACTTGTGACACCTCCATGTTGTGGTTCTGATGAGAGTTACACTAAGAGGCTTTGACTTTCAAAAAAGATGAAGAAAATCACCACTAGAAGATTAGCTCCATTTACAGTTGTTTCTGTTTGGGAATCAGAAGTCTTTTTTTAATAATCATGGCCAAGCAGACTATGAAACAACATGATTATCCTTCCTCCTACTTCTCCTTCCAGTATTCTTCACCTCTGCTTTTAAATGCGCTAGTAGGAGTTCTAGATGGAAAAATAACTACTTTGCTAATGAATGAATTGTATATATTCACTATTTCTTGTTAGGATCACAAGAAGTCATAACATTCAAGCAGCAAATATAAGATTTGATTGGCCTTCTTCAGACCCTAGATAAGCATTTTCTCCAAGCACATCTGAACATTCAGAATAACATATGCGAACGAGTCATCATGATTTTGGGACTCAGATCCCTTTTTTTCCATCTTCAGTAAAATCCCAAGAGCAAGATATATGTTTCATTTGCAAGGAATTAAATATCTCTTTTGCTGAAAGTTAGCATGTCTGCTTTCCACATGGTTTCTTCTCATGTTTCCCCAAAAGAACCGATGTTACACAAAATGTACATTTATGTCACTTCTGTAGAGAAGTGTCTGTATTACATATTATAGGGACATTCACCTGTCCCAGAAGGAAACTAGAATGATTTTGAATCAGACTCTTCTCATTAGGCAAGCCAGAATGTTCACAGAGCAATTGCATAAATCTCCAGAAAGTTACAAATTAAAAATTCTTGAGTACAAATTAAAAGTTCTTGGAAACCTAACAAACTCCAGAACGGGGAAGCTGAAAAGATCTCGCAAGAACTGTGTTACCTGCAGCTAAAAGGCAAGTGGACGGTGTACCTCTAATATGGAAAATAGAGAACTGGATGTATGGAGGGGAGGTAAATGTTCGAAATTGAACTTCTGCACTTTCAAGTACACGTGTGCAACTTGCTGCATGCAACTTGCTATGTGCAACATGTATAGGCTGATTGTAAATTTTGATAACACCAGGTCTAAACAGCAGTGCTGTATCCATTATTTTCCAATTAATAAAGAGACAGGAGACAGTATCGCCAATTACGATGCTGATCATGCCTTTTGGTTCTGGGAAAACAGGGGCCAGCAGCTAAAAGGAGTGAAAGGTGTATGCCCTCAGTGAAGGAAGGATCCTGAAGGCAGGGGAAGATCCTGGAGATTTGTGGAAATAAATGCCAGAGACACCCAGGGACCTGGCCACTAACAGCTGAGCACAAACTGACAGAATTTACTGTCCCACCTTCCCAGACCACCAGCCATCTCCCTGGGGAGATGGTCTGGGAAGCTGAGACTTCTTGAATATAGCGCCATAGGGGTTGCAAGTGATTGCATGAGACAAACAAATATAATCTCGCTGGTTTTTAAATAATCCCCAGTATCTAGATCCTCTACAGGTTGTTTTTCACTCTCTCACCCATGGCAGAGATTAAATAATAGTAACTGATACAGGCAGCTAGCAACACTGCCTGCCAAAAGGAAGGTCTCTATCTTATCCTCAGTCATCTTGTTCTTCACATCATGACACCCCTCAGGCTATGTAGCTACACAGAAATGTAGCGAGACACAATACTCTGTAGTGCACATGACAGCACAGATCACATAGCCTTGTGTGGAATTTAACTTACCACTTTCTGTAGCTAATCTGAACTCAACAATGAATTTCCACTCAGGCAAGGAGAAATCACAGCCACAGGTAACTGGCTGCACCTACCTTTTGCAATACGTCACTGACATCAATTTAGGTTAATAGTTTTAAAAGGAGAGCAAATGTCCAGCAGTGACAGTGCTTTATGACATGCAGAAAAACAACATTATGCAAGAGTCAATGGGAAAAAATAAAGAAGAAAGATGGAAAACAAAAACACAAGTCTTATGAGGAATAATGGAAGATGGCGTGTAGAAAGGCCATTCTTCCATTTCCATAAGTGCAAATTAGTCAACTGTGCTTATCCAAATATTATCTTATCTAGAGATAAAGTAGTGACTTTATAAAAAAGAAAATATAAAAAAGCACTACCTAAAAAGGGTGGAAAAGGGCAGGCGAACTGAAAAAGGCAGACAGAACTGAAAAGGATGTAGAAGTAATTGAACCTGGTCTCTGTACCAAGACTTTTGATATTTTCAAATAATTTTAATGCTCAGAATAGACACATACAAACCTGATCACCCATATTAATTAATGTTACTCAGATTCTGAAGTTAGTGTTCTCCTTTTCTTCATTTTTTTTCCTATTTGTGACAGAGTTTAACTGGCACATAAACTAATCCACTGGGATGCCAAGCTGAATGGCTATTGTTGAACTTTCTGATTAATTAGATATGTTAGCCAATTAGATATGTCACAACTTCATGATTTACTTCTCGAATCAGACTCCACTCCTGAAGGTAGAGTTCTGGCAGTTGCCACTAAGTGTCACTGTTCACATAGCCTCAAAAGCCATATTAGCATGCAACCAACAGCTGGGCTTTGGGAAGACCTTTTGTGGATGGGTAGCTTTAGGTTTAGAAGGTTCTTGGGTGACAGTTTCATGTCACTGTAGTCAGCTACTGACAATGCTCCAAGCTTGGGCTGCTACTCATCCCAGGTCACAGAATGGGATCTGCTGGGACATGATGGTGAAGAAAGGATCATATTTACTGCAGGGAGGTATAACCGCAGGCTACCTAGTGGTGACCAAGAATGCTAACACGCAACACAAGAAACCTGAGGTGAGATACTTGAAGTTCAGTAAGGAATAGTGCCTCCCACTACCTCTCTGTTGTAACCAGCTGCAAGAACATTTTTAGCTGTTTCAGAGTGAAGTCCAACAGATTAGCTGAAAACACCAGTCATCTTCAGAGCACTATACACTCATTTGGATAAGAAAACCCAGCAGCTTGTTGAGGCAAATAGTTTAAGCTTTTCTTGGGAACCAGGTTCACATGTTTTAGCATATTCTGTTCTGGAAGTTGAGATAATTCCTGGAAACCAGCTATAAACTAGCTAAAATGACATTAATGCTGTTTGACCATCTAATTTCAGAACTGCTATGTGTGAACACCAATCACACTTAAAACGCACTACAACTAGATACCACCAACTTTTCTACTACAGAACCATTCTATCCATCTTTCCTTACTTAGAAGCACAGCACGGATGTCCATATGGTCAATAATAATGGTGGAGAAGATACTACCTCTGATACAGACAGCAGTACGGAGACTTTATTTAGAACATTTTTTAAGACATCTGGCCAGTTCTGGCTCTACTTACAAAGACCTGACAGCTAAGAGCAAGTGCAAAGGAAAAAAGATCATCCAAGGACAGTCGCTGTTTTTATCACCTTTCTCTGTCTGATATCAGAACAATTGCTTTTAGAAATTCAGCTGCAGCCTTCAACCATGGGCTGGCTTTGATGGCTTTGAACTTACTTAATTCTTTTATGAATGCACTCAGACTCAGTGGAGCTATTTCTAATTAGTTCAGTCATGGCAGTTATTTAGATAATACCTTATTTAATGTATATATAAATATGTAATCTACCTCATATATCTTATTCAGTTATTATTTGCAGTGAAATTTCTCTCTCTCTTAATGCTTTTTATTTTAACTCCATACTCTTCAGAGCTGACCATTCTTTCCATCTGTTCATGGTTTGAGCCAGGACAACATGTGATACTGAAACTGATATGTGAAAATAACCAGTCCTCCCATGGTAAACAATAACACTGGAGTAGTTTCAGTTTGAGCTGTCTTAATGTCTTGTCTTCTTTACACATTAGTCATTTAATAAAGCAGAAAAAATACCTTGCCATTTCAACTGCCAGACAATCCATTTGCTCTGCAGAAGCTGTATTTCAGCCAGCATCACTATACCAATACAGAAATATCTGTCTAGGAACAGAAAACCATTCAATGTCTTTCAGCTTCCTCATTTCTCATTTTGGCCTCTATATTAATATTTAGGAAAGCCTTATTTTTGGTAGATAGCAAATACCCATTTCATAGTATGAAACTAAGTAGTTCTGTGTCATTCTGTGCACTTTTTGTCAATGAAGTACAGCACTTAACAATTCCCAATTATGACTTCAGCTTTTATACAGCACATCCCGAATACCTGAAATATTCTCTAACTCCATAGTTCTGTTACGCTATTGTGTTGGTTTTCTCTGGGATAGAATTAATTTTCTTCATAGTAGCTAGTTTGGGGCTGTGTTTTGGTTTTGCACTGACAACAGTGCTGATAACACAGGGATGTTTTAGCTGTTGCTGAGCAGTGTTTGCACAGAGTCAAGGCTTTTTCTGCTCTTCACATTGCTCCACCTTCAAGTAAGTTGGGGGTCTACAAAAAGTTGGAAGGAGACAGGAAGGGGACAGCTTATCCAAAAATGGGCAAAGGGATATGCAGTATCATATGATATCATGCCCAGTAATAAAGTGGGGGCAAGGCTGCTCAGGGACTGACTGAGCACCAGTCAGATGATGGTGATCAACTGTTTCCATTTGCATCACTTTTCTCTCTTGAGTTTTATTTCTCTTTCTTTGCTATTTTTGTTTTCAATACAATTCGTTGTTGTTATTATTATTACATATTATTTTCATATTTAAACTGTTCTTACTTCAACCCTTGGGTTTGTTCAACTTTAACCTTCCAATTCTCTTCTTTCCCCCATCCTTCAGGGGAATAAGCAAGCAGCTGTGCAGTACTTAGTGGCTGGCTAGGGTTAAATCATGACATCAATTTAGACAAATAAGCATGCCTTGGTAAGATTTCCCAGTATCTTGTGCTGTAGTCAGATGGTGTTCTGCTCCAGGCTTATTCTAATTTGGGGCCTCAGAGAATATCAGCTCTGTTGATGAGCCACATTCATAAAAAAAAAAAAAAATGTTTAAAATGATAAAATGTGGTAGCAAGGTAGGGCTCAAAGGAGCTCCTATGGAGGAAGAACAAGACAAGGTACATCACAGATCTCCTGTATCTGACAGTGAAGAAAGTCTTGACATCACCTGGTTGACATAAAAAGAGCTGTTTAGGTCTGTGGGTATATTTTCTTTGGCCACGAATTTCATTGAGCCCAGTTGGCAGAAGTCTTTCGCATATTTCCTCACCATCCTTTAAGTGCAGCGTTCTTCATCTCTTACTGCAGTACACTAGCCTTTAATCAAATAATCAGATATATTTATTGCCTGGAGGAACTGTAGGAACATAACAGCCTCCTCATCCAGAAGCCATGTCTGAAAACAGTTTTCCACAGCACTTTCAATTAACCTCTCTTGTTTATCAACTCCTCCCATTTCCTGCTTTCCATTCTCTTGATAGCATCATTAGCAACTAGTATTTACATAAAATCTATTATTTGTTTATCTTCCCTGTATTAAAACACTTGCAGAACTCATAACAAAATAATGAAAGTGGCTGAAGATAATTCCGGTTCACTTGTTTAGTTAATAAAAAATGGAAAAAAAGATGATGGAGGAGGATTTTTAAAATACCTCTTTTCCAAGTGTTCTGGTAAGCTTGCAGAGGATGATTGTGGTTATCTTTCCAGTCAGCTGCTCTTTTGATGTTTCTCTCACCTTTAAATGAGAATAGCAAATATGATTTTTTCTTTGTTGTGTCCTCCTGATACTTTGCTTCTGGTAGTGAGCAGTTCTTTTCATTGCTTGTCTCTTTTCTACAAGATGGCAAGTTTCCTTTCTTTTTTTTTTTTTTCTCTCTTTTTTTTTTTTTTTTTTTTTTTTTTCTGTTAATGTGTTACTCTCTTACAAGACTCTCTGGGCAAACAAATAATCAGTTCTCTGCAACTTCTGCCCTGCACCTTCTGATCTTTCACACCAACAGGAATTTGACAGACAGACATTTGACAAATAAAAACTATGGCCTGTGAAAAGAACATTGCAAAGTAGTTTGGCCTGTTGAACCATTTCTTTACCAATGCCTCCATAATTATTATGGATCACAGAACACCAAAGGGCTTTCTGGAGGCCTTCAGACAACGTAATAAGAGTATAATTGAGTTTTGAGATGCAAGGTTAAAGAGATAAGAGTTTAACCTCCTCAGCAATGAACAGTGGAGAGGGAGAAGACGGGATATTTATTAATTATGGTGAATTCTATCCTACCTCCTCCTCTCTCCCTTCAAAACCACTAGGTACATCTCAAGTGCCTTCTGAGCATCACTAGTATTGGAGCTGGTCTCCTTGCCTGTGTGACAGAGCTGCCAACAGAGTTAACTCAGATATGAGCAGAAGTCCAAAAGCCAAAACAGAGGCAAGACAAATGATCAGGATAAGGAGTTTGGGTTCAAGAGTCATTCTGAGCTCTAAGCTAACACAAGGAATATCAAAAAGAATCTTAAATAATCCAAAACAGCCTTTGAATTCTGATTATAAAGTCCTTCATTTTATGTTGCTCCCATACTAGGAATAAACTTCATGTATTTAAACAGAAACTAAAAAAAGGAGAATAATCTTATTTTCTTATTTCTAAACTTACAGACCCATGAACAGTTTCAGAGTTTGCCTAAGATCCAGCATAAAAGACAATGAAAAGCACAATATACATGTATATTGCCATAGGTAAAGTACCAAACTGGAATATGGGAAAATTAGGTTCAAAACCCTAATCAAAAAGACTCATGTCATTAGGACATTCATATACTACAGTGTGTCTCCCTTCCTTACCCTGTCTTGAAGATTCCTTCCTTGAATAAAAGCAGAATTGAATTAAATCCTCGCTGCAAAGATATAAGCCCATATGCAGTCCTATTGTAGCTTTCTCTCATATTTTGAGTACATCTACACAGAGTTTTGCAGGCAATGATAGCACAGTCTGTCTGAACTCAATGCCAAGATTACTAACCAAAACACAGCATGACAAGCTGCACAGCTCCAGAGTTTCTGACTCAAAACCAGCTCACATCTGGCTGATCTAGAGTACATGCAGACCCCTCTTGAATCCACCTGGAAAACTGCCTATACACAAAATGAAACTAAGACAGCTCTAAAAAGAAAGATTTAGAGGCACTTCAGAATACATGATTCCCTGAGTTTCAGACATTTGCCTGAGACACCTACCTCTTCCTCTGAATGAGCTGAACATTTCGTATGTGTGAACCTACAATGTATTTCGGGAGCTTTAACTTAATTTTCAAATGCCTTATGTTTCAATCTGAATCGTACAACTGTATCATGCATGGAAGCGCACTTACAGGACAGCTGATTCCTAATGTGAGCTATAGTCTCATCCCTTGGGAGCACATAGAGACTATGTTGAGCTCAGCTGCTCACTGATGTCTCCATGAATCAAGCTACTGGGAAATATTCTCTCCACTATTACTCTCCCTTCTGTGGTGCATGTGAATATCAAAGCACATAGTCTGCTTCCAAAATCCAAGATGGAAAGTTTTCTGAGCAGCACAGTCCAAAGTTTCAAAGTTGTACTCAATGGACTTGTATGTGAGGGTAATGTTAACAAAGAACAAACCGCTGTTAGCTTTCAAAGTTTGAATGGGGAAAAAGATCACCTTTGCCTCTTAGAAATCTGCTTTGAGTAGCTGAGCTTATGAAAATGTATTTCCTTATCACCTAAAGGTAACGACAAGCAGGGCAAACTTCACCAGACTTCAGAAAAATCCTGGGAAACAAAGCTGAGAATCTGAATCACTTAGGAGGATCATGGACAAGGTCAAGAGAAGATTTTTATTGGAATAGTTCAATTACATAAATGTGGCTGTCATTCACAATTACAAGACAGTCTGGCCTAGGCTTTGAGATCTGGCTACTTACTATGAGCAAACAGCATCAGCGTGTCAAAGAGCTTGAGAGAGCTAAAAAGATTAGGAAGACTATGTGAACAGAGCTCAAATCTCTTTCTGCTTCAGGTCACTGACCAAAGAGTACATTGTTGATTATTCTGCCACTGACATTAAACACCTTCATATTCTCAACATAAAGTGGGGAAGCAGAGAACTGAACTGACTAATTTACCTGCGAATGCCTAATGCAAAGATTTTGTATTTGCCACCCCAACATTAGGTGAATTCTGTGCAAAGGTCAGTTCTCAGTTCTTTAAACCCCTTTCTTCTGTATTTCTTCCCTGAGCAATTTAGGCAGCTCCCCCTCAGATTGAGCCACCTCTTCCCAAGCATTGTGTAAGGTGCTCAGCCACAGAGCTCAGAGTTGAGGATTACAGCAGATGGCGTGATATAAGGGTTTTCACTGGCACATGGAACAGGAGCTTTGCCACTTGGGGTTCAGCTGTCGAGGACTGTGGTTTAATACATGGTAATCTGATGATTTAGTTCTTTGCTAGTGAGGAAGTCATATTAAAAAAAACACAAAACCCTCCCTCACTTTTGCAGCCCCTCCCATCAGATACTGTAAGAAAGGAAAATCCTATTAAATGGAGAAGCAAACACTTGCCATTTGTTTAGCAATTTTCATTAAATATACCAAAGAACAAGATAAGCAGAATGTCTAGCCAGCTTCCAGACTGCTCTCTTATCTGAGCAAGAGTTTCAAAAACATGCCTATACCCAGCTTTGTGTTCACATACTTTACAGAACATTCTCCAACTTAAACAGCATACTACATGAAGTATGTGTGAGATGGGATGACATTTTAGCCTGTGCAAGTTAATTAATCCCTACTCTTAGCAGATTAAGCTGTGTATAGTAGGTCACAGGTACAGGATGAAATATTATTTTGTAGTTATATATCTCTAAAGGAGATTTGAAAATCTCTCAGATCATCTCCCTCTGCTGTATCAGTAGACAACTCTGATTTACAGATGCATCAGTCCTGTACCAACTATTGCTATTGAAAAGGAAATTATTAGAGAAATGGAAAACCTATAGCAAATTGTTTGGGTAGTTACCTATACACATAAAGTCTAAAACAAGTCCAACTGCAACTGTTATAATTAAACATTTGGATGGATAATTGTGCAACAAGTTTCATTTCTAAAACCTGGCTGCACTTGATTTCCTCAGACACAAACCGAAGAGCAGAAGTCATGTCTTCCCCTCAGTGCACACCATGCAGGAGGTCCCACTGCCTTTGCCATTTGTCCTGATGAACAGACACATCCTACTTCAGCACAACATCAGTAACCATTCCTGTCCAATTATCATTAGAATTTTCAGAAATTTTGCCACTGCATTTCAGAAAGGATGCAAACAAATGAGCAAAACCAATCCCACTGCAGCATATGGGACTCAACTGGGATTATTACCGTTTTTGTGGAAAAAATAGAGATCTAGATATTTGCTGCTTACAAAGATTTCAAATCATTATTTCTCTCTCCCAATTTCCAAATAGCCATACCCAATTTATCATCCGGGATTTGAATTACTGTAAATTTACACTCAGCAGTACTATGACACTGCTGACAAAGCAGTAAGTACAGCAGCAGAAGTTAAAGAAGGTGGCAATCGGAGCAATTTACACACATCTCTGTGTTCACTAATACAGGCACATCAGACCTTTTAACCAGAGGAAGCCACACTGCAGAACAAGCAGGAACATGGTGCACAGAAACCGAGACAGTCCCTGAGAAGTGCTCAGTCCAGCAGGTATTAATAATTATTAGCCCTGAAAGAGTGAGAACTCATCTCTTCCAGGCTGAGACACCCCTTCAGAGTCACAGCCACATCTTTCTCACTAACTTTAAATGCAGGCAAGCATCAGAACATCAAGAAGAATTTTAGATCCCAATTATTCTCTTATTCTGGTGGTTGGTGGCTTTTGCCACAGTGTACGCCATCTAACGTGCCTATAGTTTTGCTGAAAGGAGTAATTATCCAAATCTCACAAGACCACTAGGGGATTATTCTGTCCAGAGTTTGTTGAGCTTTCTATTTGCTTGCTCTTTGTGGTTTTTTTTTCCCCTGACTTTAAGTTTGTCTTTTTATTCTCTCTCCTTTACCTCTGAGGCTTGTCCTTTTCCTTATCTTTGAATTTAAGCCTGACCTTTCCTATTCTGCCACAATGTTAGACGAGTTCTTTGTCTTTATTTTGTTAGATTTTTATTTCCAGGGTTTTTCACATTTTGCAGCTCAAGGTTTCTCTCAAAAAATGAATGCCTTAATAAGCCATCTTTTTATCTATGTCATTAAAATCGGTAATGGCAGCTTTATAGTTGAGTTGTTTTTCATGGAATCATGAAATTTTCAGAGTTGGAA
This sequence comes from Pedionomus torquatus, assembly GCA_013398155.1. NCBI lineage: Eukaryota > Metazoa > Chordata > Aves > Charadriiformes > Pedionomidae > Pedionomus > Pedionomus torquatus. The sequence goes on from VZRU01014302.1 coordinate 30,927, forward strand.
GGGACCTCTAGAGATGATCTAGGCCAACTCCTCTGCTAAAGTAGGACTGCCTAATGCACATTACTCAGGACTGCATCCAGGTGGGTCTTGAAGGTCTCCAGAGAAGGGCACTCCACAACCTTCCTGGGCAGCCTGTTCCAGGGCTCTGGCACCCTCACTATACAGAAGTTTTTCCTGATATTCAAATGGAGCTTCCTATGTACCAGTTTGTGCTCATTGCCCCGTCACTGGGAACCACTGAAAAGAGTCCATTTCCACCCTCCTTCAATCTACCCTTCAGTTATTTATAAGCATGAAGAAGATCTCCCCTCAACCTTCTCTTGTCCAGGCTAAAGTGTCCCATCTCTCTCAGCCTTTCCTCATAAGGCAGGTACTCCAATCCCTTAATCATCTTTGTTGCCCTTTGTTTTTTAGTTTGAGTGAAGCCTACCTATGGGGAAAGAAAATTCACCCTTTGAGCATGCTCTCCATTGAGCCCACAGACACCTTGTTCTCACAGCTTAATTTTAAAAGATGTCAGCATCCTAGGAAAGAGAACAGCAGCTGGAGAAACATAAAAGATCAGATAACACTTCCGAGGTAAACTACATCTGGATGGTCGAACATATTACTTTAAAGGCTAAACAAAGTAATAAGTGTTAAGCCAGCAGATTTAAAAAACCCACAGAATCAAAATAGGAATATAATTTGTTGAGGCACTGGAACAGGCTGGTGAGGCACTGGAACAGGTTGCCCAGAGAAGTTGTGGATGCCCTATCCCTGGAAGTATTTAAGGCCAGGATTGATGGGGCTTTGAGCAACCTGGTGTAGTGGGAGGTGTCCCTGCCCATGGCAGGGGGGTTGGAACTTCATGATCTTCAAGGTCCCTTCCAACTGTAATCATTCTATGATTCTATGATTTCAAATTCAGATCACAATGTAGTAGTAGTGTGAGCCCAGTCATTATAAAATCAGCTGGGTTTACAGGCATGCTAGCAAGACTTGCTAAACCTAGATTGCTTCACTCAAAACAGTGATTCACAGTCATGCTTTTCATTTTTTTCATTTATTTTTAACAGTGTCAATACTAATACCTTGCACTGACTCAGAACAGCTTGCTGGTGCCACTTGATTGTCCAGGCTCTCTATAACAGAGACCAGCTTTTTGTACTCCCCTGAAATATTGTCTCTCTTTTAAATTGCTGCAGTTCTAAATTTCTCAAAGTCTCCTTGGTTTTATTCTTGTACACATGATCATATTTGTAGTGCTCTTTGGGTTTTTTTTGTTTTTAAGTGTGATAATTTGCTTTTGTCTAGTCACAAAAGAAGTAACAATGAAACATAAGGAGCAGTGCTTCTGTTAGCACAGAGAAGATCACAAAGATAAATTAAAAGGAATAGAGAGCCAAAGTTTAGCATACTACAAGAAGTACGGAAATTGGTGGATATTTCTAAGACATTCTTCCTAAGCAGCTGAATATCAGCATTTCACAGTAAATCTGGAAAGTGAAAAAGCTATTTTGCTTACTGTAGAATACTGGTTAACATGCTATGACAATGGAAATCAATGACAGCAGCGCACTGTATGTGGTGCTGAAACAGTGAATGAATTGTTTATTTTACACAAAATTATCTAAAACATTATTATTCCCAAATCTGTCAGTGTAACAGGAGAAAGCTCTTTTCATATTCTACTAAGTAAGTCCTCATGCTTCTTTTTATGAGCTCTTTATATGGTAAGCAATTCAAAAGACATTTTTGTGCACATACACACAAGTCCATGTATGCACGCATGCAGGTGCTTCTATTTGCTTCATATCACCTGTTGAGAGGTTGAAGAAACTTGATGTAGAAAAATACAAGACGCATTCCCAAACCAGCTGAGCCATAAGCCTTAGACTAAGGTGGTCCCACAACAACCTGTAAAGAATTTCTTTACAGTATCTAATCTTGATCTCCCCTCTTTCCTACCTCTACATTTCCTGATAAAGAGTCCCTCCTCATCTCTCCTGCAGTATCTAATGTTCTAGAACAAACTTGCCCAATGACCAGACTTCAGTTCAAATCATTGCTTTCATATTGGTGAGCCATCAGTACTGTGACTGGCTATCCCAGTCCTGTTGTCTCAGGAATGGCATTTCGCAAGATATGTGTTTTTGTACCCCAGCATTTTGCAAGATAAATATCAGAAGCCTCTCACAACTAACAAAAACAGTAGGCTCAGCAGGCAAACTACTAGTGCTTTACGTGCAGTCCTGTTGAAGCATCTTTTTAGTCCACAGTAATTAGCAAAGGTCTGAAATGCAATGTATTCCTGAGTACTGTGAGTAAGAGGTGGTTTGGGAAGAAGTATGCAACGTCTCTTCAGCATGGAAGTCCAACTTCCATGATCATGTCCAGGCTTGAAGTATTCATTCATTGCAGCAGAAGGAGGGTAACCAGGAAATGGAGTAGGAAAAGTACTAGCTATCTGTAGAGATACTTAAGCTGCTCTTGATATAAAATAATTTCTAGGTACATAAAAGAAGACTCAAGTGAAGGAAGTTATGCAGCCTTGGCTCACCATGAGAGGTAGCTGCATTTCAGCATGACAGCAGGTCTAAGTCTGGAGTTATCCACGGATATCACCCATCTGCTGCATTACCAGTATTTGGTATGAGAGCTTTCCTAACCATCTGGGAAAATGGGTTTTAGCTGGCAATGGACACACCTCCTTTGCTGCTGGCAAAAAGATAACAAGTTTGTTCTTGGCAGAGAGATTACCGCACCACTCCTGATGAAGATGTGAAAAGGTATACTTGGTACAGGCTAAAAGTAGTTACTGATCTGACTCAGACCACATACAGAAGCATATTGCCTGTGCCAGTCTATCAAAAATGGAAAGGGGATTTTTATTTATTTTTTTTTTTTTTATTGAGCCTGAGCTGATCACACAAATTAACTCAGACTGAATTATTACATACCAGATGAAAAATATGCGGGATGAGTTAATTCCAGGATGATGGTGAATACTAATGGAGCTTACATTCTACAATCTTCCAGTGCTCTTCTGTGCTGGCTGATGAGGTTATTTGCTAGCCAACTGGATTGTATTTAAAAGCTGCCTAAACATCATGGCAGAGCATGTATTCAGGAGCATGTATTTATTCAGTGTTCAATTCATGTCTGGAACTAGACCCTTCAGAGCAATCTCTGCCTTATGTTATGACAGATGCTGTGCTAAACACAGCATGAAATCAAAATAGGTGAGAAAACATGATCTAATGTGAGTGCACTGAAGGCTGTTCAAATCCGTGGTGCCCTCCATCCTCTGGTCTCTAGCAGTTCACACCGGCCAAATTATAATAGCACAACAATATTAGATGTGGTTACACATCATACCTTCCTGGCTCCCTATTTTTTAGAAGAAAACCCTAGACACATGCCAACACAACAGAAATGGTAAGCTTCTGTAGGCCTCCCACCTGACTTGATGAGAAAAGGGGTCTGGTGCAGAGTATGCCTCCCCCACAACATACGTTCAGCTGCTGAGGATTAGGCAGAAGGTGTCTTCCGAATGTTATGACACAGCTAATGATATATCATCTTTTATCTCCCCTGATGATATTCTCCTCAATCAGCAGGGGAGAGGAAGTGTGGCTGACTTCTTGGTATAAGCTACTGCTCTTTGGTTGTAGGTGTTTTGAGAAGTAAAACATGAGGATATCTCAGGTGCCATGTCATTCCAGAGCAGGGGGTTTGCTAAGGTAAGGTTGTTTCTGCTCAGACTTTAATAATTATCAAAATTGGGAAATATCCCAACTGTTGTCAACCTGTCTTCACTCACTTGACTATAGGAAGAGATGTTCTCCAAATATAAATCTTTTGCTTTTCATTGCCCCTTAGATTTTCCTGGCGTCTGGGAGCTTATCCAATTTCTGTCCTTAAGGTTCAGGGAAAGACAGAAAAAGTAACAAGTAATAGATGGGTTTTGCCTATTTTTAGGGCAGAAAAATATTTCAGATGAATTCTGAGTTGGCGTAACTGTAAGTCTTCTCTCAGAACTGATAATCTGCATGAATGGTAAGGTCAGGCTTTATTCTCCACAGAGTACTGCTGCAGAGACTCGTGGTGTGCCATGTCTTAAAGAAGCTAAGAGAGGGACTGAGTAAGGAAAGTGAGTGAATTGTCCAGGGCATCAGCCATACAGTTTTACTTTGTATCTCATGTTGTGATTTTTAGAAAGAACAAAGTCACAGGTCAGAAACAGGATGGTTGAGAGAAAAAATGTTGACAATTACACATGCATTTAATAGCTGCCTTTCCTTTGGAGGATGTCTCACTGATCCCTGCAACCAAAAAACAGAGGAAGTATCCACTTAGGAAACCGAAGGAAAGCTCAACAAGAGACGAATTAATATTACTCACCACAATGGTCCACCCCCATGAGCAGCTGAAGGATTAAAGCAAAAACTTAAACAAAACAACAATGCAGTTTTGTCTGGTCCTGTTGATCCAAAAGAAAGCACTCACTTTACCTTAAAATCTATATTGTGTCTCCTGCAGAAAGTCTGCTGTGAAAGAAATAGTTTTATAATATTTATTTGGAGCCTTAGGGGTTCAGACCATCCTCTGGTTCACATTACTGCTGCCTTACTACCTGAGTGCATTTTCATGTGTATCCTAATCAGTTTATTTACGTTTGAATGCTGCTTTTGATGCCAGGAAGAGATGTCTGCATAGAACACTGTAAAATCTCTTTCCATAAGGAATAATGAAAATGCTTCAAAATACATTTCAGATTGTATTATAAACTCTATCTGATAATGCTAAAGCTCTATCTCCTAGCAGTGCATTGGACAAACTAGTTTTAAGCTCTACTTGCTCATCACAGGATTTAATACGTGGTTTTACTTTTTAAATCTGACAAGTCAAAAGAGATGGCAGATAGCACAAGGCTGCCCCTCAGATGTGTGGCACAAGGAAAATTTCTTGCATCAGGCAAATGAAAGAAACAACATCTGGAAGTGAAAAGGAGGGAAGGAAGAAATACATGAATATATTTCAAGAATAGTAGCAAAACATCATGACTAGAAGCATGAGAAGCATGAAAGGGAATTATGGCAGTCGTCAGGCACAAAAGAGGGAAGATTCCTCTTACCAAGCCATTTGACCATGGGTGCAGTCAGCAAAATGGCTAATGTTCAGACACCGTGGTGGCATTTAGTAGATGCTTATGAACACACTTGATACGAATTCTGTGTGATAAAATTTGATTTGGGATATCTAAAGGTTTTGGACTATGTGTAGTTGCTTGCTTTCAAGATGTCTTGGATTTCTTTTGTTGAAAAAAGTGTTATTCCTCACTGACATCCTGGATACTGCTGAAGCCCTTAGTGGCTCCATTCACCTGGCGTTATGCACAATAAAGTGCAAATTGATGTTACTTCTGAGTAAATTCATACTTCATTCTCTGTACTAAAAGAAAGTAAATTGCCATCTCCAGTTTTTTATAAGCTGGTATACCTTCCTTTACCTTCATCTGTAACTGCATCTTTTTAGCGCTGACTTCAAATACATCCTTGTTGTGGTAAGTATGCTCAAAGCCTTCCTGACCCCTTACTTCAGAGCTTAGGAGACACCAGCAACAATCAGTGTCCCAGCCCTAGGCAGGTGCACAAGGTACACACCTGTGAGTGCTGTAAAGTAAACTGCAGCACCATGTTTTTAACCCCAGGAACCAAGAACTGGAAAACGACTAAACCAGACCAGTCTACCAGTAGCATGATGGAGGGTATCCATTCAACATGAATCCAAGGAACATCTGTGGAATTTTATGCTGTAGGTGAAAAGCAGTCCAGAACAGCAACTGGAAACCCCCAGTCTAGGAAGCTCGGTAATATAACATGCTTTTGACCTACAATTTTTTACAAAAGGTATCCATTGCCTTTGCTAATTTCAGCACTTAATACACCCTTAGCTTCATTCACGTTTGTAAACCTAATTTCCATATACAAGACCCTTACAAATTTAATGAGAGCTAGCCCTCCTAAGAATATTGGTTACCTCTATCGTCACTGAAGTTCATCATACCAAGCAGCTGTGGATCTATGTATATAAGCCAATTCAATTGAATATTAGCAAAAGGAGATAACTAAGCTTCAAGATCTTGAAAATGGTGACTGAGTTGAACTGGATAGCTTAAGGACTTTGATGCAGAGGCAGCCTTGAATTTCTGTAAGCCCAAGAGCTCATTATTGGTTCTTGACTGAGATAAGGGTTTGGCAGTAATCAAGCAACTTCGACTAATAGTGTATGTGAGAGTGTTAACCTGCAACATTTTCTTTGAGGAATATGATGGCCCCTGTATGAGTAAATTTAGGTCTAAAAAAACTGAAGTTGTTCTTACTGTAAAAACTCTGGCAAGACAGGTTTTCATCCACTCTTGCCAGGTATTCTAGGTTGCAGCTTCTTTGAAGATGAGAAAGAAGGCTTCAGTTTTCCTGCCTCAACTCATGGCAGAGGGAAAGTTGGGATTAATAAAAGACACCTGGGTGTTCTGTAAGTTCAGTCAAAAAAGAATTGAAACAGCACTTTTTCTGAGATAGGGACCATACCATAGAAGTGGTCAGATCCAGCGGATAAGCTTCAACAAATGTAAGCAATGGAAAGCCAAATAATAATACATTTAGAGAGTCACACAGTAACAGTCAAAAGTTTAAATGTTATGCTTTGAGAAACAGAAAAATTACAAGATCTAGTCCAATTTTGAAGCACATGGATTAAGCTCTGAGTGTATCTGAGTGTATTGCTAAGTTTAATAGCAAGAGCTGAACCCACTACTTGGGGTACTAAAATTCCTGTATCAGGAAGGGCAGTATATATACAAAAACACTGATACCTTCTTGTAGGTGTTCCAGCACATATGAGATTTCTTGGATAACTCACTGTATAGCTGTATACATGATTTAACTGCTGTCCATACTCATTAGCCTGCAATGCACATTAAATACCTTTGTTTGCTGTTCATCTGGTATGAAAATGCTTCTGTGTCCACAGAAGTGACCACCAGAAAAGGTTCTGAACCAGAGTACCAGTTGGACTTAAAGTAAAAAACCTTTAACTACTTTTCAGATTAAGCTTTATTATTTTATGAAATTTATTAAGCCACATGGCCAGATACCAGGAGATGCTTCTACTTCTAAGTTAATCAACGTACCATGTATGTGTATAATAAGAAAAAAATAAGTGCTAAGCTTTAAATAAGCAGAGTTTACTAACAGTACTATTAATGCTAACTTTGTACTATATTAGTTTTTCAGTTGGAATCAGCCCTGTTAGAGAAGATGCCAAGAATTCAACTTACTTAAGTTATATTTAAGAAAAACATCTTGGGAAGAGTCTTGCCAGTGCACTTGGACATGTCATCTTTTGAAGTCAGTACAGACTGTAACAGTATAAAGATTTCACTTCCTACGGAAAAATACAGCTGTGAAGAATTATTTATTTATTTATTAATTTACAGGATGTAGCCACCCAATTTTGTAAATTGATTCATGTAGTTCAGAAGTAGATATATTTATATTTCAAATAGAGGGTTTTTTTATGCAGCCTTTCATACCTTTTTTCCACAGTCATAGTTTAAAATTAAGCTAATATGGCAACTAAGGGCCCATCATAATAGATATATATTGGCTTATATAGTAAATTAAGAGATATCTTTTAAAGTAGACAAATATATGAGAGGAAACCCACACGATGCTTATAAGTTATCAACCATACTCTTCACAGATTAGATTTTCCAACTTCAAAGAATGGGAAAAAATCCTGTTTTAAATGTGTAAGTTCACTGAAGTTGCACAGGAAAATTAACAGAATTGCGATGAGAACCATATATTTATTAGGTACACTGTATCTGAAACTACACAATACCAAGACTGATAGGAGCCTTAGGGATCTGAAGGCTGACTGGAAAGAACTTTTGCTTAGAAATAAGGCAGCAGTGTAATAACAAAAGGACCAACCTCAGTGCTCTGCAGGATGACCCAGGACAGATTTAGCAAGAATCCCTGATACTTCTCATTATCCACACTACCTGGTGAGCCACACCTTCCAGGTCAGATGACAAACCAACTTCTGTACCACCATTCTGTTGTCACTCAAGTTACATCCTGGCTGCATCCAGCCCTTGAGAAAGCATAGAAATGCTTTTTAGCCATTTGCAACCACCACCCAGTTTCCTGGGAGTGCTCATATATGCATGAATGATCAGAGAAAGAATTAAGTGGCTGTGAAGGCTTATACAAAACTTCATATTAGCATACAAAAATATTCATATTGCTAAATTAGAAGCTCTTGATTGGTTTAGGAGTCATCCACTTATAAAACAAACTAAAACTATTTGATTTATCTGAGCAATCCCAGCATGAATAACAAATCAACAACAGTCACAGAATATAACTTGTGAGTAGTTTTAGGGTGAAAATGCTCATATAATAGTTCATACTGAAAAAAATCAAAGTAATCAACAACTGCATGAAAAAGGCGATGCCTGACAGTAGACAACTCACATATAGAAAATAAAATAGCTTCAATATTGTGTTTGCTGTGAATAGCTGCTTTTGGGCTGTTCTGCTAGTGAGGTAGAACTGTAAGAGTGCCCAAAGCTGCTACTGCAACTGGAACTACAGCACGCTCCCTGCAGACAGAAGTAGCCTGATCACTCCATCTGTGCCATTATTGAAACTTAAAAGCTCTTAAAACTTTTAGAAGTCACATCTTGATATTCAGAATCTATACAATTTTTTTTTCTAGACATAATTTAGTTCAGGGCAGTTGAAAGAACCCACTGAAACAAACCTCTTGCTCAATGCACAAAAGAAATACATTCTTAATTTAAACAAACAATGATAACGAAGAGCATGATACAGGATATGGGTATGCTTTGGAAAATCTGATGAAAATATTTAAAGTCTGTCACTGAACTGTAGTCACATCACAGGAATAAATACAGCTGGTCAGACAGATAAACAGATGCTAATATTTTTTAACAGTATTAATATGACTACAGCCAGTAGGAGAAGGTTTGCATTTCTCCTCCTCTGTTTAGCTCTTGAGGAGACACATCTAGAGAATTGTGTCCAGTTCAGGGCTCTACAGTGCAAGGAATGTATTGGCACACTGGAACAAATCCAGCAGAGGACCCCAAGATGGTCAGATGCTGATGTACATGAGATACAGGGAGTGACTGAAACAGCTGCATCTAAGAGAAAGCAGAGGGGGAGACCTTTACACTGTCTACAACTACCTGATCTGAAGAATCAGATTCATCTTGGTGGTGCACAGCAATAGGATAAGAGGCAAAGGACTAAAGCTTGAACATGGGGAATTATGATTAGATAAAAAGAAGATATTTTTAACCTGGGTTAAATACTGGGAAAGGGGCCCAGAGAGGTTGTGGAAGCGCCATCTGTGAATGTGTTAAAGACCTGACTGGACACGGTCCTGAGCAAAATGATCTGACTTGCCTGCTTTGAGTGGGAGGTTGGACTAGATGACCTCTGGGTTTCCTTCCAAGCTAAATTATTCTATGATTCTATGATTTTAAATATGTAGATATACAGACACATAAAAAAAAAAAAGCTAAACACGCCTTGTAGAATTTAGTTTCTCAAAAGATCAAATATTGAGACTGTTGTTTGGGGAGGAAGAGATTTTGCATTCTTATAGGAAATTATACTTTCTGCCATGCATACAACCAGGTGACAGTTACAATTTTCAGAGATATAGTAAAAATCATGAAAACAAGTCAGAGTTAGCAAGATATTTCAAAGAAGAGCACAGGCTTTCTAACTACAGCTTAGTAGTTAGAAATGGCTTTAAATGGCTTAGTGCTTTTGGACCTACATTCTCCCACAAAGACTATCATAATGGTTCTAGTGGTACTTAAGAAATTTGCACTCTAAATGTTCAGTTCGTCTCAGCTTGTCCCATGTGCTGGACCTAAATGGAGAAAGACAAAGGCACCTAAAATCACACTAGCAAGTTTGAGGATAACTAACATTTTGTTCTGACTTACACTATCTAGCTATAAATTTAGGTGGATACCAATGTAGTCTTTATTTGTGACATGAAAAAAAGAAGATAAAACTCTCAGGTTTGCAGTGTGTAGATGATTTTGGTAATTTTGCTCTTAAAACTTCCTGGGTAGGACAGGAAAGCAATCGCATTAATATGCAAAGCCAGCCAGCAAAAATATCTATTTGAGAACTAAGTTTAATATTGACTGCCTCAGTGATTGAAAATAAATCCTAAGTCCCTACTTCTCCATCCAGTAAAATAGTAACTGCCTACATCTTTTGTAATGGAAAGGCAATGAAAATACTTGAATAATGTATTAAGGAAAGGAAATGACTAAATTCGAGTTTTGTTATTAGTAACAATAAAGCCACTACCTGCTGTTCAGAAAAGTCAAAAATTACATTTAGTAAAGGTTATTCCAAATGTCATAATATTAAGGCATAATTAAAATCAATATAAAATATGCAGATAAACAATATTATCCTGCATTTCTTTCATTTTGCCTGCTACAAGACAAAATAAATTCCCCAAACAGCTGCTGTTGGACTGGAAATATTTGGGCAATTTTTACTGTCAATGGATTAATATTTATAGGAAAACATTTTGTATTTCAAGGGAGCAGTCTCCTGACCTATCACTGTGCTTTTAGCACTGCAGATGTCTCTGAATGCTTCCTTACAGCTAGTTGCTGTAAAAATAAGTATATACAGATGGAAGTATAGCAAGATGATGCAGAGTTATAGCACCCCAGGCACTAACATTTTATGAGTTTTTTAATGTTATGTTTAAAAATTTATGAGCATCTACTCTGCTAACCAAGTCCATCTCATATTCCTGGGGGTTAAAGTGTGGCTTTATATACCACAAGTATTCCAGGTGAGTTCGCTTGAGAACCTAGTAGTGAAGGAAAGAAGCCTGTTTTCAGAATCCCAATAGGGATTATATCATGTAAACTGGAAGTATAAGTTCTACAGTTCTATAAGAAGTTCTACATTAATTCCTTAAATTAAGTGCTGGAAGAAGCACTGCTTCTATAGTCACTGTGATACCTGAGGTCAGCTGGATGATCTAAAGGTCCTTCTCTCGTTGTAATCCATTAATGTGACCATGGCTATTTGATTGAGAGTGTCCAACCAAGGCAACAAATACATGTAATAATCAGAAAACAAAGGCAGCTCAGTGAGCCAAGAGCAGCTTCCAAACATTAGTTAAAGAAAGCGAAAATAGACTAAAGACAGACGATTAGCATAGTATAAAACCTCCCATAAATATTCTTTCTTATGTAAGCCCTGTATTTGCCATTAAGCCTTTCCTTATTTACAGAGCCTTTCCACCGTTTGATTACTGAGCCATCTACACAGATTATGTAAGGCACAGAACTTACAACAGTGGTTTCTGATATCTCAGAGATGCAAAAAAAGAAGGACAGGTGTGAAACTGTGATAGCTTTGAGATATATCCCAGTTCCCTACTAGTACCTAACTACTTCCACCTTCACAGAATGTACTCTAAGCCATTACATGATGTAGCTACAAAATGCAGAGGTGATGGCATGGGCAGAATGACTTTTGAACATGCTTCCCCAAACCTTAATTTAACCTTCATTAGCAATTATGAATTGGTTGATAGCTGTAATTCAGTAAAGCATCTGATGGAACACAGTTTCAAAACATTAGCAGTGGGTGATTTGCATTTAACATTTACTGTACAACCAAATTGCTAACTATTATATTAAAGGTGTGGTAATTTATCACAACACAATTAGCTGAAAAGCCTGGCAATATAAATTAGTCCCACTTCAAGACATTAAGAAAGCTCAAGCTCCCACTGAGATTTTATTTTATTTTTTTTTATTAAAGTCACATGTAAAGTCTGCTGTCTTCTTAACTCTTTTCTAGGAAGATAGGAGATAAAACGCATGTCCATGAGGAACCTAATCCAACATCTCAGGCTCTTACATAATCTCACATCCAAGCATGCCGGGATAACAAGTCAGACTAAATGAGTATAAGAGTTTGCAGTACTCATTTTAATACAGTGTCTAGTACTTCTAACAAATGCAGTCATCAGCTATAATATTACATACGTATATGGCAATATATAACCACGTACATCTATTTGAAATAAAAAATGATAAACACTATGAGGCATTTTGCCTTCATGTTAGACTTATCCATGGCATCCACAGCATTGTGCTTGCGTATTCCAATGAATAACAACTGAGTGTCCAAGTACTTCCAAAGCTAAATTACCAATGGTTCACCAATTAAGGAAACATCTTTGTGACACAATCAGATAAAAGTCCATATTGCTACAACTGGAAAGGAAAATGAGGACTATATAATGAAGCATAAATATATACACATTGGTTATCTTGCTATAGTGTGTCAGTGGACACTGAAGCAGAACGTCTTGCTCTACCCAAGCATCAGTTTTCATATGCAAATATTTTCATGGGTATCAATATCTACACCATGACTGGCAATTTGACCATCTCAAACGTGAGTGGGGATACTGTACAGAGGCAAATTGAAGCGCAGACCCACAGATGACAGGGCTTAGAATCTTAGGGAAAAAAAAAAAAAAAAGAAGAATATATGAAGCAAGAACATTTGCTTGTGACTTAAAAGTCACCGTAGAAATGGTTGGCATCTTCATTCAACCATATATATTAGGAAGCTGATGAGATACAGCTCATTTTGTCAATTTGCAAAAACATCTTACATATGTAAACAGGCCCCATTATGATTCATAATGAGTTCAAAATGAGAAATGTTGTGTTGATGGTATTATAATGCTACATAAGGACAGGCAGTTCACATCTGGGTATTTGATAAAAAAAAACCCAGGTGCTTGCTGATATTGATGTTGCAGTACCAAAGACTTGCTAGGAAAAAGGGAGGGGAAGTTTCAGATTCAAGACTACCATGTCATCATACCTGTCCACTAATCATCTTGAATAGCTGAAGCTGCCACAGCTAGACAATTCTTGAAAAAAAAAAAAAAATAAAAAACCCCTCTCATACTACGGTCATCCACTTCCAGAAGAATGACTAATAATATCCTGAATATCTTCTCCCCTGCCAAAACTATTTATGAAAGTGAGATGTAATTTATGACATTGCAATACAGAGTAAGTAATTTCATCGTTTCCATGTAACAGTGACAAAAAATATAATCCATAGATCTATTAGAGTTAAAGGTAAACCAAACAATGGGATAGGCCCTGATTAAAATTCCTTTGCAGTGCAGGGGTATTTTTAGACAGAACTCAGAAGGGCTTGTCAATCTCTGACAAAAGTAAGTAGCTAACTGATTTAGATTCAGAGTGGAGAAGCTTGTACACCTGAAAACCTCCAAGGGAGAGATGTGACTTTAAAAGACACTCTAGAAATTCTTCTTAGCAAAGGTTTTTATGCTCAGACAGTATATTTGATGTCTCACCAGTGGCAGATAAGCTATTAACTTGCCTCTGGAAAGCTCCTTGACCAACACCCTCCTTTCACCTCTCAGCAACGAAGGCAGATATTTGTGATTACAATTTAGTGCACATTTGCAGTCAAAGTAGCAGTAAATCACAGATGACAGCAAAGAACCATGATCGGTATGTAACCACACTGAGAAAGATTTAAAATTCCCTCCAGAAAAACCTCTGGCACAGGTGAGAGAGAACATTACCCCAAGCAAAATAATGTCTCATCAACGCATAACACATTGCCAAACATCCATGTACCTCCAGTCATTTGAAAGATGTTCTGTGCATCAGACTCTACTCCCAGGTAATACCCATTGAAAATACTCCACCAGAGTGTCTGATTCAGCCTATGTTTTAGAAATATATTTCTTTACACAAGAAGTAAACTTCAAAACAGCACTTACTTTGTTGATAAAGAGCATTAAAAAAAAAAAAAAGAGCATGCAAAAGCACGTGCTTCATAGAATACTTCACCACTTACCATGACAGACCTACAATGCCATCTGACTTTACCAACTAGCCTGATGCTCTTCTCCAATGTCTGAGAGTGGGCCAGATGACCACAAAACCAACAATTTAGGTCATAGGGTACTTTTCAACTAAGGGAGGAGAACATCCAGAAGAGGTCTCTTCTGCTCCCAGGGAACAGCCGACTGGCCAGAGATAAGAGAGGAGAGGGGGGTAAGTGGGAAAGGACAAAGGAATCGAGGCTCATTAAAGATACAAAAGAAAGCAGATACTGAAAAACTGTCAAGGTAGAGTCCATGGTAGATTTAAAGCATAAGTAAGAGTAAGAAAAGAGAAAGAAAAGAGAATCCTCTCTGAAGACAAATTTCTCAGGTTAGATTCATCGTATTCAATGTTAGGTGTTTACAAAGCAGTTGTCCACACATCAAGTACTCACCCTAGGCTACCCTGGAGAAAAACAGACTCTTAAAAACATTTACAGTCTGAAAACATCTCACATTTTTCGCCCTTGGATATCCAGGGAGTATGGATGCATTCTTCAGAATTTTACATTTATACTTGTCACCTTTGGGGAGGAATAAGACCCATAAGTGTCTAGAATGCATAGTGTTGTCAGTGAGAAGAAACAACACAAGATTATATAGAGAGCACTTTGAATTTGTGCATAGATTAAGCCAAATGTTTTAACACTCTAAAATATATCACGGGAAGTTGCTTTTGTTTTTTCTCTTTGATGAGATTCTGATTTCCTATAAGTATATTCTGGGAGAGGCACAAATATGCTGCATAATTTTTAGATACCAAAATATTTCTCAACATCAAATATGTCTTAACTGCTCCGGATACTGGAGCTATGCAGGCATTCATATCGTTTGGTTAATAACCAATTAGAATAACCTTTAAGCTTTGCTGCATCTGGCTTTCAGGCTGTGGTAATTGGCTTGGCCATCTTCACATTCCAAATAAGTCACTTCCCTTTGCTGTATTTTGAGACTTTTCAGCTATTTTCTCCTTCAGGGAATAGGGTAGAAAACTTCAGGATAGCATTTTCTGCTATATTCAAGGTAACCTACATAATCACTGCAGTAGCCAATTGATTGTCAAGCACTTGATATACAGACATGTTTTTTCAAGGTCATTTTAAACTTGCAGAGGTTTAACCTTCTGCCAATTTAACTAGAGGAAAGTGGAACAACATTTGTCTAATAAGATGGTCTACCCTTGCAACATTTAACAGTGGTAAATATGACCCTTAAGGTCACATTTTTATCGATAAAGTGAGGTCAGAATTTTGTCTCAGCAGAAAAAGTTTTGTCCTTAAGTAAATTGAAAAAGTAGGCCACCCACCAGACATCTTCCATGTGAAAATGACAAGTATCAGATGGAAAACTTTATGATACTATGGATATCATAGACATCTTTCCCCCTTCCTCCTAAAAAAGTCTGTAAAAAATTCTGGGGGAAAAATAGAAAAAAATTTAGAAAGGAAGTAATTTTGTATCAGGGAAAAAAAGAGGGAAAATATGCACGTATCTAGTTTGTTGACAGCACTGTTTCTGGACAAAAACCAGCACTGAAGATGTGCATTATGATGGATCCAAAAATACGGCTGAAAGTGAGAATGAACCATTCCTGTGGTTCACACAATGTCTGCATCGGGTTCCTCTGTTTCTGTAGGGTAAAGCCATTACATGCAAGTGTTTTTATGCAATACGTAATGAAGTACACTTTGCCTTTGAGAAAAAGCACGTATCTTTTCCATATCCTTCTGTACAAACACTTCCGTACAAGCGCTGCTAGATTTTTTCACTTTTCTTTTAAAAAAGACTTCAATATTTAAAAGCGTACTGTATACTAACAATCAGTTAGATTCAAACTGTGTGCTGACTAGTTCTATTTGTAACACCTGAACATTACTAAAACATAAACTCAGAGA
Source organism: Pedionomus torquatus (assembly GCA_013398155.1). Lineage (NCBI taxonomy): Eukaryota > Metazoa > Chordata > Aves > Charadriiformes > Pedionomidae > Pedionomus > Pedionomus torquatus. The sequence continues at coordinate 46,844 of VZRU01014302.1, forward strand.
AAGAAAAGCCTTAGCCTGTTCTTTTATATTTATTCAAATACATCATGGGACTTCACGTCCAGATATTTTCCACCTAGAGTTAGCTAAGAGTACAGTCAGTAGAAACTTAATTCATATTCCAAACAGAAGCACTCTGGCAGAAGAAGAGAATAATGGCATAAAATTTACACTTATAAGTGTGGTTAGAAAGAGTATGTACAAGGCATTCCAGAGGACTGAAGCAGAGTATATTGTTCCATCCCCACCCAAAGGGGAAAATAACCAGAGATGTAAAATTCAACTATTTTTGACATGGAATTTGTGCAGAAGTGTAAAACCTAAGGTTGCTACTTTGCTTTCTGACTAACTACTAAGACAAAAATACACTTTATTGCTTTACTTGAAATGATTTGAACAAATTGACCTTAAAAATCTGTGTGCGACTGATATATGTTGGGAAAAAAAGGCTTAAATGAAATGACTACTATAGCAAACATGAGGAAAGCCTATAAAATGAAAACCACCATACATTTTAATATTAATGAAGTATTTGGGATGAATTCCCCTTTCTAAAACCTCTAATATAACACAAAGTACTATAATACTGCACAGTATGGAGTTTTTTTAATGCATTGCTCTTGATCAGAAGCTAAAATGAACAGGAAAAAAAGAACATTTTACTAGCAAAGAAACTTGTTCTGGTATGGAAGAGATCAAATTGCTGTAGGGACTGCTGACCTATGTAGAAAAAACAAGTTTTAGGTAGGATTGAGCCAGCGTCCCTATCACAAAGAGTAAGATTTGTAAAGTCATCTACCATCGCACCTGAGTGATCAGCATAATGCCAAGAAAGCCATGCCTTTGCCATGGATAATTACACTGAGATGAGTTCGCACTTCCAACCAGTGTCTGAGGGCATTCTCAGAAGAAATGTGTGTCTGTGTAGAGGTAAGCAAAAGGAACAAACTCCATAAACCCCCAAGACTCCCATTTGACTACTAAAAATGCAGAACTACTAAATTTCTACAGAAAAAAGGAAGCTAAACTGATCAGAGTTAAATGACCAGAAATAAGCCACGGGCTAATTTTTATTTTTTTTTAAAGTATCAGCATGTAGCAGATACCTCTATTCAACAAAACATAATACTTTTGTCAATGTTGCAAGTAAGAAATGTAGTTGGTGCTTACTTAAGAGGCAAAGGGCCAGTTCTGTAAGAATGAACAACATATACCAGACATAAGAGGATCCAGAAAGCAATAGAAATCAATGCTGTTTTGACTGGAAATTGCTTTCAGATTGCAGGACCAAAAATATTCCCATCATTAAGAAACATAAGGACAGCAGACAAGCCACTTGGCAGAAGGCTTGTAGACATTAATTGTTTCATACCAAGCAACCAACAAGGAAATGTGCAATGCTATACAACCGCCAGCCCAAAGCAGACCGGGAAATATTTGCTTTAAAAAAGCCAAATTAACTCCATTCTCCCAGTAACAGTAACGTGAGAGAAGACAAACAAGGAAAATACAGAGTTACTCCTTCCACAGCCTTAGATATGCCTTTTCCAGCTTGCATAGCACTGCAAATGTTGAAAGCTTGACAAGAGTCTCATGCTCTGAACTTTTATAGCTTAAAAAAATTAAAAGAAAATCCAACCATCAGATAAAAGCTTACAACATGCCAGGGTGGTCAGAGTGGCTGACAAAAAAAGAAGCTGAGAGGCATGCATGCAGCCATTCTTCAGGCAATGGACATATCTGGTGTTTACAGAAGGGAAAAAGAGGAGCCAGCCCCCTGTGCACCAGGGAATTTTTAAAAAGTGATTGACAAGGTCTCTAAACATTTCAGTCTCACCCGAATTTTCAGACTCGTACCAACTACATAAAAGCTCCACAGAGCTGAATTATTTAAGATGCTTGAGCCTTAAAAAACCCAAGGCTGAACAGACCTCATTGAGATACTTATACTACTTTCATTTGTGCTGATTGCCAAAAATATAAAGGGAACAACTTCGCAGGCTGGAAGTAAAGAAAGAGAAAAAGTAAACAACAGGGAAAAAAAGACCTCTAGGTATCTAAACATTGCAGGACTTCAGAAAAAATTTGTTCTATAACAAAGGCAGAAGAGCTCTCTGACATTACAAGGAAAACTTCATTTTTTTTGCTGCCACTCTGTAAACAAATAATGCTAGAACTGTTGTAGGTATAACTGATGTTGTTACCTTTATTCTTCTAAATATTAGCTGAACTGCTTGAAAGCTAAGCATGGGTTTCTCAAGTAATACAAAACATAAACATAAAAGTGCAAACTTATTTAAAAAACTTCACCCCTTCTAATTATATAGGAAGCAGCATATACCTCCTTTCCTTTTATTATGATGAACAGAGACTAACAGTGTTCAAGTTTACTTGCTCTTGTAATTAATTTTCAAGAAATGCTAAAAATATCTACTACAGCACATTGAATAAAGCAATGCCTACTAGAGACAATGTATACAGAGTCCTTAAAACAAAATCCCAGCATAACTTGCTCAGTAGCTGTAGGGGACAAAGTGGCTAAATTATATCATAGCAGAAACAGTAATTGTCTTTATTGTTACTGAAGCTCTTTCTAGTTCTTGAAAGCATCATATCTATAAAAAGAGGGGAAAAAAAGAAATAAGAAAAAAGGAGGAAGGAGAGAGAGAAAGGGAAAGGAGCATCTATAATGTTTACATATATACAATGTGAACATACGCAGGCCTAACTTCTGTTAAACCAAGTCAGCACATAAAAGGTTAGATCACAATCACAGGAAGTATCTGCAGTGTCTATTAATCTCCTCATGAAGACCCGTCCTTCTTACTGCCCACAAGGTCCCAGCCTTGGAAAGGGGTCCCCAGCAACCTAAGTCTTCATCAGCAGAGGAGTATTTTGTGTCAACCATTCATCTCAAAACTAAAACTCTTACTAGAAGCAGCAGCCACAGTGTGTCTCCTTCATTCACAAGTACATAGCATTTGCTAAGCTCATAAAAGCCGTATTACGGCTCACTGTGGATGAGTCTCTTCCCACACTGACATGTTAATGACAGCCTCTGCCTCTCAGATGAACTTCTCTTTGGTCTCTGTTCAGTCAAAATATTTTATCAACATTTTTTTTCCTGGTAACTCAGATTTAGCCTGCTTCCACTAATACATACCTGTGGTTAAGTTCACCACCATGAGTAATTCAGTGGATTTAATTGGAAATATTAAAATATTCTACTTCAGCAGCATACAGACAGCATTTGTGGGATTATGATCTTGGTATGAACAGCAATAACCTTGAATTTCTGATTAAAAAAAAAATCTAAAGAGCTACATATAGATCTGAATAACCATAAAGCAAGTGCAGCTACTCTGAGAGCTGTCGTAACACAGAACATCAACAGCCTCCTCATTTAAGTCCTATGTTACCATATTTCTTATTTTATTCTTTTATCCAAATAACCATAAATAGATATGTTTCCATAGGAATATACTACTACGGGAACATTGCTTGCCCTGACCTTCTAAACTTATCCCGGGTCTGAAAATACCAGAAAACACTTGAAAATTTGCTCCTGTGAGATTTCTACCACCACCTGTTTCTATCTTAAGCATTCCTCACCAGCAGTGCCACTTCTACTACACTGAGCACTCTCAAAACAAATGAGAAATGAGTGTGGAAAAAACTACTGCAAAGAGCTTAAGGACTTTTCAAGATTTTAAAAGCTCTACTGGGGTACATGTATCTGAGATGTTGGGAAGGAGTTATATGATCTTTGATATCCTTGGATAGCTTACGGATGACTTAAGATCCAGTATGTGGAACTGGCCTCCAAAAATAACCTGCAGCCATGTCCTGACTATACATCAGATGAGATGAAAAACATAACATCTCCAGGAATTCTGTAGAAACAAATGCAACAGTGTCAGTGGGCCCATGTCTCTTGTTATAGATAACCTGGGGACCAGGAGTGTGAAGATCCATCCGTCCTGCGGCGTTATCCTACCAACTTTGATCTAAAAGTTTGAACCAACTGCAAAGAGAAGGAAAAGGAAATAAGCTAACCCTCTGCTTTGCTTTAACTGTCTTTCACTTAAAAAAAACATAGATTTTTCTCCCACTTTGCAGAAAAAAGTAACAACTGAAAGCAGGTAAAGGGGCTAGACCAACTGAAGATATCACCAAATGGTATCTAAGTAAGATTGTTTAACAATGAAGTAAAAAACTAAAATAAGAATGCTGGATATTTGTCTCCTGTCAGGTGAGCAGTAAAATGCATAAGGAATCATTGCATTGTAAATATTGCTTTGAACAGTTCTCTCTCTCATAAAGGAAAATTTTAAAGATCAAATGCACATTAATTGGAGAGGGAAAAAAGAGACTATCACTGTAACATTTTTCTCCCTGACTCACTTTTAATACAGTGTCAATGATAAATTCATTTTTGTAACTAGAGTAAGCAGACTTTGTTAAAATTGGACTGATACAAACTACACTCTTAAAACCATCAGTTCTAGAAAATTAAATCCATGAGCTTTGAAAACGACCGATAAGTTTACATTCTCTGGTACATCAGTAATAGGATATACTGTGAAAAGACTATTAAGAGTTTTTATTTTAACCTAGCATGTTTTGTTGGTTTTTTTTCCCTAAGTACTTACTGGTGTGCAGAAAAAAAATTCCAGAAAAAAACTGGCAGTCCAGAAAATGAACATCAATGATCAAGAAAAGAACCTGTTTATATTTTCAGAAATTCATATCACCGAAACTCTTTGCACATCATCTTTGGGAAAAAAATGCATATAATTTAAATACAGTAAATCATTTATTCATGTATATGAGTACATCCAACTACACTTTTAGGACTTAACCCTCACCAAAAAATCCCCTTACTTTCAAAGGAATTTAGATGGTCTTGGTAGCTCCTTGCCTATAGAAGCGCTTGGCTCATCCGCTGTCCAGACAGAGATGCTGAAAATCAGCAGAGATGCTGAAATCAGCAGAAATGCATCTTTTTCAGGCAGAAAAAAGAACTGAGTTCATTTCAGGGTGGCACAGGGTGAAATGGTCCTCCACAGCCACATGAGGAAGCTATGAATGAATACATGGACTGGTGAGCCATTCCCAACTTCTTAAATAATTGAGACAAGCTATCCTGCTACTTTCCCTGCTGGAAAATCTTCATTAGCCATTTTGACCCAGTACAGATCACAAAATTAAACATGTAAACACTGAAGCTTTTGGGTGTTTTTATCTCCACTTACATAAGAGTATACTTCAGGTGAGTAGATAATGCACTATTTTATTCCATGGACAAGACTAAAAAAAAGTTTTGAAATCATCACCAGGTCTAGCATACTGCATCTGATACATAACACATTTTGTGAAGAATTCATCAGATCTCTGGTTTTATACCCAGTGCTACCACAATTCTTTTAAAAGACCAGGCACATAAGAGAGCGAGGAATTCGCACAACTTGAAAATAGACATTAATTTATTTATCAATGGAGAAAGCAGGCAACATAATTGAGGAGAACACAAGGGAGACCAGAACAGATGAAGGACAACAGAACTGATAATAATCTAATAAAATAAAATAAAATAAAATAAAATAAAAGAGAAATATTATTGCTTCTTTAGTGGTATTACAAATAATAAATAAAGATAGTCAGTAATCAGCAAGAATATAGGACTTTCCCAGTATTTCCTCACTCTGAAAAGGCCACTTCATTTTCAAACTTCGCAGAGTAGAAATATAGCAAACTTTAATTTGTACCTCTATAATCCCAACACGCATCATGATAAGTGTAAACTGATGCTTCAAATTTGGAAACCAAAGTATTTAAAGATACAGTAGTAAGACGTAGATATATGAATAAAGAAAGATATAAATAAAAACAAAAACAAACAAACAAACAAACTACCAACCCACTACAGATCACGTATCTAATCTGTCAAGCGTGGTAAAGAAACCTTCTCACACATAGATGGACACCTCTACCCTGTGAAAGAAAAGAAACCTCATCCTTAATTTCAGTACCAGGAACCCATCCTTCAGAAGCCTGCCAATTTCTGCTTTCTGCCTCTAGGTGTCTAGCCTTCTCAGGAAGCCCTGCTGAAGCCCTTGTTTCTTTGGATGCCATGCTTGGTTAAGCAGACAGAAACCGATTTCTATATGCTTTTGAATGCCCTGCTGAAAAGAGATATTCTGTGCTGCAGTGAAATGAATGCCTTTCTAACTCTCAGAAAGTAGACCAGGACTGATGTTTGGGGCCTTACAAAAGCCTTATGTTTGTTGTGCTAGGTTTTTTTTTTTTTTAAATATATTTATTTTTAAGGCTAGTACAGCTGGCGGGAGGAATAAGAGACATGTTCAGTTGCCTTAGCATTCCAGTCATATTAAGGGTGATGAAAGGCAATGGAGGTGTCCACTACAACACAGCTAGTGTGACTTGTTAGCACAAACTGTGCATTGCACGATGGATCACTAATAGCAAGTCTACAGCTTTCCTCAAGTGGATGGTGAAAAGAAGATGCTATACTTGCTGAAGTTCAGCAGAACCCCAAGAACTTGTTTTTTCTTCCTCTTCTGTGTTCACACATTACTTCTCTGGTCTAACTATCTACTATGCTGCAGCTCCAGCTGTGCCACAACAGCCCCACACAAGGCAGAACGGAAAAACATTCTGTGCTTACAAGCCTTTTCTCTCACACAAAGAAGTCTTAATGCTTCATTCCAAGTCTTCAATATTTTCATGCAAAAGTCATAAAGAGAAACATTCTAACAATAAAATTTTTCAAGTCACACATGCTGCACTTATTTTTCATTAAACCAGAGGTAATTTCAGATATTGTGTTTCAACACCTCCCCACCTGAGTTTTAGGCACTTCTTTCTTGTTTGTCTTATATGTATGATTAATACCTAGAGTTGAAAAAGAGATAATTCAGATAGTTTGCATTTAGGAAGGCATCACCAAATTCACAACAGCTATTTGTTAAATTCTATCCTGATCATAGTTTTTCAGGCTCAGTAAATTGCATTTTCTACTCTAAACCTCTCAAATATCTGAAGCTTCACAATTTTTCATTTTTCTACCATATTGAACTTATTGTAGAGAGTGAATTTTAAATTTTCATTTTTAAGGCTAAGTGATTTTTAATACATTAGATGTATCAAATTACTCTGTTCTCATTCTCAAATTAATGTAAAATCAATCATCAACATTCAGATATCTTTTTAGTCTAATCAGAAATGTACTCGTCATCTTTCCTAATGCAGTATAGCCTTTGAAGTTTACAAACCATTTCATACTATCATTTTTTCTAAAATTGTCAAAAATCATTCATGCTAAAGAGAAGTAAGTGTTCAATTTACTGATTTACTGGAATAAAAATATTATGTTTAAAGATGCTAATTCAAACTAAATGGCATCCTGTACTATAATATCCATTATAGCTTAAAATGTTTCTGTGTTCAAATCTTAAAATTAGGAAGTATCTGTTTGTTTTAGACGTTCATCAACTCAAACATAGCTATCACATAATCATTACCTTCATAATACAATTGTTCTACCTGGACCAATTGTATTATTTCAGTATAACCCTATGTGGCTACTTATTATCTATAAAGAAGTGTATGCATGTGCAGGTAGATACAAATCAACCTCTACACAAACAAAAACATTACAATCAGAATATAGTTTTAATAAAAAGTCTAATTAAATACCCCCATGTGTTCTTAAGTCAAATTCTGAAACTTGATTAAGCATTACATAGCTAGTAGTCCCAGTGAATACTAATTTGGGCACTCCAAAGAAAAGCCAAGTAATTTTTTCTGAGTTATGACAAAAAATACACAATTCAAGAAGCAATATCAGACAATGCTTCTTCCCTCCAGTTTTCATTACTGGCTGGTATTTCTAAAGAAACATATTCTAGGGATTGTAAAGTAACACATTGATAAAGTACATATGCATATTTCACAGTATCCTCTTGGAATAAGACTACTTGGAAAGCCCTCAAGGGAAATAGTTTGTCTAATGTTTGGTATATTATAACATTTCACCACCCACTCCTCACTTTTCTTACTAATAAGGATTCACAATAATTCAATTAATAAGACCTACTCATTAAACAATAATTTTTTGATTCAAAAAAGTAAGTTTGAAAGAGGAATAAATTTTAGTTTGCTTTTTCAAATCAATTTTTATTTGCATTTTATTTTCTACAGTCTTCGACCAATTAAGCATAAGGCCTAGATCTACAAAGAGACTTTGGCATCAATATTCTGAATGCTGAAGTAACCTGGCTGGATAATGGATTGAATTGCCTTGCATTAGACACCCACATTTCCTATAATAGAGCACAAGTCTCACCAGCTGACTTAGCATTGCCTATAGAAAAGGTTAGAACAAGGACTAGTTTGTAAACCATGCTTTTATCAATATCAGCATTTTCATGTCATTATAATGACATACGCACATCTATCCAGGACTCACAGCTTCAAACTTCCTTCTGAAAATAAACATTTAGAGTCCTTCCTTTAGAAAAATAACTAAAAGAAAAGAGCTAGTGAGGCAGCTGTAAGAGTCACAGCCTTTCTTTCCAAATATGGTAGAAAACAAAATGGAAATCACCTATAAAACTTACTCTATAGGTCAGTGGTTAAATCTATGGCTTTATGCAAGAGGCTTGAGCTTAATTCCCTCCTCTTCCTCAACTAGGTCTGAAGCTAGTCTGAGGAAGACAAGCAAGTACCAGACCTGGACAACAAGGTACATCGGTAATAGATGCTACCAAAGCTTGTATGCACTATACATATGTTCCACTCTTCCAGGGAAGGACAGTGCTCCAGTTTAGCAGTTAGGCAATCACTTGGGAAGGGGGACTGGCTCTTAAATTCTGGAAGGCCATATATTTTTGACAAAACAGATGGTTATTAAAAAAAAAAGAAGCATTCACACAAACTCTCGTCCTCCCTTGCTGGCACTTGGAGGCACAAAATCATTGGATTTTGCTCAGTTTGTTTTGGTTTTGGGGGTCTCATACTCCTCTTGCTGGAGTACCACAGCAGTGACTGAATAGATGTTTCAGGTATCCAGGTTTCCAACCTAGGTATCTATGTCCCATATTAAATCTTCATTTCTTTACAGTTTACTTAGTATTAAAAACTATCTTGCACTCTCTTAGTGTTTTCCTCAGTTCAGGCCAGGGACACCTGAGAATGACTGCAGCTGCAGAAGTGCAAAATTTGACAAAGAAGAAATTGTAGTTTAAAAAAATGACGTGCAAATTGTACACTGAGAGAGGGGCCAGGTACACAAGCTTATTGCAAGTAGAGAATAAGTCCTCAAGGCAGGAGTTTCAATATCGTGTCCAATTTTACTGGTCCGTATAATCAATGTCAGCAGTGTTCTACCGTCTGCCCTCAGGTCCCTTTTAAAAAAAGCTCTGATAGTCCTTGGCAGGTGGTGCTAGATGGGACGTGAAAGCGACAAGATCGCTAGGACTGCGTGAGCTGTATATAAAACAGGGTATGGACAAGGATGTTTACATCTTGGCAATGTTCTTGAATTCAAATGGCTCCTATGGATGGCTCCTATGGTTTCTCCGAAACTCTTCCAATCATAGCCTCAGCACTCGACTAGTTCACTGGGTTGCCTGCCAAAGAGGATCAGGTGATCTTAATACCAAGCTAAAGAGCAATTTGGCAAAGTAATTTGTAGCTGAGAGTAACCAAACCCACCTTTTCAAGTATATCCAGACCTTTACTTAGATAAGTCATATTAGTTAAGTTAAACAACTTTATAGAAAAGCCTTAAAAAGTAGCCTACACATAATTTGCATGTGAATCACATACAGGGTGGGGAAAAGAAGGACAGACAGAAAAGTACATTTATGATCTCTGTCCCAGCTATGCATAACCCCATGCTGGGCTTCATAGTGTGGGGCAAGGGGAGGAACACACCACTGCTATGTTACTCTGTGTGTGAACCTGATCACTAAGTCTCAGTAGGCACAAGATACCAAAACTTCACTGAAGTTGTAATATGAGCATATCCTGTGGACCATTCATCCCCCCCAAGTCATATATTCTTTGGAAAAAGATTGGAGTGATATACAGGACATCAATTCATTTTCCTGACAAAACCAAAGCATCTTCAAGCAACAAATATTAAAAAACAGAAACAACAACAAAAAAACAACCAACCCCCCCTCCCCCAACTAGTTATACAGTGACTGGGAGGGCTGGAAGAGAACAATACAGTTCTATGGACTTACGCTACCTCATGGCTTTCAGAGCCAGTGGCTTTTGAAGACTGTTTGTTAATGACAGTTTGCACCACTGTGGTAAACCAAGGCCTGTAATTTGCAGATTTTATTTTTAGAAATACTTATTGGAGTACTGTGGGATTGATGGCTATGAAAGAAGAAATAAAAGAAAGGAGGGAGGAAAGAGCCCATGCAGAATTAAAAGCCTTTCAAGTTTCCTGAAAAGAGTTTTCCAGAACAAGAGGTGGGTTGTGTGGAGTTTTTCTTCCGCTTCTTAGGGGAAGGATGGGAGCCCAAATTCAAGGGCATAGCATATTCATAGCACATTCAGTGTGAAATGCCTGACATTGTATCATATTCATAAAAAGCTGCCGCAAGCAAAACAGATAGCCAAATTGAAACACACATCCCATTTCTATAAAAAACAGGAAAGGAAACATGAGCTAGAAAAACTGATGTCAAAATGAAAAGCAGGCTTTTTTCCAGCTGTCCTTACTCAACACTGTATTCAGGATCATACCACATCAGACAGTCCACTCACAATTAACTCTAAATGGGGTCATTAAAGGCAAAAAATACTCCTTCATAGCTTAATTTAATTATCATTCCTGGCAACTGGAAAGCTTTTTAAAAGTTTTAGAATGTAGACTTGTTTTCAACAGTTTCTCCTCTTTGCCAAAATACTCAAGCAGTCATTTTTGATTTGGTTTCTTCCCAGAGCTGACAAATCCTACCACAACTGCTTTCGTCAAGAGGCTCTGAATCCCTGTTAGGTCATTATAGTTTTGTATTCTGAACGAAGTGCATGCATTCACCCTCTTACCACAAACTGTCAATTGTGAAATTCCATGCTGTCTTAAAAATTATCCTGACATTAGCAAATACACCCTTCCTGAGTGCCTGTTGAAAGCCATGCAGTTTGTTAACATTACAGTGCAACCTGATCCCTTTCTTTTGCTTTTTACCATTTCTTAAATACATTAGTGCCTTCCTCACAAACGTGCAGACATGACCTGCACTGAACAGCCTCCAGAAAAAAAAAAATCACCAAAGAAAAAGTCATGAAAAGTAAACCCAATATTCTCCTATCAGAAAACCAACAGGTGATTCAAAAGTGCCTGGGCAAAACCTACTGGGATGGTGCTGATCGTGGACATTAACACTTGACTACCAGCCCAACCTGCTGGACCACCTATTTTCAGCAAAAAGAACTGAAAAATTCACACCTTCTTTGACCTCAAGAGCAAACCAACACTGCAAAACAAGAATGGGTTAATGTCTTATCTAGATTAGGATTCAAGATGACATAATGCACAACTTCAAATTAAAAGGCAGCTCAGTCAGTGGCAGCGCTCTCACTGTGGTTCAAGGTTTAAGAGCATGTACAAATTTTTACAAACTCAGGCTGTAAGTCACTCATCTCCAGACCTGTCAGTGGCTTTATGTGACACAAACTATGGGTTTCTGTGCAGTTCATAGTTTGGCAACAGCATTACTTCTAACAGAGCACGAGGGAACAGCATCAGAAGTCCTTAAGGCTGACTAGGGACTTCATGGGACTCCGGAACAGATAATATTCAGCAGCCAAAGCATCAGAACATTAGAGGAAGCTTTATTCTCTTCAAATTACAACCTGCTTCTAAAAACAATTTCAAAAGACCTAGCACAGGAGATCTTATTACCACTCTCATGGGTGGCTAGAAGAAAAAAATAAAAATGAAAAGCTCTTTCAAGTTTGAATCTTTTTTATTTCTCAGTATAACTACTATAGGACCACCTGCCTTTTATGCAGTGTTTGTAAAGCCAGTGTCTAAACTCTCATGAAATAGTTTCCATTTCCGTGGCTAAGAGCATTTGGCATCACTGGGTTTTCTCATTCTGTATAGAAAGGTCTGCAATGAAAGCAATTCTACAATCTCTCTTCCACTGGCTCAAATCCTGCCGAGTTCTGCCCATACCTCCCATACAGTTTCTGGCATTATGCAGCTAGGCAACATTTAATTGAGAAAAACAAGAAAACAAAACACACTTTGAAAAATTGTGTTGCACAGTGTAGGGTGTAATTTGCCCTAGTTATACATGCGTCCTCTTCCTGATTCCTAACTAACATGTGTATTAGTATAAACATAATGACTGATTTTTATTCTATTCTGTGTTACCCTAAAAAGTTGGGTTTTTCCTCTAGCTCTTTTAAAAGAAACTGTACCCAGGACAACTTTAAAATTCCTTTTTTGCAAATTACAATAATAATAAAAAGACACCAAACCCATAGTGAGCTCTGTGCAGAGCATCTTAATTTGTCTGAAATCAATCCACTTGGGAGTCTGAGCATCTGCAGAGATCAAAGCACAGAGAAAACAAAGCTTTTTGGTGCCAGATAGGCTATCAATTAGTACCTAGAGTTCACGGTAGAATGTACACCTATTTTATTTACCACAAGACTTGTTCATGGCACATCTTCCCTTTGTTTCTTGTTTCCCTCTGTTTGGTCTACATCTTGCTGCTTCGTTCAAAAATAACTGAATGCTGTATTTGGGAGCTAAAAGATCTTTCAAACTGTAAAGATCTTTCAAACTGAGTCTTTGTAAAGACTCACAAATAAATTTGGCAGAACTGTGTTTTCACTTCCTAAGCAAAATGGAAAAAATACATTGTTTTTTCCATTGAGCTATCATGGTTTCCTTCCTTTCCTTCCTCTATCTCTGATCTATTTATAAAGACCTTTATGTGCAAATGGTATTCAGCTATCATTAATTTTTTATTCCACTACAGTAGTTTTGAAGGATAACTAGTTAACTTCACTTCTTTCCTCTTTAATGTCTTCTAGAATTGATAGTAACTGTTTTTAAAATAATGGGTTTGTGTGATTTTGTAAGCTGTCTCTTTCTAGTTCTACCCCCCGCTACATACACCCACCTTTACAATTCTTGCAACTGAGACATAAATATGGGAGGGGGAGGGAAGTAAAAATAAAATCACAGACTGGATTTCCACTAACTGCAAAGTGATAAAGTAATGGTTTATCAATTATTTAAATCAATGTGAATTCTACCATGATGGAGGTGCATACTATTTTCCATTAGATTTGGGTTTTTTTTTTTACTGTTATACATACCTACAACACAAACCTAACTCAGATAAGAAAGAAGCTATGCAGTGCTTCAGACTGAATAGTATCTTTTATTTGAATATGTGTAGTTCTAAAGAGCAGAGCAAATATCAAGCATGTATAGAAGTAGTATATTGCTGTAACCATCCCTACATCAGCTAGCAATAACTTCTTCCACAGTACTCCCATTTTTTCAGCTACAATATACTGTTTAACCTGGGACCTAAGTTCAACAATAGGACATAAATTAGTGTACCAGCCAGTCAAGCCAGGAACTGGGAGGTGCTTCTGACTTCCCAGTTGACCTTAAACTCCCATAGAGCAACACAAATGGGCAGCACTTCCTACCTTCTTCAGATGGCTAGGAAATTGCCTTAGTGGCACGTGACTCATCCTCAGTTATAGAGGTCTTTATCATTTTAATATTGACCAACATAAAGCCCCTGCATCTTCTCAAATCTGCGCTGATACGGAACATGGCATTGCACTTCTCCAGCATTTCTGGCTACTGCAAGCACACCAGCTCCCTTATATGCACCTCGAAAAGGAATCAGAGTGGTGAGCTGGTTATCTGGCCATACTGCTTACAAATGATCTTAAAGAGTTATGCACCTTTACCAAGCAGAGAATATGAGAAGTTCTTCCAATAACTGGCCACTTCTTTTATTCCATGTAATGGAAATAGAGGAGAGCACTATTGTGTCAAGAATCTGTTATTCTTGGCTTTTCTCTAATCTGAAAACGAATGTACCATTAAAGCGAAATATAGTGTGGCTGGTTCACACTGACCTCACAGCAAACAAGTTGCTTTCACTTCCTTGTGTTCCTTTCCCATATCAAAAAAGGAAAATTAAGAAATCTTGAGATGCATCTCTTAAACCCATCCATAGCTGAAAGGAGTTGGAATGGGGCAAATAGAAATAATCAATTCTTCACTATTTATTAAGCTCTCTCATTGCTTTCAGCACTTCTGCTTTGAAATGATGCCCCATTTCAATGATATATCAAAAATGACATTGACATGGGTCCATCTACATTGAAAACCTATGCACTGATTCCTCATTGATGAGAACAGTATAGGAATTGATGTTATAATTTATTATTACAAATTTCTAATGTCTCTAATAGAAGAATGAGATCTGTAAAGACAGCTCTGATAAAAACTTTCAGACAAAAAAAATGTTTCAGGCTTTCCTTTCCAAATATAAGCCAACTAAGTTTTGAGTGATAAGTGCAGCTATTTTCCTATGGCAATCAATATATTTTACGCACAGTTTTCAATGTATTATGCTATGCAACAATTGACTGAGAAACAACTGAGAGATATTCAATGGCAGAGGTTAATAACTCAAGACAACATCACATCCAAGGCAGCCTATTTGTGCATGACACAACAATGATAGATAAGTAGTCTAAAGGGTGCAAAGATAAAGATTAGGCACTCTGTAAATGTGTTTTTATGCACAAAATCTACAACTTAAAAGCTTACCCTTTATATAGGTTCAAAAGAATCCTTTGAAAGCAAAGAAAGAGCTTCTTTGAAGTGCTTCTTAATGTGCCCAGAAAATAGAAGTACAAAATTAAACAGATTGGGTACTGGCAGGAAAAGGACTAATTAACGTCACCAGCCAGGTGGCAAGCTTCAAATATGACTGTAGTACTGCATTTATGTTAGAAACAAGGGATGAACTAATGTACTTAAAAAAAACATAAGACCATGACTGAGTCTCTGTGTTGATAGAAAAACTGGAGAGTGCAAAATGCTTTATGTTCTAGAAGTGCCTGTTTCCATCCATTGGCTGCAGAGGGATTGCCTCACATGCAAATGGTATGCAATGTTGGCTGCATCCGACTGAAATGGGAGATTCCAGTAAAGCAAGGCCAAACTATGCCAATCGAATCCCAGCAAAACTAATAGTATTACGGTGACGTTACTGCACAGATAAAGGACCAAGCAACCAGTAATCTCATGGAACTAGTCCCACATCCTCATCAAATATTTACCAAAGGTATCACCTTGTCTTCTGCCCCATTTCAGTCTTCTTATGTTTGCTCTTAGCTAACAGGTCTCTTAGCAATGTTAGTAAGCAGTGTGTTGCTCAGCTCCCAGATTCTGATGGCACAGCAGCATCTACTTAATGGGGTCTGATGTTCCAAACACATCTTCAGGCTCATTGACGGCAGATGACTGAAAGCTTGAGGTCATAAAGTAAAATCAAAGCTGTGTTCAGTAAAATCACTCTCCTGACTGCATGACTTAGATGTTCACATCTGATCATATAGTCTTTGAACATCATTAAAAACAGAATAAAGTTGTTTGCAGTTGACAAAAAGGGTGCAAGAAAGCCTATTAGGCCAGCCCCTGTCTTTTTATGCCCCAGGCAAAGAGCATCAGAATCATTAGAAAAGCTTCTGTTGAATTTGGGTAAGTACTTTCCACAGCAAGAGGTGTTTCTGGGGCAGGGCAAATTATTTTGCTTCATAAATCTCTCTCATGTCGTCTATCACTTTTTTTTCCACCAGTATAATAGCAATGAAGGTATTCACTGTGAATTGAAAAAGTAAATTCTTGGAGGGGACTTTGGAGCTTCCTGATTCCTTTCTTTTCTGTCCCCCTGCTATCCTTCTTTTATTTAAAACCATAAACTGAAACTGGGACTTTCACAAGACTAGAGTCTGGGTATGAACCTCTTTGGGTTACGTTGCTTCTTAGCGGCTTGTTGATCAACTCTCAGTTGAAACTTCAAGTGAGAGAATCAGCAACAAAATTACTGTGGTTCACTGGCCACCTTCCTTCCTTGCCTTAGGCCCTACTTCATGTCCATTTGAAGGAAAATATCTCTCTACTCTAGACCTTCCAAATCACCATCATTGCTGTACAAATCATGATTTATGATGAAAAGGACCAGAAAACCTCCATTTTGTTTCATACCTGGTATCACCTTAAGGGTTTATGAGGATGTGATTTCACTTATTTGAACAGCGACCATTTTTTATTCCTGCCAGACTGTGCTATGAGGCTTTTAATGCTTGTTTAATGAAGCCTGGAGAAACAGAAATGTTATTCTGCTACTGTCCTCTTAGCTGCTTTGTTAGGAGTTATAATATCTCTTACAGAAATTTACCCATTAGTTTTTCAGCAGCAATATTTTTCAGTTTCACTGGAATTACAGCTTATACTAATCTTTTAAGGAAAGTCTTGCTCTTTGTTCTATCATGCATTATAAACAGCCTTCCCAGGGGTTTTGCCTTATAATCTCATTAAAATGATTTATTTGTTTTTATCTGTTTTCTCTTTGAAATCAGGTATTTAAAAGTGGCATTTATAAATTTACTTAGGTATTTGTGCACTGAAAATTTTTCAATGAGATACACAATTTTTTCTTTTAAATATCAAATACTGTTCAAAAATGCAACTTTTTGAAAAGCATTGGGTTTATATACTGCTGAATAGAATATTTTGCTGAATATGCTTTTAGGACTATCTTTCCAACATTAATTTATTTTTCCTCCTTCTTCTGCTTATTTTTAGAATAGTTTGGAGTTTTGACATATTAGGAGATATATAAATCTTATTTGAGTTATCGTGCAATACTGCCTTTTCTTTTTAATTCTCTTGGCTAGAGCATTTGTGCTACTATCAGTCATTTCACTGAATATTACAGTATTTGATACAAACAGGCATTTCTTAGCTTAAACGTTCAATTGAACTGTCTATGCTGCCGGTAAAGGTTTGTCCCTGATGAGCTTTCTCCAGGAACAAAGTCCATGGAGAGATCTTTCAAAGGACTAAAAGCAACAACAATTTGAGCTTTCAAGTTCAAAACCCACTTCTTTGACACTGCTTCATACAACAAACTTAGAGTAAGTGTATGCAGGATAAATTTAATAAAATGCAACCAACTAAATATTCCACTGCACACCTTTATTCCCTTGGGGTATAAGGAAGAGAATAAACATGCAACAGATGTTAGCTATCTCTAAAGGCTTGGCAATGACATGGTGAAGGGAACAGTTTGAGAACGAATATACACTGCAAATTCTATATGATATGTTTTTAACGCCATTCATAGCTCATTTCAAGCAAATTTTATTTTCAAGTCTGGCTTCTTCATTTAGGTCTCAACTCTTATGCTAAAGAGTAGAAAGCGGGGGAAGTGAGCGAAATAAAGTACTCCTGCAAAGAAAAAGCTAGCAGGGTACCTTTCCTAGGCGCTTCCAAGAACAGTTACTGTCCCTCCTCCCACTGAGTTCTCTCCCTGTATTTGGAAAATTCGTGTAAAAAAAACCCTGATGATGAATACTGGGAATATTTCTCCCTAGAACCCTCTCAAACAGATTTTAGAGCCTTGGTGAAGACTGAGTGTAAGAGGTTTATACTTATTGTTTTAGAGCTACAGGTTGAGTTGGGGAACTCTCCTATTTTATTTTATTTTTCCACATTTTGCATATATCTCATGTTGGCTTGGAGTCTCAATAACTAAACTTCAACAGGGAGAATAAATAATACAAGCCTTTAAGTACCATCACTGCTGATACCACAAAGGATTCTTCTAAATTATTGTTTTGAAAAATCATTTTTCTCCTCTTGGACATACATTGTCTCTCTGTTACTTCTGTTAAAAGTCCTCATAAGAGTAATGATATCCTTCAAGACTAGGTAAAAACAATCTGCGTTCAAAGCAAAGTATGATGATCTGAATCTGTAACACCAAAACTTTGCAGAGCTATTAAAATTCATGTTCTAGAAGATGTAGCTTGATATTCTTTATTGCATCATTTGGAAAAGGAACCAGTTTTTAAATGTTACTGAAAAATACATTAGAAAGTGTAATCCAGTTTGCTTTCTAAGTCAGGAGGCTTTTATATTACATAACAGTTCAGAAGGAACTTTTCTTTGCTTATAAACATAAAACACACACTCCAAATCTCTGCATGTTTTGTGTGCAAAACCAGCTTGGTTTGGGTTTTATTTACTTGAGATTTTTGATAGGGAAAGAAACACCCACATAAAATATGATAATGAAAATCAGCATAATGCATAATTTTGTGCAACTTCAGCTGTTATAAGTCAGTATGAAGCCTTCCAGCTCCCACAGTTGGCGGTGTATTACAGAAGGGTCAATATTTCCAAAATATTTTTTAACAATAGGAACTATTAGAGCATCCAAATATTGGCTCAGGTTTCTAAACATAATTGGTTTCTCTAGAAAGGTTAGATTCTCTTTGAACAGGTTTTCAAAGAAAAATATAAAATTATTTTCTAGAAGGGTAAAACTGACAAATTCCTGATTCCGTCCAGATGGTGTGGGGGTTTGGGTTTTTCTTTAAGTAAATCTATCTTCCATTTCATAATTTGAAAACCTAAGTAAACACTAAATAAATAAATAAATAAACTGTTTGGGGGCCTTGTGTAAATGCCTTGTTCAGGGAGCTCCAACAACTGTTTACAGGACTGATGAAAGTGAACAGGAAAAATATAATAAAACAGCATTCAGGGATAATAGTTACAAGCCTCAAAGCCTCCAAACCACCATGCTACTTATTTTCTGTAGCTGTCTTAATTGGCCTAACTGCAGGTAATTAAGTATGAAAGACTGCTGTCCAAGGACACAGAAAAGAAGCACAATCACTCTAGCACTCTGAATTCATTCAGATGTAGGATTATCACATGTGGTTTTTCCCTTGACACTGATATTGAACAGATCTATGATGAAATTGTCTCTCATGCTCTCTTGTCCATCACCCAATGTTACACATTATTTCCTACCACACCCCTTTCCGTGCACTCTTTCACTTGGCCACAAGGTAAAATCAAGGTCTCATTGAAGATTACACTCACTGGTATATTCACTGGTGCTAAAACTGGTGCTCCAATGAGACACAATAATTGTCCTGCACTGTATGGGTCAGTAAATAAAATTCACAGAAACCAGTATTTACAAATCTGATAACGACACTTAGCATCCATAATGTATTTTCAGGCAACAAAAAAAGCAAATTTCTTTAAAAAGCCTTGCAGTCCTGGCAGATCGTATAATAGAAGAAACATCATATTTGGCTCCCGGTACTTTTCAAAGTAGTCCAGCAGGCTTCCAAACACCCTTCTTACATGATAGGCATAGCCAGTATTGGAACAATTGTGATTTTATCAGTATTGCTGTTCATTTCTCAGAGAAAACTTCACATCTGATCACTGTTGCAGTCTATTTTATTATCCTCCTGCAGAGTGAATTATTTCCCAAGAACACTAGAATTTGTTCTTATTCTATAATGTTTTAAGTTACTCTTATTTGAGTTGAATTCTTGAAGAGCTGAAATCCTGTCTAAAATACTTCCCATGGAGTTTTTATTCTTATTTCCTAAAACAACTTTTCAATTCATACAAAAAAGTCATTCAGGTTTGAGTAAAAAGGAAAAAAAACCCTTTTGAATTCACTTGACCTTTTCTAGAACAGCAGTAATTATTTCAATTTTTCAAAGGAATATTGTACTTAAAGAATGTTTGTTCACTTTGTGGTGGTGAATACTATTTAAATTCCATATGAACACAAGAAAACACATTTTTACTGCAGTAGTTGTCACACACTGGAACAGGTTGCCAAGAAAGCTTGTGTTGTCTCCACCTGTGGATATGTTAAAGAAAATATGGGACATGGTCCTGTGCAGGGGGTGGGACTACATGATCTCAGGAGGTTCCTTACTGCCTCAGCCATCCCATGATTCTCTGACTAAATATGAAAGAGAAACACCAAGGTTCTTCATCCATCAAGACAGTTCAAAAAAAACTTGGAATATTTGTCTCAAAAATGCCAGAAATAAAAGCAAGCGTTGGAATTAAAAAACAACCAACCAAGCATTACTGTTACAGTAACATCTGGTGAATTGCTGGCTTTGATACATCTTGTTATCACTAGAGCAACTATTTGATGAAATAACAACACAACAAATAATAAAATTCCAGGCTTAAAATATTAGAGATGCAATCACAGGACCCTGGGCAACCTGGTCTAGTTGGGGGTGACTGCGGGGAGGGTGGACTAGATGATCTTTGGAGGTCCCTTCCTGCCTGCATGATTCTATGATTCTAT
The DNA here is from genome assembly GCA_013398155.1 of Pedionomus torquatus. NCBI lineage: Eukaryota > Metazoa > Chordata > Aves > Charadriiformes > Pedionomidae > Pedionomus > Pedionomus torquatus. Next base: position 67,306 of record VZRU01014302.1, read on the forward strand.
GATTAACACTCTCCTCTTATGTATCCTCCCCTCTTATGTACTGTCTTTATCTTAAAAGTGTTTAAACTTCCTTTAATTCAATATTATACATGGAACTTATTATATTCTACATGAGATCATATTTCTCTCTGTGCAGAAGACCGTTCCAACAAACTGGTCAAGAAGAGACTTGCACTGTGTAGTCCCTTCCTCTTCCAAACCCAGGTCATAAAGAAACTATAAACTTTTCACGGTTGTGTAGAGGGTTTTCTTGTTTCCACATCCCTTACTGACATCAAAATCTTAAAGTATGATGAACAGAAATCTAAATTCCCACACTTTTTTTTTGTTGTTGTTGTTAAGAATAAATCTGTAAATTTCAGTATTTATATTGTGTTTTTCTCAACAGATACTGTATAATTCTCACTTTTGAATATTCCGATTAGAAAACTTGTAAATTAAAAATAAGTTAAATGAGCAAAATCTGTATGACACTGTAGTATGATACTTCCTCCATGAGAGGACGTCATAATTTTATTTCCTAGGATATGGGATCTCTCAGAAAGCAGACTTCCTGACACGGTTTCCCATTCCACAACTCAGATACTCCTGCATGTAGAACCTTATCTTCCCTTAGCTTTGCCCTGTCACTCCACAAACCCCTTCTAAGGTCTTCCTCCTCATCTAGCAGTTTGTACAATGCAGATTACAAGCATATTAGCTGAAGCTAAACTCTCATTTACCAGGACTAGATGATTCTCCCCAGCACCTCATAAGTGCCACTTTCATTTCTCATCTATCTTTGGCAAGTAGATTTTGAGCTGTAGCACACAGTTGCCACCTTTCATCCAAAGCTGCATTTTACTACTGAAGGAAGCAATTTCTGAGTAATCAGTAAATTAGGCTATAGAGCACTTTGGGACGCCTCCGGATGACAGGCGTTATGTAAAAAGAAATTCCCATCAAATTATTAGTGACAAAGCCATTATTTGCTGATGGCAGGCTGGAAGTCAAAGTAAAATTAATTGCTATTCACTTCAGTAACACCTTAAATTTGTCACAGCCTAAACCAAAGAGCCCGTTATGGTACATTATGTCAAAAAAGTCAGGTTAGCCACAGCTGTAACTTGGTGGCTCCTCCTGACTCAGGACAGGCATGCACACCCCCTGCAATGCAACACTGGTCAAAGGGCATCACCTCAAGTGCATTGGCAGCTTTCCTGTGCAGGAAGGTCTTCCACTAGAGGCCTGCATGATCCAAGGGGCAGCACTTTTCAGTGGTGGATGGGATACCTTGAGATACCTCCAGAAAACCCTCCCTTCTGCCCAGTATTTTATCGGCAAAAATAGTTCAAAACCATACATACAATCTCAGTTAAATTCAGGTATAACGTCACAAATTTTGCTTCTTGACTTACTTTTAACTCATTGAATCTCATTCCCAGAGTTTCTGATAATAGTCATTAGTCTGCATGAAGATTTCATCTACAGGTGTTAAAAGTCATCTTCTTCCAGAACTCATACATGCGTGCACGTACATTTTTGGTACATTTTGTGTACTACAAATACAGTAATCTGGCAACTATTCTTTAAAAAGCAAGCAATTTAATCTTCAATCCTCTAGCAGTGTTTAGATCCAATCTCATTTTTGCTTACCACCACATTATCTTATATACATTGTAATGTATGTTAATAAAATAGGCACTAAATGAATCTTCCATCTAATAAATTTAAAACAAAACAAAACAAATCCCTAAATTCAGCTGTTGTGTTTTATAGCAATGTGAAAAATTGTAGTGCTGTGCATTAGAACACAGATAATTTGCTGTATGGGAAGTCTCCAAGGACTGTGTCTGTGAAAGAGGGACAAACTAATGCAAGAAGTTTATGAAGATGATGTATCACTGCATCTACAAGAATGTCAATCTGCAATCAGGTCCTGCTTTTTGTCCAGACACAATTAAGCTAGAAATCCAATGATTCATAGCATTGAAATCTGTGTTACATTAAATCAATTTTTGTAGTAAAGAGGCAAATTAAGTTTAAATTAAAGAACATAATTGCTTAAAAGACCCACCAGCAAACAGAATAGTGCCATTTTAGACATAGATACATGATTTAGATATGATTGTGGTGTTATTTACTTCCAGCAAATTTTACCTTTAGAGAATACAGATATATCTTTTGAGAGGCTGCATGTGATATATTTAATTGTTGCTACCCCATCTGAGTCTCTAGAGCAAACAAGGTAAGTAACCCACTGTGGCTGAAAATACCAAATACAGCCAATCAAAAGTGTGCACTATTTGCCATCTCATATTTATTACATATTTTAAATGTAGCAATGTTCCTATTCATTCCCATCACTACAGAGAGGCTCACTGGTGAAAGCAGGATTCCTGATGAAGTCAGTAACAGTATCCATTTGATTTGGGAAGAGAATGATTGTTCACATACAGAGAAAAAATGAATAATTTAAACTAAAATGAACTTAGAGTTCAAGTTCCAAATGTTGGCATTTAGAGTAAGAGGTAAAGCTCTAGTTCATCCACAGAAGGACCCTTCCCCAATCCACTTTTTCAAAGCATTGAAATAAAATAATCCAGAAAGGAAAGGGGATGGTTTAAAAATAAAGGACAGATTTTTAATTTTTTTTTAAATAAGGACATTAAAAAGGACAGAATGACAAAAAGGACAGGAGTAAGGTGCAAAAGTATCTGTCTGAATTTCCCATGCTAAATATCCTACATCAAAGTTGTGATGAAATTGCAAATTATTATGAATTCACTATCTAGGTCTTCCTGGAATAGAAAACACTAGACCAGAAACAATCTTTGGAATACGCATTTCTCAGACTAAGAAAATCCTCTATAATTTCAGCTGGCATGCTTTCCATGTCATAGATATATTTATGGCAGTCTATTATCCAAACAGGCTGTTTGAACTTCACTCTGTTACAATCTATGACATATTCAATTTTCTGCCTTTGCTGCTTTCCACACCAATGGATTTTATATTGTCTACAAGAGGCTGAGGCATTTTCCTACTGCTCACTTTAGAAGATACAGACAAAAGCATGTCCTGTCTTCAAACTAATTTTCAAACACTTCTCTCATAATGCAGACTATTTCCATGACTTTTATTTGCATTTTCAGTCTCTCATAACAATTGAATAATCTTTCCCAGGCTTAATGGACTACATAAAAGCATTAGTGAACTCACCATTTGGAGACCAAAAGTGTTTTATAACAGTCCAAAACTATATTTACAAATTTCAATGGAAAAAACTCCAAAAGGAACTTGAATTTTTACCTCAGATAGAATGATGAATTACTGTAATGCAGATGCAAATTTTAGCTTTTTCCAAATCTGCATGAGAAAAATTTATATAAGCATGGGATTTGGAGACCATTTTGGAAAGTATGGTACTGCTTATTATAACAGAAGTCATCCTCTCCTCTCACGATTCTTCACCTGGAAAAAGTTCCAGCATTGCCATTTCAGTTTAGATTTGTTGCTTCATCTAGTTTCATGCACATAGTTTCTTTCTGCTTCACTAGCAGAGCGTAAGACAGAGCATGCTTGTAGCTCACCAGAAATAAGGCGACAAAAAATATCTAATGCATCTTCAACACAAAAAGCAGCAATAGTCTTCATGCACCCATCCACGAGGGCAACTTTTTATATGACTGCTTCAAGGATTTGATAGTTTTTGGCAACCCCAGAGATTTTATACTTAAGGATTCATTTAATATGAAGCAAATACTTTGAGAACATTTATGATACCTTATGGATGCATTCCTGAACTTTTGGGATCAAAAGGAAGGGATGAAGCCTGTATTTCAGACTGATTTTCAAAAAACTAAAAGAAAGATGTTATATCTTTTGATATAACCTGCATTTTGGAAACTTTGAAAGCTACAAAGATGTTTTAACTGGTGATTTTTACCAGAACACTAGGAATACTTAAGATCCTTTAACACTATCTACAGAAACACAAGCTAGTGTTTCTTGTAAAATTTCTCAGTCCGTGCTGCTATGCACTAAGTATGTCTTCCGTGGCTAGATTTCTTTGTCACTGTGCTTCAAGCCTTGCTCTGTTCTCAAAGCTAACAGCTTTCCAGAGTACTGTAAATAACAAAGGTACTAGCAGAACACAGACCTAAATTTCTACAAAGTCCCAGAAATGTAGAAGGCTTAGTTATTACATTATTTATTTCCCATCCTCTCTCAATTCTAAGAACCTTCTATTAGTCCCAATGGTACTTTAACAGGGAAACCTGTAGGCAAGGCTTAGTACTAAAGGGCTTTACATTATCAATTCTCTGTAGAAGAGAATTCTCCTATAAAATCAGAGTGATCTATAACAGGAACAGTAGCGATCCAACTAGACAGAAAAGATAAAAAAGGAAAGTAATCTAACTCTTTTTCCTTCTACAGTTCACACTTTAAGCTTTTTCTTGACATCGCTTCCTGTTTCAAAAGTACTGAATAGCCAAGAAACATCATTATAAGCTCCTGGAAGAACATCTGTGTTGACAGTGTTGGTATCATTGGTGCAGAAAGAAGAGCCGCAGTTGGTAGGTGTTTTAGTAGAAACTAGAGAAAGTTTTGGCTGTCTTACAGGCTCTTTTCTTCACTTATTCCTATCAACATCCTCTCTTGCTCCCAGTAGAAAACCAGACACAAGGGCAGAACAGAAATAGTATCATGTCACACAGCATTTCAATCATTGATTCTCACAGATCTCCCAATTTATCAAACTACTTTTTAAAATTAGTCCAGAAACTTTTCATTACAAAATTTGCAGAGGGTTCTCGCTTCAGGTCCTTCTTCTGAACAGCTTTACCTAAGAATGGAAAACTTTGCTCTGGAGCACCAGAGAAGATTGAGTGAAGACAAAGCCCTTCATTGTTTCCTTCTGTTTCTGTTTCCATGTCAATCCACAAGAAGCAATAGGTTGGGGAGCCTCCAGTTATCCACCCCAGCCCAAAACTCTGGAATGAGAGAAGCAGGAGCATAATACTGATCAGATTTTATCACTGATTTGGAGAACATGCTACAGCGGTGCTTTACAGGATAAACCCTGTTGTGTTCTGTAACTACGTAATACATATGGCAATGAAACATACACAGGACAGATGGGGGACGTAAAGTGTGTGATCTTGGAAGATGACCTCTGGACACTAACCAGTTCCTCTTCCAGCACAGGCAGTTTATACAGCAGCAAAGCATGCTCACTTTGATGCAGTCAGAATCTAGTTAAGAAAAACCCCACTGGTCATGATGACATAGTAACACAATGACTCTGAAGCTTTTAAAGATGACAGGAACTAATCTGAGAGAGACCAAAACATATTTTGTAACTTTCCACTTTAATCTTAATCGTTCACCTTTGATGCTAAAAAGAGGGAAAAGATTGTGTTCCAAGATGGTTATTTGCTAGTCCAATCCTTAGGCTAACTAAATTTTCTTATGGAATTCAGATCTGTCTTTTGTAATTCACCAAGCCCACATCTGTGTATACAAGTAAGTGCTAACACTGGGAGTTTTAAGCCACCACTAGAGAGACTCTAACTTTCAGAATTATCGATTAATATAACTGCTAAACAACCTGTACTTACCATTTCACATGTGCTACTGTAATCTTGCAGTTATTCAATTAGTTTAGCCTTTTACTCCTCTGAGAACAGCTTTATTTTCATTGGTTTTGCAATTTAAAAACATTTGCCAAATGTTCAGGTTTCTGCATCTGGGCTTCCTAAAATATTCAGTTCAAGCCTGACTCTGCACCAACAGAAGACTTTGATAGCTTTAATCAAGAAGATAATACTCACTGGCTGTCTGCAGGGTGTGATCATCTGTACCACATTAGTTTTGTTCCCTAATTACGTGAATTAACTTCTGTGACTAAGAGTAGGTGGGAAAATCAAAAGCTTTTCAGAAGAGGTAGCACAGGTACTCCTATCATTAATCTCTGCATGAACACACTAAAGAATTAGACAGTTCTGCTTTTCAGAAGCACTCTTGGGGGCAAATAATTCCCAAGAATGTTTGTATACAACTTATTTAAAGGGTATTTAACAGTACTGAAAGGCTTTCAGGGCTCTTATCCAAAGAAATATTCACCTCAAATCTTCTTATTTCAAACAAAGAGTTCTATCTGCAGCAGTAACTAAGGAAGCTTGATTTTTTCTACACATCCAAATGCACAGTGGTTGGAATCTCAAATCAGATTATAATCTTACAAAGTTTTTAGTATTTTCATTATGGACTCCGTAGTGTCTAATAATATAGTTGTTTTCTTATGTGGACACGTATATGGTTACCCTGTATTTCCATATTTTTTATAGAATTTCCAAGAGTGACTAAATCTTTGAGATTTTTACACTGTTGTATTAATTCAGTATCAGCAAGTAGGTTTGAAAGTTATTCTGGGATAGAATGAATAGCAGACAAGCGTGGAAATTACTTCTTCAAGATACTTGCATAAGAACTATAGTTTCCTCCCAGCACTGAAGCAGAATCATAGAATCATTTATGTCGGGAAAAAACATTGAGATCATCAAGTCCTGAAGGGCTTTTAATCTGAAATACAATATTGTTCTTAAGGAAGCAATAAAAACAATTGGCCAAGGTGTGATCTGCAGTTGTGTCTACTTCCTCCACAGTCTTTGCATAGCAAGGCATCCAAGGCACCTGACAACCATTAGAAGTCGTAAGCCCTAGCATCTGCTTGAAACTCAAGTGTCTCTGATTCACTATTACATCAGACATACATCATTTGCTTAATGCAAGATTCTCATTTCCTTGGGCCCAAAGTCTCTTCTTCTGCTGCATTTTAGCCAAAAAAATTACATTTGCATAATCAAAGAAAACTTTTTTTTTTTCTGTCTGAGGTTTCTATCAAAATGGAGCACTTCAAACCAGTCTTGTTTTAATGAAATATTACAAATAGTTTTGACTGAAGGGGGAAAAAAAAGGTGAGCAGAGGATTCATATCCATCTACTCAGATAAATCTGATTAAAAAAAAATTTAAAATCCTTGTTGTTCTGGGAGAGTTCCATGTTAACACCAGTTCTTTAAATCCACAAAAAGACTGTTCAGACACCGAGCCAGCCACTCGGACCACTCAGCCACTCACTCACTCTCCCCTTTGGTGCAATTAGGAAGAGAATCAAAAAGTAAAGTGAGGTAACTTGTGGGTTGAGATAAGGGCAGTTTAATGGGTAGAGCAAAAACCACACACACATGCAAAGCAAAACAAGGAATTCATTCCCTTCTTCCCATCAGCAAGCAGTTGCTCAACCATGTCCAGGAAAGCAGGGCTCCATCACACATTAACAGTTACTTGGGAAGACAAAATGCAATAGCTCCGAATGCCCCCCCTTCCTTCTTGTTTCCCCAGGTTTATATGCTGAATGTGATGTCATATGGTATGGAATATTTCTTTGCTCAGTTGGGGGAAGTTGTGCTGGCTGCATCTACTGCCAGTTTTTTGCCCCCTCCCAGCCTGCTTGCTGGCAGGACAGTCCAAAGAGCAGAAAAGGCTTTGCTTAGCAACAACTAAAACCACCAATACACTATCAACACTACTCCCATCCCAAATACAGAACAAATTCAATATATCAGCTGGTAGTAAGAAAGCCAACTCCATCACAGCTGAAATCATGACAGCTAGTTTGAAAACTGCATAACAACTAGGTAATTAAAAATATGGCTGCATGGTTATGCTCAGAAGGTAACAGTCAATGGGTCATACTCTACCTGGAAATCAGTATCTATTGGAGTACCACAGGAGTCTTTCCTGGGGCCCTTTTAATATCTTTATCAAGGACCTGAGGGAGGTAACAAAGCTCAGCCTTGTCATATTTGCAGATGACACCAAACTGAGAGGAGCAGTTGATATGTTCAAAGGAAGGGCTGCAGTCCAAAGGGAGCTGTTCAGGCGGGAAGAATGGGTCAACAGATGTATCACGAAATTCAGCAATAACAACTGCAAAGTCCTGCATGCAGTAATGAAGAGCCCGTGACAGTGACACAGGCTGGGGACTGGCTGACTGAGGAGCAACTCTGTGGGAAAGGACTTCGTAGACAGCAAGCTGAACATAAGCCAACAGCATGCCCTGGCAGAAGAGGTGGCAAACAACATCCTGGGCTGTATTAACAGGAGCACAGCCAGTAAATTGACAGAAGTAATTGTCCTCTTTCCCTTGGCATTTGTTAGACTGCATCTAGAGTATGACATTCAGTTTTGGGTCCTCAAATGCAGGAAAGACCATGACCTACTTAAGCAAGTTCAGCAGTGAGCTGCCAAGACTGTCAGGGGGCCAAAGCACTTTCCCTATGAGGAGAGGCTGAGAGATCAGAGCTTGTTCAGTCTGGAGAACAAACAGCTTCAGAGAGACCTAACATGAGTTTATCAGGATCTACCAGTAAGTTATCAAGAAGACAGAGCCAGGCTCTTTTTAGCAATGTATAGAGGGAGAATGAGACAATAAACATAAGCTGAAATAAGAGAGGTTCCAACTGATTATAAGGAAAAACTTTTTCACAGTGAAGACAGTTAAGCAGTGCTCCTTGGAACTTTTCAAAAACTGAGTGATAAGTTGTGAGCAGAAAGCTCTGTACAACACCATCTGCTCCGATAGCTGATCCTGCTTTGAGGAAAACGCTGGAATAGAGACCTCCTAATATAACTTCTAACCTGTATTATTCTATGGCTCTTACAAAATTAATTTCCAGATGTATTGCTCTCAAGAGCTGTTCAGTTTTATTATTAGAATTCAGTCACTAGATATGTTTCTGTCTACTGTATATAAGTTGTTAAAATTCTAGCTTGTACTTAAGCAATTTTAAAGTGAGGTGTGTTTTTAGCACAGAATATTACATTAAGTTAAATTCTTAAATAGATTAACAGACATCTGTATGGTAATTACTTATTAAAAGCATTTGCTGAAGATAGAAAGCCAAGTCTAAAAAGACTCTCTTGAATCCCACACTTATTTTCTCCCCGCTAAGACATACTACGGAGAAATTACAGCCCAGATATTGGCACAGTATCCTATTCTCCCTTCAAACTCTTCTTTGTGAGTTAGAACTGACATAAGGATTTTCTGAATTCCTCAAGAAGTAAGGAGTTGTCAGCTAACACATGGTATCCATGGATATGCCACAAATATTATTAGTTTGACTCAGAGCTAAGGCCAGAGAATACTTAAGAAAACTGGACATACCTAAGTCCACAGGCCCTGATGGGATGCACCCACAAGTGCTGAGGGAGTTGGTTGTTGTATTTGTGAGGCCACTTTTGATAATATTCAAACAATCATGGCAACTGAGATGCCCAAGAACTGAAGGAGAACAAATGTCGCTCCTAACTTCAAGAACGACATGGAGGAACCAGCAATCTACAAGGTGGTTAGCCTCATCTTGATTCCTGGGAAGATGACAGAACAGCTAATCCTGGAAATTATTCACAGACACATGAAAGACAAGAATGTGATTGGGAGTAGTCAGCATGGATTCACATGGGGGAGGTCAGATTTGACCAACCTTGTAAACTCCTATGATGAAATGACTGCCTTAGTAGATAAGGGGGTAGAAGTGGATAATGTCTACTTAGGCTTCAGTAAAGCTTTTGACACTGTCTCTATAAGAACTTCAGAGAATTTGATGAAGAATGGGCTGGATGAGCAGACCGTGAAATAGGTTGAAAACTGGTGGTGATCTGTGGCCACAGAAAAATATTTCATTTTTTTTTGCTTTTGTTCTTCCTGATTTTAAATTCTTCCTTTAAACAAACTGGTAATATTTTTCACAGTGAGAATGTTAAAAGGCTCCCAAAAAACAATGAAAGCAAAATACAACATAATGAAACAATAAAAATCTCTTTAATTTAATTTAAAAGACCCTTGGAAAGTTATGAGTTAGATTCAAAAATTTTAACATCATTATTTTGCTCATTTGAGATTATATGTATTTCAATACCGGTAAAAAAATGAGAAAGTTAGTGAAACTTGAATATAGCAGATTACTACAGCTTTGCAATTGAAAATACTAGCAGTGTACTCAGACAGTACATAAACTTGCTTAAAACAAATAATAGAATACTGAGAATAAGCCCTCAGTATTCTATTATTAGTTTTAAGCAAGTTTAAGTAGAAAAAAATATTGGCACAAATGTCCAGGGCTGAAATGAGACTATTACATATATATATAAACCCGACTGTTATTCTGGATGCTAAAGCTGCACTAAATCCACCAGAAAGTCTGGGGACACGTTCAAGAAAAACATTACATCCTTCTTAAATATATACAGGAAGAAGAGACCCTGCTCCCAAAAGCTTGTATTACAAAGGTGCTCCCAAAAGCTTGTATTACAAACGTAAGGGAGAGAATGACATTTCCCTGAAGCGAATATGTCTGGCAAATCCTCATACAAGGAGTGCAGCAGAATCTGAAGGAACAAATATGGTACTACAGAAACAGCAGGTCCCTGCTGTAGTGAGACTACTTCTGCACAAAACTTTTTCAATGTTTCCTGGAAAAAAGTCTCTAGACAATAAATATTAATAGTACATGGTCATGCACTCAAGAAAGGTCCCCAAAAATAGACTGAAAGTTAACTTTCCTTCAGTGGAAAACTGGAAGAAGGACAGCATCCGCACCTTTCCAGAGTATGTAACTGATTTTGTGGAATCAGAAATCAGTACTAAACAAGAGTTTGAATGACAAAAGAAACAGTAAATCGTATAATCAGAACCACAGCTATTGCACTGGATACATATGGGAACTTAAAGGTAATCCTTTTACAACTTCTCCCCCAGTATGAACATACTTGGTTTATGGACTTTAATATCACCATTTGAATTCTACATCTCAGCCCCCTGTATCTTACAAACAAGTGACATTGCTAGAACTATCTGACTGCTACTTAAAAGCTCCATGATGCATTCATCTCCATGAAATTTACAGCCTATATTAGAACAGAGTCCAGAAGCAGTGTCACAGATTTCTAATCAGCACATATTCTCCAGCAATGAGCACATTATGAAAATCTACTGCTAGATAAAGTCATTCTAAAAATGGGCTGCTGAAGATAAAGGTGTAGATACTCCTACTGAGCTGACTGAGTGCATTTGAAAAGCAAGAGTCATTATTTCACTGGGATACAGGTACTTGTATAGAACATCAGTTTTAGGTTCCAATTCAGTACATGTTTAAGCACAGGCCTAATTTTGGTTCAATGTGGCTGCTCCTCTTGAAGTCATAAATTCAGAGGAAACAGTCCTGGAAAGGGCTGGATGTTTCACTGTGCCACCCCAAAGTCACCGTGCCACCCCAAAGTACAAACACACACTGACACAGCTCTGAGTGCCTTTCTACTGGCCACTGTTCCTCCACTGGAGTATCCTGAGCTTTCAACAAGGAAGGTCTAATATAAGCTGGGAAAAAAATTGTCTGGGGCAAATAATTAATTCTAACAAAAGCATTCTTAGCAGTCCTAAAAGATACTTCAATGACTGGTTGATCCACCTATTAGTGGGAAAAAAAGTTGGCCCCAGCTCCTTACACACTGTAATATTATTTCTTTAAAAGCTTGCTTTTGACAACATTGCTGCATCTCTGGGAAGTTACGCATGGCACATTAATATCACCAAGAACAATATTGCCAAAGTTTTAATGCTTTCATTTTTCCTGTATAAACCTGTTTGGTGAGATGTTTTTACAGTGTGCATCGGAAAAAAACAATAAGTAAACAAAACCAAGTCCCATCCAAAAATAAGATCTGCCAATAACCTCTGCTCCGCTGCATGTCCTTACCTATAGAAAAACTTGACCAAAAAAAGTTGCTTCTGCATTGGATCATATTGATTTGCTGATTGTGAAAAAAAAAAAAAAATACACAGGCAATCAACTAATTGCACATCCTAGTATTAAGCAGTAAAAAAGCTACTTTACAAAAGATTACACATGAGTATTTCTACTGGGAGTGAAAGAAAATTGAGTTTTTCAAAGAACGTTGGGGTTATATTTGGCATTTTTTATGGTAAATTGCATCTAGAAATGATTCTTGTGGAGTAACTATGAATTCACTTTTACTTATCAACTGTGAGAGCAGTGTTGCTCTTGGGGAGGAACTTCCCCTGCAAGGGTGCCTCTGCTTCTCTTGACATTGGGAGGCAAATTGGAGAATCTTTTCTTGTTCTACCTAAAGCTACATTCTGAATGACTAATTGGTTAGAAAACCCTACAGGGACTAGAAGTGCCAGTCAAAAATAAAACAAAATAAATTTGCATTCAAGTCTGGGCCAAGATTACGGGGAGACCTGGAAAAAAAATAATTAAATAAAGACAGGGATAAGATGGAAAAATTAAATTTATTTCAGCAAGATTAGAGAGATAAAGTTCCCACTAGCAGCATTTAGGTAGAAACTAGAAGAGAAGCAAATTCTGACAGTGTGCTCTTCTCCCTTGCATACAAACAGCAGTGTTCCTGTGGGAACCTTCACTGATTGAAACTGGGCATATCACAACCCGAACTGTAAAACACTGGGGTTGGAGTTTGCCAAAGAGCAGTACCGGGCATGTGAAGAGGCTAGGTTTTGATTGTCTGCTGGATTCCCTTTACAATAATCCTTTCACTGCTTTCTAATTTCGGCATGGAAAGCCTTTGTAAAAGCAGAAGTGTGCAAATGGAAAGAACTCTTGCTGGGACAATGCCAAACTTACAAAGTGTGAGTTGGGAATTGTCTTCAGCACAGCACAGTGTTACACAGGTTTACTTACACACAGCACTCCAATAAGCAGCTGAGTCAAGACAAGTTCTCTCGTAACTCCTGCCATCTTCTCTTCTAGGCACTGTGAATACCGTTCAAGCTACATCTAATATGGAAATTCAGTCTGGTATTCATCTTCAGTGCCATTGTCATCTTTATAGCTTTTTCTAAAGCCTTGAGATTTACCATTATGTGAAGGCAGGATGATTTTGATACTGCACACACTGACTTAAGTGTGATCGCAAGAGTGGTCATGATCTGATTTCTATCAGTTACTACTGGTTAGATCTTGAACAAGGGATGCAGATTACCAGTAATATTTTCAGAAGCTCTTCACTAACAATGAAACACTGGAAATTAGAAACCTACTGAAGTTTGCATTCACTTGGGTGCTTCTCTACTTTCTGAACTCATGGACCTTTAAGATTTGGCTCCAAATCACAGGCTATTTACCATGAAACCATGTGCATAAGACCTAAAATCATTAGCACTTCCCCACTGATTTACATTCATTCTCTGGAAGCACAGACCATTGAATCCACAGTAAAATCTGTTACATCAATTCAGCTTTTAATTTGCAGCAGCTTTTAATTCCTTCGATATAGTAAACCACTGTTCAACTCCTGCCTGACCATTCAGTAGCAAAATTTTCCAGCTTTGTACTCATGTCATTACTTCCAACTTATTTGACCAGTTAATTCTAATTGCTTTCCCAGTAGAAGCCATTTATAATCCACTCCTCTGAAAAACTCTACCCAAAACTAAAACACAAACAGGGCATTTGAACTTCCTACTGAGCCCCAGAGTCTGGAGCTGCTTCAGCTGCCATTTCAATGCTTCTAATCTTTTAAATGTAATTGCTTTTATTATATCAGTATGGACTCAACTGGCTGCCGCTCTTTTTAACCTATTTCTTTCAACAATCACATTTAACCTCCATCACTAAGCAAGGATTATTAGTTGGAAGGAAGGGCAAAGGAAACACATTATGATGAGAATGGTAATGGGGAAAGTAAGAATAATCAGTTGCAGGGAGGGTTTTGAAAGTATTTTCCGTCCTTCCCTGGGAATGCAGTAGCCACTCACAGCCACGACCCACTTCCAACCGGAAGGATGACAGTGACTCCTGGATTTTAAGAGAGGAGCTTTATATCTCTGATCTAAGTCAAGCTACAGGGAATGTAAATCATCATCACCCTCACCATCTGTGTGAGGGAGACCTGTCCGAAGAGTGAGCACTCTTGGCTTACTGAGCAAGCAGAGAGGAAGATGACTGCTGTCACAGGTGGCTTGTGGACTGTCTACAGGCATGAATGCAACAAGTGTGAACAAAGATCAACAAGAAACAGGAACCTGCTATGCACACACTTCACTGGTTCAGACTCACTGTGGAGGCTTTATTTCATAAACGTAGTGCAAATTATTCTCCAAGCCACTCTCAGCTTTCCTGCAGATACAAAATTCTTAGCTGTCTACAGACTCTGACCTCATTCACTGAACGTGAGTGGTTTTATAAACAGCAAACCTCTTTCAGGCAGAATTCCCTTGCTACTAAAGTGGCATGGGAACAGCCTGCCTTGTCTTATGTTGTCTTCTCACTGTCACTAAGAAGTGGAAAAATCTTCAGCAAAGAAGACTCCTCAGCACTATAGAACATTGCAACCCCACAGGCAGTTCAAGTGAGCCATCTGGAAATGGTGGGTAAGTGACAAAAAAGAACAGGCCTGCTTTGGTTTAAGAACCATTTACATTGATAAAATACAGGAACAGGATTAAGGTGACTTTCAGTCTCTCATATCAGTTTCTAACAGTCCTAAATGAAAATTCATTCATACAAGCAGTGATCCTGCTTTAACTAAAGCAGCCAAGTTTTACTTGCAAGGGGCAATAGTTTCATACAAGTCTTAGTGACGCTTCATTTCCAAGCCAAGCCATCAGAAGACTACCATTGTCCTCTATTAATCTGATCATCCCAAACCAAAAGGAGAAACAGTAAATATTTGCTCCAATGTCAAGAAATAGTCTACAAGCTGAGATGACATTGAGAACTTTCTCCCCAGCACCAGTGGTGCTAAAGGAATTTGATAAACCACTCAATACTTCTTTCTAGCAGATGCAACGTGAACAGAGATGCCATAACTATATTTCCAATTTTAAAGACGAAGCCTTATTTTAGTAGGGTGTTGCGTGCAGGAGGGTTGTGGCTTTTTTTTTTAAATTTTACTCCGTCCCATAAATCTGGATGTAACCAAGATCAGAGTGCCCTGACCAATGGCTTATACATGGGATCAAATCTTTGATCCATAAGGCACTAAATGAGGATTTTGAAAATCACATTATGGTGAGCTCACCATTGAGGCTCTTTCCTAGTAAATGGGGAGAGAGAATCATAGAATCATCCAGGCCAGAAGGGACCTCCAAAGGTCATCTAAGTCCCACCTCCACACAGTCACAGGGATATCCCCAACTAGACCAAGCTGCCCAGGGCCTCATCAAGCCTCAGCTTGAGTATCTCCAGGGAAGAGGCCTCAACCACCTTCCTGGGCAACCTATGCCAGTGTTCCACCACCCTCATAGTAAAGAATTTGTTTCTAATATCCAATCTAAATCTGCTCTTCTCCAACTTAAAGCCATTGCCCCTAGTCCTATCGCTGCGGGCCTTTGTAAACAGACTGTCCCCAGCCTTCCTCTAGGCCCACTTCAGGTACTGGAAGGCTGTGATTAGGTCACCTCGGAGCCTCCTCTTCTCCAGGCTGAACAGCCCCAGCTCCCTCAGCCTGTCCTGGTAGCAGAGGTGCTCCAGCCCCCTGACAGTTTTTGTGGCCCTCCTCTGGACACACTCCATCAGGTCCATATCCTTCCTATATTGAGGGCTCCAGACCTGCACACAGTACTGCAGGTGGGGTCTCACCAGATTAGAGTAAAGCCGCAGAATCACCTCTCTGGATCTGCTGGGAACACATCTTTTGATGCAGCCCAGGATGCGATTGGCCTTCTGGGCTGCAAGTGCGCACTGCAGCCTCTTGTCCATCAGCACCCCCAAGTCCCTTTCCTCAGTGCTGAAGAATGAGGCTGGGTAAAAAACTGTCCACAGAAGCACTGGGGGAAAAAACTATTTATTACATCTGTGTTTGCCAGGTTTAACTTAATTGATTTATCATATAGTGTTATTTGAATGATGACTGTCTTTTGTAAACTGTTAATGGAGATCAAATTTCATGTATTACTTCCCTCTACCAGCATAGAACAGCTATAATTGGAAACTGCATAAAAAATAAGTAGTTACACCAACTGAAAAACATGTTGACAGATCAACAAAACAGACTGTATAGCTGCAGGAAACAGGTGTATTACAAGCAAAAGAATTTGAGTGTTGAAAATGTCTAGGGGCTAGCTTGGAAACATACATCTTTGCTGAGAATCTTCTACAAGATTGATTTGGCTATTGGGGCTCAGAAGAACAGATTAAGTGAAAAAGGAAACTTATTTTATTAAATTTGAAGGTTCCATGTCCAATTGTCCAAGCCAAACACTATACTCGTGACAAATTAAGGTTCAACACTGCCTTGACACCTTATACAGACTTAGATAAGTTGAGTTAGGCAGTAACTGTGTTAGACTGCATTAGGAGACTTTGTTGAGGACACAAAATGCTTTTGCTTAGCACACCATACATCTTTGTCCCTTAAAAAAATATCACATGCAAGCTTCTCCTTGTGAAGAAAAAAAAAAAAAAAGAACTCAAAAAACCTGTCAGATGGTAGATCATATTACTGTCACTTTTCTGGAAGCATCTCCGATTTTTTGGCAACAGGGACAACTACAACGCTATGAATAGAATTTAACCATACACAGTCTAGAGAAGCATGCAAGTGGCATGATATGCATTTATCCATAGAGAGAACTCTTGCAGACATGTTTGTTAGAAGCAGTTAATGGGTTGAGTAGGTGTTGAAACCTCTTTGCCCAAACTGTACTTACTTTTTCACTTGAGTAAATGTGTTAGCCAAATAAAAATCCTTTCATATTGAAATGTTTTTCTAAACAGATTCTTTTCAGTAAGTCTCAATACAGATACACATTTATTTTTTACAAGTCTGTAAAAAAATATGATAGGAAAAAAAATCCCAGATAGATTTAGCATGTTGAAAAGAGAAAAAAAAAATACAGTTTCCTTTAGTTTATATTTCCAATCTTTTAAAAGATTGTACAAGCATGCTTTTCTGCTAGTCAAAAGCTATTTTTTTTTCTTCTACTCCGTTAGCTATAGGAAGCTAGAGAAAAGAGAGATACGGAGGATTTAATTGAGAAGGAAATAGACTGGCTATCGGGGAACCTTTTTTCCTCTTCCCTCAAACATTCACACTTCCTCTACTAAGGTGGATTATGATGTATATAAACATCGTAACAAGAAGCTCTAATGGACAACTACTTAATTATATTCACCTCTTATTAGGTTATGACCAAAAACCTGGAAGGCTGAATCAAGCAGGGTTCCACTACAGTCTAATGTTGATCTAGAATTATCTAATAGTTTTATTAACTATGCAAAAGATAGATACAAACACACCCCTAAAACAGAAACAAACCAAACCAAACCAAAACCAAACAACCAAACAAAAAGGTGACATCAAGCTGGGAGTGGCTTTAAGCAGTTGAATGAAGGAATCAGAATTCAGAATGAACTTGAAAAATGGAGAATGTGCTGGAGGAGAACTAGATGAAATTTGATATAACACATGTAAATTTCTAAATGTAGGTCACTGTCAGCTACACAAACAAGAAGGGTACATGAAAAAATCTTTCTGCTCTATGTGACACTGTTAAGGCCTCACCTAGAAAACTGAGACCTACTTTCAAGCATGAAACCAAGGTAGGCATGGACTGTCAGAAAGTTCAAAGGGAACATAGAAGAGGAACACAGAAACCAAAGACATAAAATTTTACTAGGACAGACCAAATGAGCTGAGGAATGAGAAGAGAAATGTTAATTTAAAGAATAAGAGACTCAACAAAACCTTATAGTCTTCAAATATATAAAAGGCTGAGGCAATCTGTTCTCTGCATTTAAAATGCCCAAGGCAGCACATGATATTTGAGTTTCTAAGAGTATGGGATATGAAGCAGTGGAGTGTGGAGAGGCTGGAGGATCTCCATTTCATTTTTAATAACTGATAAAACAATTATTGATACAGTGAGCATGAAGATGGAATAGATCTCTGCAGCCTTACTTGACTTCCCATTTCACCCCAGTGCTGCATGGACAAGCACTGAATAGGAGGTTTAGGAGCCAATATAGTGCAGAAGACAAGCATAAGGACAAAGGAAATCCATAGGACAAGGAATGGTTCTCACAAAGAGCCTCCTAAATAGCTCCATTTATGGCCTTAACCAACACTGACAACATCTACAGTTCTGCACCCACAACCATTAAACAACAGGTTCCAAAAGCTTCTTGGCCAGCATTCAATACTCAGACTACACACAAATATTTTCTAAATCCATTTGATTGTTAAGGCGAAAGGCAAGATGGCAGCCAAGGTGTTCTTGAGGCAAAATTCTCCTGCATAGAAGCAACTCTCTCTTACTTTCTGAACCTTACTTCACTGTCCACTCTGCAGTACAAAAACAGATTGTCAAATGGAGATTGCAAGAGAATAGGCTGAATATAATTTCTAGGACAGGCATGGTCACATTTAGTTTCTTATGTCATCCTTGCTGTGATACTTCCCAGTAGCCATAATGGCTTCTTGCAGCCCTGTGAGATGGATGAGGAAGCACTATCACACTTGGAACAATTTCAACAAACTGGAAAAAACAGAAAAAAGTACCTTGTCCTCAGATAGGGAGACAGGTTCAGAGATGGGATTAACATGAAGTAACATCACTTCAAAATTACTGACCATTATCTCCCATTAAAGCCAGTTTCTGTACTGAAATTTTCCATTTCTGTCTGCACTCAGGTCTGGTTTTGCTTGTATGGTAAGGATTCAAAACATGCATATTGTACTTAAATAATTTAACTTTCATTACTTGTCAAACCAGATGCACTATCCCTCTTGGTCTGAAGCAGTAGCATTGCTCCAACACCGCATAAAGAAGCAGAAACACAAAAGAGAGAAATAATAACTATCTCATACTGGTTGCTGTTTGTTTTCTGGTTTTGCTTTTTATTGTTATTACCGTATGGTTTATATTTCCAAGCACATTTTTCAAAAAGAGTGACTGGGACTCTTTCATTTTTAAGGACTTCTTAAAAAGTGGTTGATGTGTTGCTCAGGACTACAATTGTTTACTGCTTGTTCCTCACTTCAAATAATACTCTGCTTTTTTGTTTTCATGTCATAACAATTTATTCACCTTGCTAGTAGGTTTAATGGATGGCATCCTAACAAATTAAAATAAAATAATGACAGCAGCAGCAGTCTCTAAGAACCAATGAGTGTGAATGGCAATAGCATTTCAAAAAAGCAACAAAGCGATACAACATATGTAAAAACAGAGCATTCAAGAACTGACCTGCAGCATAGCAGCCATTTATATTCAGCAGGTTTTTAGGGTGATCCCCCCAGAATCAGAAGAATCTTGGGCCCTCTTGCTTACTATTTTTTACCTGACTAACTCATTCCATGCTAGTGGAATCTTTATACTTCCAAGCTCAGCAAGCAGGATGGCTTCAGGATCAATGCAAGCTCTTTCCTGGTTTTATTCAGGTAACACATGATCTCTGTCTTGGTCTGTCTTGCTGTATACACTCTTATAAAAGCACTGCCATCAAATCATTTTTCATAGCTTTAATTGTTAGCTAATGTAGGGAGATTGCTCTCGAAAAGATACGCTTTATCTGCTAATCAAAAATGTTTTGCACACTCAGTACTTGAAAAGCCTTCAGAATTTTTTTCCCCTCTGCTTTTCCATTGTGATCTAAAATCAAGGAGAAAACCCACAAGCTAGCTGCCATTTGTAAATATTTAATAAATACTGTAGGAGAAGGTTCCAAGAATAATTACTTCAGATTATATTTTGCTACTTCATAGGTATCTTCATCAGTTGAAGCACTGAATGACAAACTATTATAAAAGCCAGTCTAAAGCATTGAATATTTATGCTTGCATGTCATTTGCATTAAGAACAAAAACATCTTACCGAATGCAAACAAACTTCTTAGTAGTGAGATAAGCTACAAACAGAACAATCTGAGGATCAACTAGCAGCACAAACGACTTGGGGTTACAGCTTTTCAGACTTTTGCCTAACTTAGTGTACTAAAAACAATTACTGCTCTTGTAACGTCCTTCTAAATTGTAAGAGTTCTACTGATTTCAGTTGGAGTCCAGTCAGAAGTAAGACAGCATAGCAACAATTTTAAAAATATGTCTCTCTTGGAAGAAAATCAGGACTGAAAATTTTGAACATAAAACACTCAAGAATCCTATTGCATTCAGAAGTGCTGGGGCCCTTTTCTTTCTCTGGGACACTACTGTGTTCACCCTGACCCCACTTTCATAATAAATGCCATGGAATCCTTATTTGAGATTCATGGACAAAAAAGTCTCACCTTTTCTGGTGAGGAGATTTGAAGCCCCTTTCAAGTCTCAAAGGTAAAGAGACATGAGCCCTGTTTGGATGGGCCTTTGAGCAACCTGATCTAGTTGGAAATGTCCCTGACCATGGCAGGGGGGTTGGACTAGTTGATCTTTGATGGTCCCTTCCAATTCAAACCATTCTGTGATTCTATGAAACAAAGAAAAACTCCATAAAGAAAAAGCCCCAATATTTTAGCCAAGACGAAGAGTGGTAGTCTGCGATAGGCTGGAATCAAGTACATGACTAAAGAAGAAAAACATTCAAAGCACATTATTCTATCAAAAATAAGGATATTAAAGAGAACTTTCTCAGTATCTACTGTATTCTGGTAATAAAACTATAGATAGCAATTCATCGGTATGTAGAAGTGACAACTGCAAATGTGAATCAATTTTATATTTATGGGAGAGATGCAATCTGACTTTGTTTTGTGCCTACTGCAAATCACTGTTTTAAACCATGGTAGAGGGGTTCAGATACCAGAATTTTCCTGTACCTTTTCAGCTGGTTAATCTTCCCACATCCCCTCTGCAAAAGGCATCAGATCCTGGAAAGAACATAACTTCTAACCTCCTCAGTTACCAGACACCAGGAACAAGAAAGTGGCTGTCTGTTCTCCAACAGTAAGCTTTGACTTTGGTTTCCCATTAGTTCACTCCTGGTTTTAGCAACTAAATTACAGTATTTCAGACTTGACTAAATGAAGCTTTATTTTGTTCAACTGAACATAAAGCTCGGATGTATTGTTCTATTAAAAGAAAAATCATAGAATTTTGTTAATCAGCAGCGATCTTTCCACTTCTCCCTATTCTACTGTTTTGGAAGATAAACTTAGTCAATTACTCACATTCCCAAAGGGCAAATGCAGCCTAGTTATCAATGTTTCTTAAAAAGCTGACAAACTATTTCTACTAATTAATTAGCACACAGTTCCCATTAAAATGGGTGGACTTGTCATTAAGTCATTAAAATTCCTTGGCTACTTGCAGTGATTAAAATCCACATTCCCAAAGCTTAGCAGGATATTGCCTATGTACATCAAGGTGCTATTGCATGAATGATGAGCAATAAAAATAAAGAAGTCTGAATTTAATTGACCATGCTGTCAGCTTCCCTTTCAAGTGATTGGAGGGACAAGTTACCAATTTAAATTAAGATCCCATGTATCATTACAAGAACAATAGAAATTGATTGCAACATCTCTTGATTACAATCCTGGAAGAATTAGAAGCTTTTGAAGTTTCATAATTAAAAAATGGTATGTCTACACATTTGTCAATCTACCACAATATCAGAACTCCTACTAGGAATCTATGAACGATTTTTCTTAATGAGATCATACACCTAAATCCAGAAAGAGAGTATTTTAATCAGAAAAAAAAAAAAAAAAAAGTATTAGTTTTTAAAAAAATCCAAATTAAAATAAAAAGCACAAAAAGATTATAAATGCTTATCCATGACCAGTTTTTAACTAAGTAGTATAAGATGCACTTTTATTTTCACAACACAATTAAAGCCTGTTTTAATTTTTAATAACCTCCAAACTTCTCCCACTTTTGTGCCATGTTTTATTATTTTCTTTGTATGCTCCTGTTATGGCTGAGCTAATCACGCTCTCCTGTGCGGAGGACTACGATAAAAGTTAATGAATAAACACCTACTGTGCAGAGCTGATTACTAGTAGGACTAGCTCACAGTAAGGGCTCTTCGAGGGAGGAACAAGACTTCATTTCCCTCTCCTTGCTCAAAGACAGTAGCACCACACCACAGGTCATCATATTCAACTGCAGACAAGTTGGTGTAGCAGGAGAGTCTGAAAGAAGCCAACTTCCCTCAAGCAACAATTTCTTTGTGAGTTCAAGTGTGGCTTGAGCTTCTTTGTGATGATCATAGTAACTGATAGAGATATTGGGTTTCTATGGGCATTTTAAGTCCATTTCATGGGAAGAAAGGGAGAAGCATCCCTATAACATTTCTAATGCACCAGAAATAGGATCTCCACACAGACACGCACGGGACCCACAGGTCAAGCATCAAATGGGATTTCACAAGCTCTTTCTTTGTGCAGTAAAGGGCCTACTGTTAGGTCATGTCAGCTGCCCAGACAGTTTTCATCAGCAATAACAAGCATCGTTTCTGACCTGGAGAGCAAAACCATCCCTCAGTGACAAATTCCCTGTTCTCTACCAGCAGAGCAGGGATCTGTGACTTCAGATGTCATGATGCCTTAGAAGTTGGGTGTTCATCTTAAACACTGTTCAGCTGCTACATACTCCCATTTTTTCTACTGCTAAATTGACAGAGTTCAGAAGGATTCAGTTAAAAATCAGACAGGTTTTTTTGAACTCCATAGAGTCCTAGGAGCAGTAAACCTGAAACGATGATGCTTGGAGAAATAAGTCTATTTTTGCCATGGCATGACTGCATTGCAGCAAGTGTCCAAGTATGTAAGTCTAACACATGCAATTAAAGGAAAAACTGTTAGAAGGCTGTAGTGGAGGAAAGACATGTAGGTAAAGATTAGAAAAGGTGAATCTTTAACTTAGACGGCTAAGAGAGGTAAGAAACTTCTCTCATTGCATTCCAGTATGTCAGAAGACTGTCAAGGGATCAAAAAAAAGCCCTAACCAAAGCAAAAAGTGAAAACAGTGTAATGCACTTGCCATTGGTACATTCAGTATTAACTGTCGGTGATAAAAGAAAGCATCTAAAAGTTTTATTCTGGCTCATAAGGGCACAGACATTGAATGTCTGTTTAATGGTCAAAGTCGTAGTTCTGGAACATTGTCTTCTTGCAAACATCCATTTATCGGGAGAGGAAAAACAAATAAACAAAGCACAGTCTCTGGTGCTCAAAAAATTTCAAATAAACCTATTTCAAGAACTTCAGCTATTGGAGTTCCTAAAATCATATTTATTTCTTAAAACATTTTCCTTCGGTTTTAGCTATCATTGATACTGCTGGATACATGATCTACTAATATTAAATGCAAATGTTCCAAAGCTACAATTACACTCAGGGAGAAGTTGATGTTTAGAGGAAATCTTTTTAACTAGCATGGGTGAAAAGTCAGCATTGATCAAAATACAATTAAATGTGTCACGCAATGAATGTTTCCAAACTAAAGCAGGACTTCCTTAATTTTCTTGATAAACAGGCTGAACAGTTTTCAGAACTTTTAGAGTTTTCAATCCTAGATCTGCATTTTGAGTTTCAAACTCAACTCTGTTTCAAGAAGCACTACCCCTCTCTTCCACATTTGAAACACGTTGTTTCTTTTCATTTTACATGAATGTGTAGCAAGAAAAAGTTCAAACAGTTCCTCTTTTAGATAGATGCATTACCCAGAAAAAGGAGGAGGCACTGAAACTGAAATGATAGCACAAATCCTTGCTAAGAGTATTACTTAAATACACAATCAGAAATGGGATGGGGTAAGAGGGTTTGGGTAGTTTTCTTTATTTTACCAGGACCAAAGAGGTCAATATTTTTTCTCTTTGGAGAAAAAAATAGTTCTTTATTTATGGCAGAGGTCAAATAAACCATTTCTAGAGCTGGATGGATGTTTAAATGAATCATTTTCAATTCTTTTTTTGAGCTTTTTTTTTCAGCTATTTAAAATAAGGAGGTACAAAAAATTTGAAGTTCATATCCCAAACACAGAAAGACTTCATTGGTATGTATTAACTCAGATTTTGTATTGCAGATTGTTGTTGGCTGGAAAGCCAAAAGTAATTATTATCACTATTTTAAAGAAAAAGCTCTTTTTAACTAATAATGGTATGTCAGAAATTGTTTGGATTAGTTTAGTTACTGTATCCTACCATCCCAGTTTCTGTTATCTACAGAAAGAAGAGCATATACTTTCACACCAGAAGACACAGAGCCTGGACTTACACAGAGGAAAAAAAAAAAATATGAAAAACTTTCTCAACATACTTCTATTGACGCCCTTTAGAAATATCACTACTATGAAAAGGTGTACAAGCATTTAAATAAGTGCGTGTCTTCAAACTTGGTACATTCATGAGGTTTCCCTCAGTGACATGGAGTAGCTGGCAGGACTACTGTGCAAGGAAGGCTGTTAATCTCCAGTTTAATGTCACACAAAGTAAACTTGTCAATTGTCTTGGACTTGCCACTGAAAAAATCCAATACACTGATTACATTTGCCACTATGAACACAAGATTGTACTGACAATTTCCTACATCTCAGTTTCTCAAAGTTTACTGTTCTGTTTGAATAATAGTCTGTTACATGCTATCTTCCTCACTCGTAAAGCAAAGCAAATCTTACAGCATATCACAGCAGAAACAGAACAGAAAATAACACTTAAGTCTAAAGATTAAAAGTAGCATCTCCTTCAAACAATAAAATTTCGACATAGTATGCTTAGCCTATATCAAGTTTACACAGAATAAGGCAAACACCTAGCAACTAGTCCTAAAAAAAGTCCATTCCCTGCAAAAATACTCTACCATATTTCACCCGGAGATGTGCTGATAAACACACTGGGGCACATTTGAAGATGTGATTTCTTACCAAAGCACTAGCGTTCTGTGACTGCTTTGCCAAGATAGGCTTCCAAACCTGTCAATTTTAGGATAAAGACTGAATGGAAGGTAGAAGGGAAGAAAGTGAGAGGCATTTTTATAGACTGTACTGAATTTTCTGTAAAATTAATGGGAAATCCTGCAAAATGAATGTGAAAATTTTGAGGTCCCACCACATTTCCCTCTTTAAATTTGCAGGCAAACATAATGAAGTGCAGCCTGTCATGTACTTGGCGCGTTGCACAGCTAAAAAAAATTGCCAGAAATATTAATCTCTTTGTGCTGTAAGCAGCACAAGAATGGCTTCAGTGTAGGCAAAGAAATAGAATGCATGCCTCTTTCCTTGTCTCAGTTTCTCTCATGTTCTTTTGGAACACGCTAAGATACAGTTGATACATGACCATTGATTAAGGTCTCCTTCTTCTGTCTCTTTCCTGCTAATGGCTTCTTTTCTGGAACAAGGATTCTCTCTTGTCTCTTCTTTTTTCTCCACTTCAGCCAAACTATCTCTCAATTTTCTTTAACAGTAATTGTTACTACTGTCAAAACTCCCCAAAACAGGCTGTGCAAACTCTTCACCACTCTGTTCTTCTTGGTTTGTGTCTTGGTAGAGGGAAACTATTGGTTGCCCAATAATAAATTCAAGCAGAATGTAAATTTGGGAGCCTAGGAATGCCTCCAAACTTCTGGGCCTGGGCATATATCTTACTGGCACCCACAGTAGGGCAGGACCCAAACATATAATTGTCTTTTGTCTAATCCTGGTGTCTTTCCAAAGGAAACCCATCCACACAGGATGAGTAGGTTTCATAGCTCACACTGACTAGGTCTTTACAACACATTAGTCCCAGCTTGGCTTAGAAACCACTTCAGCTGAACAGGTGGTGTCCCAGTTCAGACACTTTCATTGCCTTTAGAGGGTGAAGTCTTTAAGAATGAACTTCTCTGAAATGTTCTCCGTCTTCTTTCTCACAAGGTAGATGATAGTGATGAATTCTGTGGTGGCTGATGGCTGAATAACAGAACATTTTAAAAAATTAATCCTAGTTATTTTTCCTGATTATTTAAACAGAATGCTCAAATTTGTGGTTAAAGCGGAAACCTGTTCAGTAGATGCCTAGTACAGTTATTAAGAATTTGTGTTTGAAGAGCTAGTCTGAAACCACAGTACCACTCTATCAAGTAAGAAAACTGAGTTTCATTCAGTGAAGGGAACAATATTAAAAAAAAAAAAAATGAAGTCTGATGTTTTCTGCTCTTTAAAGTGCCCAAGCATTCTTTTCCAGTTCAATATTTTTTACATCATGTTCCTATCAGATCTTTTCCATTAGAAAAAAAAGGATAAATAAAGGAAGTGCATGATAAAATTGTAAATTCTTCATGGGAATTGTCCCTAACAACATTATTTCAGCTAGCTGTAGCCCATTGGCTGAGATTTTAACCAGTCTCAGACAATTTAAAGTCTGAAATTGATCGATAAGCAGTGTCCTTCATGCACCAGCAAGAAATATAATCCTACAGTAGTTTTACTTGTGTGCATTATTATTCCTCATCCTTTCCCTCTTTTGCCCCTGGGAAGATATTTACTAACTCCTAATATTCCATCAGCAAATTGCTATTAAGCCCTGTGGGGCCAAAGTCAGAAAAGTAAGGGCCCTTGAGTCCTTCCAGATTTCAGAGTATATGATCAGATGCCTTTTCTCACTGTCATATGCATCTTGTAGTGCAAATGAAGAGTTATACCCACTAAATGCAATAGGGCAATATCTGAGAAAGAACAATAGCTGAAAGAAAAGTTGATATTCCTCCAGGAGTTAAAAATAAACACCAGTCCACTCCTAATCTAATAAATGGATTTCCAAAAAATGTTATGAGCTCAAGAAGAATAGCAACACCTGGAAAAACAATACTTTGAAAACAGCCCTATGCATTATATTACACATTTATGTTTCTGACATACTTTCAATTTCTAATATACAAAATTTAATTTTGGAGGTGCAATCCTTTTCAATTTCTTGATTTCAAATTCAAACAAGAAAACAGTTTAAGTAGTACATCAATATTTAATTAAAATCTTGTGTGCTTGCACTTTTTATCTTATGGAATAGAAAGCAAAGCTATTTGTTTCAGTCTTGCAAAGCACCACTGGCTTTAATCAAAGAAGTTTTCAGGCTTTTTGATGTCACAGCCATAAGCTAGACATTAGAGCCAAATTATGGCTATTGGTCATTTTTGCAAGAGAACACCTTGGCCATTACATTCCAATAATTAGCAGTACTCAACCATCAAAATCAAATATGAGTAATTAACCTGCTGGCAGACTACTAGCCTATGACATAGGCTTCTATTTTCATCAGAAATCATTTACACGACTTTACCTCTAACAGTAAGAGGAAAAATATATTAAAAAAAAAACATCTTACATCAAATCTTCTTAGGAATTAAATCTCTCAGAATCACTTGGACTTTCACCAAGGATGATTGCTAGAAATCCTACAAATAAAGTGAATATAAATCCTGCAAATAGCTAACAAGTGTTACAATTCAGCGTAAAGAGCTTTCCAAAATGATATTTTGTGTCAATCACTTTCAGACTGTCAATTTCTCTAAGGTTTTGAGATTACCACAGGGGCCTTTGGGGAGAGCTACATGGGAGGGTAAGTGATTGACAAGTGGCTGCATGTATGGGCATTTTCCAAGGGATCTGTACTTCATCATTTAACTCCAAATGAATGCTTAATAGATGGAAATAAGCATGAGAGAATGCCTTATTAGTCCACGACCTCCCTCCTAATGAGATGATTTCAAATTGAGGAAATTCAAACCAGAGAAAACAGAATGTGAAGATTAAAGATGAAAGACAAAGTGAAAAACTGAGCTTACAAAACAGGAGGGAGACAATCCAGTTTTACCCTCGCAATCAATAGAAAAGTCTACAGGCTATATTTCTGACAGTCTTTTTCATAGGTGGCACTTCAGCCAGAAAGTAGAAAAAGTGCAGGGAGTCAAGGTATAATAGTCCCAGGTTTAGCAAGATTTAGACTCTCTGAAAAGGAAAACAGGAAGCAGTTTAGTAATAGGCAGTGTCTTGCAAGTCTGGAAGTCTTGGTAATCAAAGAACATAACAGAAAAACAGACTCTTGCTAACATGGAAATTAACAGCTCAATCATACTTAAACTGTTTTTAATTTATATGTGCTGTAATTGGTATTTCCCATTATAGTGCTTAGAGAACAGCACATAACACTGCCTGTGCACACTATGTAAATCAGTGTGTTGTAAATATGCACATGGCATTAAATAAAATCACAGTCAAAGTCCACTGGTGTTAATGGAAAGCAACCTTGATTTAATCCTGTTAGAGATTTTTGACGTGAAAATTTTGGAAAAAGTACAAACAAGGCAGTATGAAGTACGATTCTGGATTATGTTCGCTTTACTTTTCGTAATTTCTTAGTACTAATTCTGTAGCAAAATGTCTAAAAGTCACTTTTAACACCTCTTAGTTTATGTTCACAGTAAACCTTTTATCTCAAATAGCATCAAGGCAGAGTGGCCTTGATGTAGAGTAGACATAGAGGCCAAGAGCAGACATGCAGAGACATCTGTCACCAAAGGAGGAATGTTTCTGACAAGCACAGACCAGTAATATTCCTGAAAGAAACAGATGTCGGATCATCTCCTGATATACCATGCACCATAGTAGTAAGTCTCTGTGAGGCCCTCATTTGCCAAGATTTCATCTCATCATTCTAATTCTCTGATGCTACATGTTCCTAGAGGAAAAAAATGATGTAGAAAGTGGAGGGAGCACTTCTAGCCTTTTGGACAAAAAAGCAACACCACAAGACATGATGGGCATACAAGGAACCTGTACCCTCACTCACATTTTGGTCTACAGTATTTTACTGGCAGGACCAGAAGACGGTATAGCCTGGATTTTTCAGTTTGTTTCCTAAAACTGCTCTAATTTTGTATGAAACTTCAACAAGTCAAGTCTGACACACTAGTTTTCATGGCACTAAGAGCAATTAGCACCTATTAATGGACATTGAAAACATATAGTGAGCACTACCAGAGCCCAAATTCTCCCTTTATGGTGATATCATACACACAAGAGAGAAGGAGAGGCAGAAAGGAATCTCTCTTGCTTGGTAGCGCTAGACAATAACTATCTTAAGAAGAAGAAAGTGAAATGAAATGAGCCATGCCACTTGAGGCCAATGGCATGAGATTCTACAAGGCTGAGTGCTGTACTTGGGTCACGACAATCCCTTGCAGTGCCACAGGCTTGGGTATGAGTGGCTGCAGAGATACCCAGCAGAAAAGGACTTGGGATGCTAGTTGGCAGGAAGCTGAGTATGAGCCAGCAGTGTGCCAAATGGCCAAGAAGGCCAACAGCATCCTGGCTTATATCAGAAATAGTGTGGCCAGCAGGATGAGGAAAGTGATTGTCCCCTTGTACTCACCACTAGTAAAGCTGCACCTTGAATATTGTGTTCAGTTCTGGGCCTCTCAGTTCAAGAAAGACATTGCAGTACTGAAGCATGTTCAGAGAAGGGCAACAAAGCTGGTGAGGGGTCTAGAGAGCAAGTCCTGTGGGGAGCAGCTGAGGGAACTGGGGTTGTTTAGCTTGGAGAAAAGGAGGCTGAGGGAGACTTTATCGCTCTATACAACTACCTGAAAGGAGGTTGTAGCGAGGTAGGGGTTGGTTTCTTCTTCCAAGTAGCAAGTGATAGGACAAGAGGAAATGGCCTCAAGTTGTGCCAGGAATGGTTTAGATTGGATATTAGGGAAAAATTATTGACTGAAAGGGTTATCAAGCGTTCAAACAGGCTGCTTAGGGAAGTGGTCAAATAGGCATACCTGGAAGTATTTAAAAGACGTGTAGATGTGGTGCTGAAGGACATGGTTTAGTGGTGGATTTGGCTGTGCTAGGCTAATAGTTGGACTCAGTGATCTTAAAGGTGGCTTCCAATCAAAATGATTTTATGAATCTGTGATTTTATTCTTTAATTTTATTCTTTTAATTTTCAGTCTCAACACTACACTTGGAGTGTTCTGTGTGTCTCATCTCACTGTTGACTGTTAAGCTTATAAACTCTGCCCCCCCTGCCTCAACTATTTGATCTATTGAGTCAAGCCCCCAGGGGTGAAATAGTGAAATTATTTAAATATGTGACCTGCAAGACAGCAGTCATGGCATAATATGCTCAAGGCTGCCCTCAGCAATCCATGCCTTCGATGGCTAGCAGTACACTCACCATTCAAGAGGTTTGGTTGGACCCATCAACAGTTACTAAGATGAAAATACACACAGCTGGAAGACTGGTTTGCAATATCCCTGAAAAAAAGCGAGCATTTCTCTTTGTTGTAAAAGAAAAACATTAAAGCTGCACAAATACCCTCATTACAGACAGCAATGGGAAAGAAAGTAAAAGCACTGTATGTCAGTCAGAGCTCAGAGATTCAAAGTTATGTAGTAAAATGCTTTTGTAGTTGGCAGCACTGTAACAGAAACAGTGCTGTCAGAGTTGAACCTAGCATTTTTAAGAGCCTTTTAGGAGAGGTCAGTGAAAAAGGAAAAAAGTGAAAAGCACTCTTCTGTTTGTGAAGGAAACCATCCATCTTTTGCACTGCGAAATTCTTAGGTAATTTCTGTAGAAAGACCCAAACACAGCTGTGTTTATGGTTTCAGATACACACTTATATTCATCCGAATATAACAGTAGTAGTTAATTTTACAAATTAATTAATTAAATGTATTCTGTAGGAGTCTGCTGTCTCATGATACATTTTTATATCCCGGGTAGAAACAAAACAATGCAGACATTAGTATAAAACCTTGCTTATTATTCATAGTACTCTCTTCTCTGGATTCCTAGGTAACGAGTGCAAAAATATATCAGAAGCATCCTAGTGAAAAGAATTTCTAATGCATTCTAAGTCTAAACATTACCATCCTTTTGAGAGATATTTCCAAATGTCAGAGAGCAAATTACATTTGATGTCAAGCCAAAGCATTTCAGTGTGGAAGCATCACTTTAGGCTTCTATAAATAGAAAATCTATTTTAAGAAAGAAACACTACTGATATTTTACATAGTCTCCCTTGGATTTTCAGGAATTCAGCTTGAATTTTTCATTATTTTTTCAATATAGTTCTTTTAGATTTATAGTTTCCCAATTACCTATATGGTCATAAAATATATTCTTCATTTCAATTAGATAACTTTATTATTTACTGATATTTCCATTCATGGACTTCTATAGTACTACTAAATGTTTCAGGTTAAGCAAATTCCAATCTGTTATCTTATAATTAAACACTAATTCAAACACAAAGGTATTACTGTTCATCTCAAACCATAGCATCATTTTTCTGGCTTATAAGAACAAGTATGCATGAGTTAAAATGCTTACTAGCCAAGGATTAGAGATGGCAACATATTTAGTATCATGCCTATCTGAAGTATCTTTTAACCTGAAAAAGCATCCAAAGCTTTTCATATTTTATGCCTTAAAACATTTAGGACATCTTTTCAGAATGAAAGAAGCTCTTTTCAGAGACGACTAAAAATATTAAGTGATTGCTTGTGGCTGAAAGTTCTACTTGCAAAAGTAATCCTCAACAGTATTCTGCAGCAATAGTAGTAGCTAAGGGTGAATTCCTTTCAGCTGCCTGAGAATTTTAGCACCTATATGCCATTGACAGTTAGACTAGATGATCTGAAAGGTCCCGTCCAACCTAGACAATTCTATGATTTGATAAACTGTTCCTCGCAAATTCTAAAGACAGGTGCCTAAAATTAATACCTTGAGATAAATTCATCTTCTCTCTCAATTGGCTCTACAATGAATCTAGATTATTAGTTTAGATCCAACATCTAGAGAGTTTATAAAGTACTTGGATCTAATGAAATGCATGCCACCCAAGTAGCTTCATCTTCTATGATAACAGTAAAGCCTGCAGGTATCCAAGGTAATTAAACCGTGAAGAGATGTTAATATCCATTAACACCATTAGCAGTTATCCAAAGCCACTCAACAACAAAAACATAGAATCATTCAGGTTAGAAAAGACTCTTGGGATCATCAAGTTCAACCATCAACCCCACTCTAATAAGTTCTCCCCTACACCATATCCCCCAACACCACACCTGAACGACTCTTAAATAAATTCAGGGATGGTGACTCAACCACCTCCCTGGGCAGCCGATTCCAGTATCTGACTACTGTTTCTGGGAAGAATTTTTTCCTAATGTCCAGTCTAAATCTGCCCTGTTGCAGCTTGAAGTCACTCCCTCCTGTTCTACCTCTAATTATCTGTGAGAAGAGACCAGCACCAACCTCTCTACAATGTCCTTTCAAGTAGTTGTAGACAGTGATGAGGTCTCCCCTCAGCCTCCTCTTCCTCAAAGTAAACAATCCCAGCTCCTTCAGTCATTCTTCGTAAGGTTTATTCTCCAGGCCCTTCACCAGCTTTGTTGCCCTCCTCTGCTGAATTAGTACAGCCAGCAATTTCCCCAGTGGGAAGGAGCGGGGGGAAGAAAGAAATCCTCCCCTCAAATCTTAACTGCAGTAGTCTGAACAGTACTTTGCAGTTTATAAATCTAGGAACATTAAGCTATTAGATAGGAATTGAGTTTTTGTTGATCTGCTGTTGTTCTGACCTTGGAGTATTAAGCATGGCAGCATACAAAATCTTTTTCTATTGCTAAATTTGCTGTGTCTTCTCCTGTCTCCTGTGACACATAAGCATTAGTTAACTATAGCAAATGGGCAATGAAGGCTTAGTGCTCTGCTACCCTCCTCTCCAGAAATTAGCTGACCACGTATACATTACAAACCTTACGAGGCTTCTCTGCTAGACAAAGTACCATGCATCAACTGTGGAGCTGGTCATTTTTCATCCAGACCTCACACCTAACCAAAGCACATTGTTAGTCCATTAGGATCTTTCCAATGAAATGAAAGAGAAGCGGAGGGTGGCTTGGAGGAGCATCATGCATTTGGGTTTTACCTTCACTATAGTATTGAGATCTTGCTGGGGCTGTACCCAGACTTGGGAAGTCTAAAGCATTTCTGTGCCTACTACTGTAACACACCCATCATTGCCATCCTATAAAGACACTGGTCTAAATGACTCAAGCAGTGACAGTCCACTACATGAGCAAGACACCTAAAAATAGAATCAGCAGAAGGAGCAGAGACTGCCACAGTTTCTTTAAATTCATGCAAGCATATATGATAGCAATCTCATCACGGTTTTAAGGTTTATCACAGTTTGATTTTATCCATTATATATTCTAACTACAAAACAGTCTTCCTACCATGGAAAGAAAATCCAGAACCATTGGTACATGGATGATCTTCTACAGGTAGCAACAGCATCCAGCACAATGTGAAGTTTACTGACTGTTTTTAATTACCTGTTATAACACTTTCTAGAGAAAAAATGTTATGGAACTGCCAGCCAGGAGAAGAATCCCATCAGTACCTATGAGGAGATTCGATCAACAGTGAGGGTGACAATTACAGGTGGAGGTCTAGAATTATCTACGGATCCTCTGGCTACCCACTGCATAAAGACAGGTTAGCACCACTTCAGAAACCTTCTTGGAAAATGCACTAACTGCCTCACTGGAGTATTGTCTACCTCTTAGTTCACAGAATGGCAAGGTAGGCTTTAGATTAGTCAAGAGATGAAAAGAAAAGGCTGAAAGGGAAATTCAGCAAAGAGTCAAAAAGAGGAAAGCAGGAGAGGGAAGAAAAAGGAGAAATATCAGGAATAGTGTGTTTAGGGGGAAGGATGAGCAGTTGAAGTTTTGGGGGAAGATACAATTGTGTCTTTTCCCCGCTTATTTTTACCAGAGAAACAGTTGCACAGCATCATCGCTATTTAAAACAAATGCAGTTATTGTCATGAATCCAGAAGCAATTACTGCTGACTTGGAACTAGTTCAGACTTAACACCCTTCCTCTGCCATCTCAGGCTCCTGTTTGTTTGTGAGCTGTTAACTGTACTGGCCATATTACTGGATTTTGCTGCTTGCTGACCACAAAGTTACTAGGAAGAACCCAAGAGGTCAACACATTGTCACAGCTTGCACTCCTCAAAATTTCCTCTGATCTCCTTGAGATCCTCAAAATCCTAAAAAGCGTTCTGCAAAGCAAAAGCACTCCTGTTACTGCTTAATTGATGTGAACCAAATTATTTTATTAATATCTTAAAAAAGACTAATACTCTGAGGATAAGCCAAATTACATTTACAAGTCAACTCGTGAGGGTTTAAAAGTACAATGCTGTGAATATCTTCATCCTCTGAAAGATACAACTGCCCTAAATATTTTTATTTGTATGCTACTTAAACAGTGCAAAATCTCTTAATTTTAGAAGTTCATTAAAGATAATTTTGAGCCGCTGCTGCCTTTATATAGACTGCTTATGACCTGGCAACACCTGTAGAGCACTAGTATAATGATCAGTGTTTAAATAAAAAAAATCTAAGATTGTTTCTCTTTAACATCCTTTTGTTGCTCTTACGTTCCTTTCTACAGTTAGAGACTCAGACCTTTTCAACTAGATCCTGCATCATCAATTCAGTTTTTGCTTTGATGAGACTCTCACCTGGCTGAGTTGGACTTGTTAAGTAATGGCCCCAATCTCAGTGCAGTCTATATAGAATATCAAGCTTGCTTGTGCAGAACCTACTGTAATCACTTTGAAAAACCATTTATAACACACTGTGTTCACAAAGCCTGCAGAGTTTCAAAGTAGTATTAGAAGGTTGAAAATTGCAAGAGAAAAAACATTTGAATTGACATCTTTTTTATCCAACGTAAGTTACAGTAAATATATAGTTTTGCTAAAATCTTATAGTGGGTTTGACATTTGGACCTGAGAAATAAAAACAATAAAGAACATTTGGAGTTTACCTTAACCTCTATCAAGTTATATAAGAGCATTTCATGTTTGTTATGGTGTTCCTGACCCATCTAGTTAACCACTCAAGTTGCTATGACTTAGTCAGCACTGGTAGGCCAAGCACTGTTAAACTTCAACATCCAGATGAACCTACAGGTTTCTTTTCTTCTGATTCTGTATTAAGGCAGGACTCAAGTGCAAATGAATTCTCACCCCCTTGGTCTTGGCTTCTGTGGAAAAGGGCCAAGGTAAATGAGCTGGAGAGCAGCCACAAAGTGATCTGACAAAAACCTTGATTTGACGTATTTAAGCCACTTCTAGTTACAGCCAATATTCAGCTGCAGAGAGCACTAGGTCTTCAGGGAAGGATATAAAATAATCTGTTCTGAACAGTCATATTCCTGGCAGATTTCTTCTCTAATAGAGACACATGCATTCACATACACACACACAAGGAACCTTCAAATGTGAACTTGAGAACAGAAACGCATCCCGTCTTACATTTTCTTTGGTTAGGTGCAGTTGAAGTTGAAGCACAGTCTCTTTGATAAGCTTCTCTGATATATTTTCAGGGCAGAAACACCCACTGCTGTCCCTTAGTGGAAATGAGTCTGTATGAGGTCTTTAGGCCACCGGGACAACGGCTGGTTTCCTTCCTCAGTACTCTCTCTCCCTCCATATCGATCCATCCTCACTCGAGGTTTACAATTCATTCTTCCAGGTTGAACAATTGTTAAGAGGTGATAGACTCACAGAACTAAAAGACTGTCTCCCTTGAAAACCAGCAGAGAAAATTACATGCTTGCAGGGTACAACTGGTCTTATCCTAAATTAGATACATATGTTCGATCAAATGATACCAAATCCCACAAATACTTAGTTTTCTATTGATTAATACTGCTACTAATTCAGAGGTAGCTGTCAGAAGGCAAATAAGACAAAATGTAACTGAAATCTTCCATACAATTGCTCCCTAGTTTTATTGTCGTAGCTAAAAGGGAACTCTAGGCAAAGATAAAAAAACACAAAAATTTCCCAAATTATTCTTGAGCCCAGGGTCTTTAGAGGCCCCTCAAGACATCTGTTGTTCATATTCTTTTCCTCTCTTGAGAGGCATCTAGCTGTTATTTCTATAAATTAGGTCATTTCTTCTTCAGTCAATTTTCTTCCTCCTTACATAGGCAGCTTGGTAAATTGGATTTCTCTTCTACATGACACACTCCTCTTTCCTGTCCTACGCTCATGATCAGCAGTTCCTTCATCATTTCATGACTTGTGCTTCTAGAACACTGTCTTCTCTCATCTATTTGGAAATTTCTAATGGAAATTCCATTATTCTCAGCTTCAGCCTTATGCAGAGAACCAAAATTCCAGTACTCCTTTCCTATTGTCCCTTCCCATGTATCTACTCAGTTCTCATCTGAACAGGAGCTCCCCTTGTTAAAAGATTTTCATTAGAAATAGAGTCTCAATTTAAAGCAAGTGGTGAATATGCCTCAACCTTCAGTTGTTTGATAATGTAAATAGATGAGTGCAGACTGATGCTAATAAATATATTATGCAGAATAACTTCCATGTAATCTGTGGGCCACTGTGCATATTTTGCACAAAATATTGCACATTTTTTCTCCCCAAGTGCTAACGGATGGTTTACATGAAGATAGTCATCAAAGGATTCAAGTCTACAATCACATGTCTGAAACACTTATTCTTTAGAATTATACCCAGACATGATCATGCTAGTAAAATAAAGTGATTTTCAAACATACATATTCCCATAGACTGAATATTATGAGTGAATGAGCTGAAGTAATTTTCTCCCATGGAAAGGGATAATTTTATCAATACCATTTCAGAATCACTGACAGCTTAGATCAACTTGTGATCAATTGGAATTATCTTTACATGACCCGGAGAAGGTTTCTAAACAGAAAAATAAAGTTCCTGTCTACAACACTTCCACATGCAGAACAGCGTGTTCTGCTGCACAGGATCAGAACACAAGCTGAAAAGATAAAACACTTTCCACAGTTCTGTCTCACTCCTTCCAACTCAGAAAAGTTCCTAAAAATCACAGGATTACAGAATCTTCCTGGTTGGAAAGGACCTCTGAAATCATTGAGTCCAACCATCCACACACCAAAAAAAATCCCCTACAATCTCAGCCGCTAGAGCATGCCCTGAAGTGTCACATCTACACGTTTCTTAAATACTTCCAGGCATGGTGACTCCACCACCTCCCTGGGCAGGCCGTTCCAGTGCCTCACCACTCTTCCAGTAAAGTAATTCTTCCTAATATCAAACCTGAACCTCCCCTGCTGCAACTTCAAACACTGAAGACAAACCTTCTCTGGTCCTGTCATTATTCGTGTGGGAGAAGAGGCCAACACCCGCTTCTATTACAGCCTCCTTTCAGGCAGTTCTGGAGGGCAATGAGGTCTCCTTTCAGCCTCCTCTTCTCCAAACTAAACATGCCCAGTTCCCTCAGCCTTTCCTCACAGGACTTGTTCTCTAGACCCCTCAATAGCTTGGTAGCTCTCCTCTGGACACACTCCAGCACTGCAATGTCCTTCTTGTAGTGAGGGGTCCAGAAATCAGCACAGTACTTGAGGTGAGAAGTAGAGAGGTCATACTGTTCCTGATACAAGCCAGGATGCCGTTGGCCTTCTTGGCCGCCTGGGCACACTGCTGGCTCACGTTAAACCAGCTGTCCACAATCACTCCCAGGTCGTTTTCTGCTGGGCAGCTTTCCAGCCATTCT
>VZRU01014302.1:105635-156202 GCA_013398155.1 Pedionomus torquatus
CCCCCCAAAAAAAAAACAAAAACAAAAACAAAAACAAAAACAAACAAACAAAAAAAAAAAAAACCAACAACACAAAACCCAACAAAAACCACCCACAAACAAACAATTTAAATACCAGGGATTTCTGTAGCAGAATACCTCTTGCAAAAACCTCCATTGTTGGAGGTAAACCCTGATACCATTATGATTCTCCAAATAGTTATACTCCTTCAGTTCTGACTCCCATGTTCAGATATAGTAATAAGTAAATGCATCTGTTTGTAGAATTATAGAATTGTTAGAGTTGAAAGGGACCTTAAAGATCATCGAGTTCCAACCCCCCTGCCATGGGCAGGGACACCTCCCACTAGTCCAGGTTGCTCAAATAAATGGTTTCTTTTAATAGACACCATTGGTGTCCTCAGGACAAAGGCCTTACATCCTGCTGTTCAGAATGCAGCTCCTCCTGTGTCATACTATAACATAAAATGGTTCAGCCTTCACAAACAGCCAGATAACAGAATATAGATTACTGCACCACAAGAAAGTATATATATTATTAAAGCAAAATCTATCACTAAGAAAAGGATACACTAAAAAATTAATCCAAACCAAAGCAAGCTCCATCTAATACATCCAGTCAACAACCATGTGTGTTATCAGACCAGGTCTTCAGCTGAATACCCAGTCTTTGTGTATCGTTCTACTACAGACACTGGTCAATGAATTATGGCCAAATGCTAGTTTTTAGATTTAATTTTGTTCTCTTTATCACTGGCAAATTAATGGATGGAGAGAAAAAAAAAAAAAAAGGAAGAAAAAAAGGAAGCATCAGGTTAACACTAGAGTGCTCACAGATATAAAACACTCAAAAAGTTTGTAATATACAGCTCAGCATCTGCAAATACTGTTGCTACACTATTGACAGATTATGGTTTTCACCATAACCTGACTTGATTTGATGCGTTACGATAACAGTACCCATCCTACATCTACTGTGTCAAACGCCTTCTTACTTTCTGGATAACACACGGTAAACAACAATGTAAGGAACTAAACCAGATAACCATCCTAGCCTAAACATCCAATGTACAAGATGCTGTAAGATATTTTATGATGAAAATATTGGCCACAGGCAAAACATCGTAACAATTCTTCCAGAAAATTCATCATCATCTTTCATCTTTTCATAAGAATGATAAATAGATGTTACCAAAAAATAGCAATGGCAGGCTCAAACTTCTTACCAGGATAGATAATATACTGTTTTATAGAATGAGAACAAAGAAAGATTTAAGAAAACAGAAAAGCATTTTGCCAGGGCAACTGCAGAGCCTATTAGAGACCTCTATTTTGCCATATCCCAGTCTGCTGTTTTCTGAGACAGTGTGGCAAAGGAACAAGACAGACTCATGGCTCAGCTCCAACAGCAAGATCAATCAAACTTGGTTCAGCATCTGGGAGTATGACCCTAGCACATAAATTAGAATTGTTTTAAGTACCTTTTCCTTGGGGCTGCAAAAGGCAGGGCAGAAAGCAAATCTATCCCTACCCCAAACATTATATTTCTAATTTATTACCTGGATATAGTTTTCAACAGCCAGACTAAATTTTACATTAACATTTGTTTCAGGTTGTCAATTCAGGAACACATTTTAAAAGAAGCATTAACTGTTCAGGCTATTTCTATTTATAAGGGAAAGAAAGCTCTCAAATAGCTTTTGTCACAAAGAAAAAAAAAAATGAAGTGATATTTTGTAAGCCCACAAGCTGCAGGTAGTTAGCTCTTAATATATGCTGTTCCTCTGTGAATTCAGGGGCTGAGGAGGAGAGGTAAAAAATATGAAACGGTTTGGGTCTTTTGCCTGAAGAAAGCTGCTGAACAGGGAGGTCACTAACTACTTTTCGCTGAATGTTTAAGAAGACACATTAGTATTCTATTCTGTTGGTGGTATTATTATACATGATGGGATTTCCCATCTCAGTACACAGGATTATTACTATTTATATGGTCATACTGTAACACTTAACTGAATAATACATATTCATATTCTGACAGAATATGCTTGGAATTACAACAGTTTATGAGTAGCCTGCAATTTCTGGCAATATGGAAAAGAACATATTCTGACAACAGAGTGCTCTCTTCCAGTTTCATTTTTATTAGCTAAGATCATAAAACATCCTGCTCATTAAAATATGAATAAGTTCCACTGGGAGTGCACTTTTTCTAAAAGTGTTTTCCTACAGCTGGTGGCAAGATAGATCTGCTGGCTAACTAGAGCTCTAATAGGACATTATGAAATCCACAATGCAGCACGAAGACAGTTGCATAATCAGAGCAACGATTAGCAGCTCTGCTAGAAAATGGTAAGGGCTTAAGCATAACTGAATAGCACGTAACAAAGAAAAAAAAAAAAAAAGACATCATTGTCAGTCTGAGGTCCTAAATGAAACTTTTATACATTATATTATTGCTTTCACTGCAAGGAGGCTAAGAATAGATTCATGACAAAGGCAGCACCATATAAAATGAGATCATAATTCACAGGTACTAGAAATGCCATCATTAACTGTAGCACGAGACTCCAATATGGACTACTGAGCCTTAGTTCTCAGTGTTGCTCCAGTGCTCCTCAAGCCGTAGAAGCCTTACAACAGACGTCTAGTCTAAGTGCTCTGCAGTACCTCTCTGCCAGAGCCAAGAATGCACTCGTAGACCTGACTTGCCCTTATTCCCAACCTATGACCTCTGCCCACCTGCCCAAGGGCCCAATTTCACTCTATGCCAGGGCTATTGGCAGCCCTGGCAGAAAAGTCAGTGTCCAGCTGTATTGCAGAGATGCCACTGTCTGGATATGGCTCTCTTCCATCCTGACCATGACCTGGAGGCTC
Organism: Pedionomus torquatus; assembly: GCA_013398155.1. Lineage (NCBI taxonomy): Eukaryota > Metazoa > Chordata > Aves > Charadriiformes > Pedionomidae > Pedionomus > Pedionomus torquatus. The sequence continues at coordinate 108,510 of VZRU01014302.1, forward strand.
ACATCCTGACCTGGCCTGAGTACAGCCCCATCATGGCTGAAACTTCAGGCACCCACCTGGTTCCAAGCTTGTCTGTTACCTTAAGCCAGCCCAGCCACTTCAGTCATGCAGATGACCCAGGCTGATGCTCACAAGGATTATTTGACAGATTGTTACAGGACCTCTCTGGGTGGGACATTTGTAAAGTTCTGGAGATTTCCTTCAGGCAGCTCCTGCTGTTTCTATTGAATAATTTGCATACTTAAATATGTTGATTAACAACCTCCATGGAGAACCTGGCTTTTTTCCTCAAGGACTCCTTTAAGTAGTTCATGCTGTAAAATGGATTACATTGTATATAGGTAAGACATTTGCAAATAGTCATTTGAAAATGTGGTTTGTATGTACTTAAAATAATGAATGGTAATGAAATATGCGTGTTCTGGGTGGTCACTGAAGGCCACAGCAAGAGCTGAGCAGAGCAGTGGCTCAGGGAGTCTCATCTGATCCAGCTGAAGATGCTGCTGTGAAGACCTGTGAGGACCTGCAATGAAGCCTCCCATCATGATCTGGACAGTGACTGAATGTCCTGTTCAATAGATTTGACTCCCCATGAGAGCGTTACTCTATACAAACATTCAAAGAAATTAGTTTCTCTTTCTAAAAAACACTGTCCATGACTCTCTTTGCAACAACTGCATGAAGAACTAGGAAAACATCTTGATTTAGAATTGCATGTTGGAGTAATGTTTATTTGTATAAACATAACATCACTTCCATATGTACACCAGTTTGTTATACTGGCCTCTTCAGTACTTCATTTTTCAATTTTTTTTTAAGTCTTATGTATTTATGTCAAAAGACCACTACCAGCCTCAGATGTGGGGAAAACAAACTGGCATTTTTATACTACATTGAATTTTTTTACGTTAGAAGTCCTTACAAATCAACATTAAATTGAAAACTTAATTCATTATCTATTACTGTAATTTAGATACAACTATATTGCAAAGTCCCAAAAGAAGTACTAAAGAAAATCATGTTACCTGAAACCTCACTGAAGGAGCATGAACATTGTTAAGAATCTGTCAAGTTTCCAATAAAATGTAGGTTTTCCTGGAAGAAGATTAAAGATTCTGTTCAAAGTACTTCTACAAGCAGATGACTGTAGATCTACTTTAATAAACCAGATTGGCTGAGGGATTAAAATCAAATGCTGTATTTTTCAACTGGAAACAACCTAAAGTTAAAAGACCCTTTTTACATCATGCTGAACATTATCACACTGTAAATCTAGAAATAAATAATGGAGCTGTACAAGCAAGCACTGGGGAACAGAAAATTGATTGAAGGCATTATTGCAAGTAATTTGGTGATTCTGTGATTGTTTTTGTCACCTGGAATGATGGAATTGGGTAATCAAATTTAGTCCTATGTTGTGGCTTGTGACAATGTATAATCCCTTAACAAGCTCCCTCTTGAAACACACTTACCTCTCATTAGGGAGGACCATTTTGGTTTCAGAGTTCTGACAGTCAGAAACATTATTTTCAGCCTGCAATGAATCACTGCATATCTATAACTGCATATTTGTATTAACTTTGTCCTTTGAACTTCTTCATCCCTGTTGTTTTAGCCCCATAAGCATATAATGGGCAATTAAACATCATTTTAGTGAATAAGTCAAACTTGCTTACATTGTTCAGCTGTACTGTTCTGGTGGAGTCGCACTAGGTTAAACCCTCAGAATATATATCTCCAGATCACCTTCTCTGCTTCTTCAGTCAAGGAGGCATAACCATGTATCAGCTCATTTCTGCTCCCAGTTGTGTCAACGCTATATTAAAGTATTCTTCTACCGGAGGGTTGTTGACAGAAACAGGTTAGATAGATAACACATATGCATCATACATACGGATCTGAACCTAGCTCAACCGCAACCGAAATGCTTTATGTAACAACAGGTTTTGTAGATATTTCTTTTCCCTAGAAACTAAAGTCTCTGCCTTCCTTATGATTTTAGTAGCTCTCCTCTGCATTTCTTCCATCTTCAAGTAATCTTTCCTAAAGAATTTTGGCTGATGTCCTACCTTGTACAGTATCACTAGCCCTACCTGCTGGTGGCCAGTTTGCAATTTTACACACCAGGTAGAGTGAGTAGTCCCTTGTCACAGCTGTGCATTTATACTTCATAATCATTACCTTTATTACTTCGTTCCTCTCAGCTATTTTTTCCTTTGCACAGCCTTCCGATTCAATAGAGCATGTGTTCATTTAGTATCAGGATCATACCACATTGCCAATGAATAACAGCCCCATATTCTGTTTGTATTTGGCAGCTAAAGTACTAGGAGTTTTAATGTTCTTTGGAAAGGGTTTTATCTTTTGAATTACTTTATCCTTAGACTCTTTTGATGAATGGGCTGGCTTTCCGTGAGTAATCCATTTTCCATTCTTAGCAGGCTCTTTGCAGACCCTAATTCCTTTCCACCTAGTTCTCTCCATTATCCCCTTCACCTCCACCCCACTCCTCCTTTTACTTGGGATGAAAGTCAGCTTTAGAACTTTGGAATACAAGCCTCTTTAACATGGAATTTCTTGAGCTGTACAATCAATTTGAGTTCATTAAATAATTCCCTTAAATTTCTCAAAATCTGATTTTTAAAATAAATCAACTGGAAGGAAAATCAAAACAGGTCTGTGGTGAAAGTGAAGCTGAACTGATGTGCAACCCCTTAATCTATCAGGGTAGTTTATTTCCTAATCGTTTTTCCAGCACTTACAAAACCAAACATTAGAGGTTTTTGGCCAAGTAATTATTTAGTCAAGAACCCAAACTGTTATCAAATCCCAGAAAAAATGAACTTTATGCTGACCTTCACACATTAGCTGAGAAAATTACAAGCCCAAAAGTGATCAGACTTTTTCAAAACAGTAAAATTCTTTTAATCTAACAACTTAATTATGCAGTACAGACAGCAAGGGTAAAGAGTCATATTAGATATGATGTGCTACACTGATAAGAAGGTGGTGCAAAAGATGGTTAACTAAAGACAGAATGAAAGTAAGAGTTCAGAAAAGAAAATAAATCTTTGAAACCAAAAGCAACTATTATTTCAAAGAACACTAATAGTAAAATTAATTACTTAAGCAGGCAGAAATCTTACCTAATGTATCTAAATTGGCAAGTGAGTTTCAAGAAAGCAATATATGATTGTATCTTCTATTTACATAAAGTAAAAATAATATTAAACAATTATTTGGCACTCAAGTTGTTTCTTAAAAAAATTGGCTACATTATTTTATACCAAATACTATATATAAACCTACCAAAAAGTTTTCAATAAGTTTTCCATTAAGAGTTATGGGAAACCTTAACTTCACACATTGATGCCATTCCTAGAAAAAATTCCCACAACACTATTCTGAAAATTTCTTTTCATAATAAAACCCAGTCCTAGGAATGTACAGTATATCCTATATAGGGAGTTCCTTTGAAAACAAAACAAAAGAAAAAAATCAAAACCTCAAAAGCAACTCTACACAAAAGGGAATTCAAACCAAGTCTGTTGCACCCCTAACATGAATTAGTTATAGAGCAACCCCAGAGCCAACTAACAAAGCTATTACAATGTGATCTATCTTCCCTTAATAGAGCATAACCACTAGCACTTGTGTTCTAGACAACTATCTCTCACTTCTGTAAAAGTTCTGTTTTACAAGCTCCGGAGCTGTTGGACACTGTTCTGAAGAGACTGATGCCAGTCAGTGTGCCTCCCACTGAAAGATGGGGAGGTTTCATCACAAAAGTCCTGGATTAACTAGAGGAACGAACATCTTTGAATCATGTAGCCCACTGAGTGATATATGGATCCTTCCAGCCCTAGAGCTGACAATCTCCAATCTCCTTTAATTCTAGCTGGCAACTAAGCACCACCCAGATGCTCACTCACTCCCCCCCATCTTAGATAGGTGAGAGGATCACAAGAGTAAAAGTGAGGAAGAACTTGTGGGCTGAGGTAAAGACAGTTTAATACTTAGAGCAAAAGCCATGTGCACAAACAAAACAAACAAGGAATTCATTCCGTGCTTCCCAATTGCAGGAAAGTAGGGTTCCATCACACATAACAGTTACTTGGGAAGACAAACATCCTCCTAAAAGTCTCCAACTTCCTTTTTCTTCCACCAGCTTTATATATTGAGCTTGACCTCATACAGTATGGAATATCCTTTTCGTCAGCTGAAGTCAGCTGTCTTGGGTGTGACCCCTCCCAGCTTTTTGTGCCCTCCCAGCCTACTTGCTGGTGGGACAGCGTGAGAAGCAGAAAAGGCCCTGACTCTGTGTAATCCCTGCTCAGCGATAGCTAAAATACCCCTGTGTTATCAGCACTGTTCCATCCAAATCTAAACATAGCCCCATAGTAGCTACTATGAAGAATATTAAGTCAATTTAAACAAACATTTTTCTCAGCAAACTGATGCAGGTCTATGACAGTTCTATCTGTTTTTGCAGAAGGAAAAATCCCCCTTATAGTTCTTTTTGTCTTTATTGCTTGGCTCAGCTTCTGTTTTGACAGCTTCTCCTCCTCTGTTTCCAATATATCCATCTCTTCATCTACTCTGTTTCTTCTTCAACTTTATCATCATGATCATGTATTTCCACACATTACATTCCTAGTCCAAAAATTTGACCCTTCCATTCTCTTCTTTTGTAGACAGCTGCAAATATTTGAGTACTCAAAACCTGTAATCTATTTTCATCCTACCCTATAAACCATAGCAACATTCCAATTGCATTTTAGGCCTTTATCCTCCTCTTTTTTGGAAAGCTTTGTGGAAAACAGAAAGCTTTCATGAAGTACAAGTTATGTCCCATAGTTTTGTTATCCAAAAATTTAAGACAACCTTCTTCAAACAAAACATCCAAAACAAGTTACTTCATGTGCTGACTTCTCATTTTAAGCCAGTTCTTTTCCCCTACTAACAAAAACAATTTATTACCATAATTTTTCTGCTAGCATGCTGAAGACCTTTATTACAGATTAGGATATACAGGATACCATTAGGACTCTATTGGGACTAGATATTGAAAATTCATACTGCAGATCAGATCAATTTAGGGAGAATAAAGGTTTGGCAGCCAATGGATCAATCTATTTAACTTGCCAAAGTACATAATATCCTAATCTGTTGACATGTAGTATATTAAAATAGCTATAAATATTCTACTTTTCTGAAGAAAAGCATTTTTGGAACAGTTCCTCTGGATTTCCCAGGCAACAGTAAGGGAAAAAGCAATTAGCATGTAGCCTATAAAGTCCTTGGGACAGCCCTGTTGCCTGTACAGTACTTGGCACTGGCGTTTTAGGATTCCATGACTTTTTCAGGATACGCTAGATTGAATTTGGGTAAATACGCAGGAAACAAGCTTGTCACAAACTACTTCTGTTGTTTCTACTCACCTATTAGGAAAAGAAATAAAAGGTAAAGAGAAGAGCAATTAATTCATCAAAATTGTATAATGATCCTGGAATACAATCAAAACAATCCAAGTCCCTTCCCAACTCTTATGCCAGGATTCGGTGTGATAAATTTTGAACTAAATTGACCATCCTCACGCTTCCTCTGCCCTCAGCTCAATACTACAGTGAAAAAGCTTGCAGAAATTAATATTTGGATTTGCAAATCATCAGTCAAAGGAAAAATACTACAGCTTTAGCCAATTTATATTAGCGATTTCATGACAGTTTCATGTTTTATAGAGTACCTCTCAGTTCTTGCAACTTTGATGAACATGAGCCAATGTCACTATATTAAGGGATGCAAAATTAAGTTGCTAAAACATCACGGCTATAATTGCAAACTAACTTACAAACTTGAGAGTCATTTAGATGAGAACTAATAGATGAGATGAGAACTCAGGAATCCATTTTTTTAAAAAAAGGATTTCAGCTTTTAGCATCTTGTAGCCTTTTATCTACCTAACTTGTTCCTGATAATTTAATGAAATTGCTCTTATATAGTTCATAGTAATATTTATTAGAATTGCAGATTTTTCTAAAACTACACAAGAAGCAAGACCAATTTTTTTGCACAAATACAGATAAGGCAACTGTAAAATAAGCTCCTTTAAGAAAAGCAAAGTAATATAAAGCAAGGACAGACTCAAGCAATGGAAATTACAAAAATTAAATACAACTGAGAAAAACTGGCTGAACATAACTTTAAAATAATACCAGAAGATTTCCAGTGAATTTTAAAAGCCTCTCTTTGGGCTAGTTTGAATAATTTTAGATACAGTTCAGAAGACTTTGTCAGCCTTTCATGCTACTCTTGTACACCCAAAATCCCTATCATTATGTCTTACCTCAAATTAATCTACTGTCTTTTCTAAAATCCCTCCTATCATCACACAGTAGTGAGAGATGAACTATCAAGGGTTATTTAGGATCATCACATGCACGACAAGAAAATAGGATACAACTTCACCACATTCAAGTGTTTTTATTTGAATAATACTCTATTCAACATTCCTTAGTAGCAAAACCTAGTACTCTGTTATGGCAATTGCCTGAATGTCCCAGATGATGTTATAAAAACATATTAGTTTTTTCTAGCTTGATCCAAGATCTTTATAAAGCTATTAACATTTGGCAGTTAAACCCCAAGGATTTTATCTAATAGGTCCTCTTGACATGACCTTTCTGAGAATGTGGTACTGTTAAAAAAATAGCTGTATTCAGTGGGAAACTCGGGAGCAGAAAGAACAAGGATCATGAACAGCTTCTATCAAGTAACATGCCCTTTTGAGCATATGTTGGGTTATTATTTCTGATAACTTCTAACAAAATTATGACCTTCATGGTTTGACAGAATGCAGCGGCAAAACTTCAAACAGTTTCTTAAACATTTTTTAATTGATTATTTATTAAACTAAACCCATAGTACTTGTGAATAAGCTGCTCCAACAAACTAGAGGAAGTATAAGAACACTAACATCACATGCTGCTGTTTTTCTTATTAATTCAACACAAGAGAAATGACAGAACTGATTTCCTACATTCTTGAGTATTCTATCATTAATGGTTAAAAAAGTAAATGCTAGATAAATGCAAGGATCACTTCCAAATAAGAAAGTTTTCTTCTTGCACAGGTGCAAATAAAATATTATCCGAAAGAGAAAGCAAAGTAAGAATTAACTTCAATAAATTTCTAGGTGAATAACACAACTTCCAAAGAACCATCTCTCTTGCCCTTCTACTTCCTCTAATCATTTACTGAATTAGTTTGCCAGTCTTTCCACATAGGAAAACTCGGTTTCCACCAAGGAAGTCTCAAATGTTTCCAGAATAGGCTTGACCCCATAGAAATAGGTAGTCCTCCATCACCTCTTCGGATGCCATTATCAATGTCTGAAAAGCAGTTTAGCAATTCAAAAAGGAAACAGAGGTTTTGTGTATCTTTTTTTTTTTTTTTTCTATCATATAATTACCTTGTATTGTTCTGTTGAATTTGAGAGAAAAATCACTTGCTGATTTCTGGAAAGAAATCTTTAATGACATCTCTAATTATCTATCCCATGATATATTAATTACAAAACATAGTCGTAGCTTTAACCTATAGCAAGCTTTTTCAAGTAAGAACATTTGTAACAATGAGTAATGAGCTGTTTGCGATAGGTAAGGTACAGTTTGACAAGTACTTTTTTCAGCTGCTTAGCACAGTATAAGAATGTTGCCAAGTTGAAGCCCTCTTGATCTGGAAACAGCTTCTGTCCCTACAATGGAGCAAAGCTGCCGTATTCCTCAGATCCCTGCCTATTCATGCACCCTTTTTTCACTTGACAACCAAAGCACACTGAGGATGATGCAGGCTGAGGTTTCCACCCAGCCTGAATTCGTAAAATATCAAGGTGTGCAACTGTACCCAGAAAGCACCTGGGGAATTTGGTTTAGAAGTATCTTAATATACTTAGTATTACTGAGCAGCTCATAAGAGGAAGAAAATGAGAAATGGGAGATTGTCACACATCTGCCACCTGTGAGGTATGTAATGATAAGTGACAAAGAACGCTGGGGTCTTTTCCCTCCATCTCCCCAGTTTGGTTTGGGAAGGATCTTAAGGGAGTCTGCTGTCATGAAACTTTTTCTGAGTCCTAGCATGCATACCGCTAAAATACAAGGACTAATGTTTATAAGCTCATGGAGGATTGCTGTGAGCCTTAATTAACATATTTAAATAGCTGCATTTTTTTTTGTAATGAAAAGTGGAAAAAAAATTGAAAAGTACATAGCCATACTGTGAAACACTTCTGGTTTGCTGAAGCAGGAGCTTCACAATACTTTTAATGAGTTTATCAAGGAGTTTTTGCACTATATCTTGCCCTAGCTTGCTGGTATCAAACGCACCTTTTGGACACTTTGCTGACACTCTTGATGATCACAAAGCTATGGTTAACATCAAGAATAAAGTACTTAATCGCCTAATTAGACCACATACACATGAACACATATAAACACTTTGTTCAACTATAGTAACGCTTTGTGAAAGCTGAAATAGGTCTGTGATTAATATGACCAATCTATTAATAAAAGCTAAACACCAGGAAATAAAAAAAACCAACTTATTTTTTAGGAAGTGAAAAAAGATTGCAAAAGGAAAGAGCAGCTCTCCATGTTTAAACATCAGCAGTGTTATTAAACCCACAAAAGCTGTTGCCAGCTTAAATCCCATGGAGACAAATTGATGGTATCTGCATTTCTATATGTTTGTGGTGATAAACTAGCAGACCCTGAGAGATAACCTGCTGCAGCTGGACTCATACATACGGGGAATAAGTTCTGCAGATATTAGGATTTTCTTGGCTTCACACGGTTGCCTTGGACACAAAGAGACAGACTTAAAAATAGAGCAGTCTGTACTTGTGGATTAGATAGTCAGCATTCTTTGAGCCAGCCAAATGAAGATAAATCAAAGCTCAGAAAGGCTGGGAAGAAGCTTCCTTACTCTTCTGTCTGATTGCTAAATTAAATCAATTGGGGTTGAGAGAATATTGCAGTTAGGGGTAGCTACACAAGTATTTCCCCAATGCGAAAGTATTCTTTCATCTATAGATTAGTTCAACCACTAAAAGTATTGCACAGCTAACATTTCAGTTTTGCTACTGTCAACTTATGAGGCAAGATCAGTTGTTGCATGAAGAGGCTTCAAAAGAAGATTCTGAATAGTCTTTAGCAAGAGATTTTGATAGCCTGTTGTGCAGCCCTTTCCCACTCCTCTTCCAAAATCTCAAATTAACTTTTAAAGGATGTCTATTAAAATGTGTATCCTTCTATGACAGCAATTAGCCACTGTCATAAATAAATAAATAAATAGATAGATAGATAAAAACCCAACCAGATGTTCATCCATTTTTTGCTCTCTATATAGAATCCAAAAAAGACAATCCACTCATGAGGTCCCACATCTTCATGTCTTGGTCAGTCTTACGCTGTAATAGCTAACCACACATTGCCAGGCTAAAGCTGTGCCACAGAATTCATTACATATTTGTCTGACCCAAGCATAGTCAATTTTCATATTAAGAATGTGTCTTTGATCTGTTGTGCACTTCCTCGAGAATGTCAGTCTTGCTTACATTAAAGAAATAGTTAAACCCTGATTAACAGTAATGTGAATAATCTAAAAAAAAAACCCCAAACTAATAGTACCATGAGATAAAAATGCTATGTGAATGGGTTTCTCATAATATGCTTATAGCCAAGTTGATTGGTGAAATAGAGACTCAATAAACAGACTATACAGTGGATGGAAAATTGGCTGGACCACTGGACTCACATGGATTTCATCAGTGGCGCAAAGTTCAACTGGCAGAGAGTTACTAGTGTCATCCCTTGGGCATCAACAGCTCAATCCAATATCCTTTCTCTTCTTCACTAATGTTTTCAGTGAGGGAACACATGGCATTCTCAGAAAGCATGCTTCACACCAAGGAGGTGATCAACATGACTGAAGGACTGGGTTACTATTCAGAAGTACCTTGACAAGATGAGAAGTGAACTGGTAGAAAACTTATGTAACAACTTAGACAAATGTAAAGTTCTGTATCTGGGATAAGGTAACTCCATGCAACAGCACAGGTTGGGTGCTGATGGGCTAGAAAACAACTTTGAGGACTTGAGGACTCTGGTGGGCAAGTTGATCACAAATCAGCAGTATGCTGCTGTGGAGACAAGGGCCAACCACACACTGATCTCCTTTGTCAAGAGCATAGCTAGTGGGTTGAAGGACTAGTTTCTCTCTGTTTATTCTGTTTTCTCTGACTGAAGGACAGTTTCTCTCTGTTTAGCACTTGTGAGGCTGCATCTGGAGTATTATGCCTGTCTGGGGCTTCTCAGTATGACATTGACATGCTGGAGCAAGTCCAGCAAGGGATCATCAAGATCATCAGGAGAAAGGAAAACATAATATTTGAAGAAAGATTAAGAGAACTGGATTTGTTCAGCCTGAAGTGAAGTCTAAGGGGAGTTCCTCAGTTACCTAATGGGAGGATATATAAAGAAGATGGAGTTTATTCCTCTCAAAGGCACACAGAGACTGAAGAGGCAGTGGACGCAATAGAGAACACAGGAATTTCAAATTAGATAAATATTTTCTTAAACAATGGCAGTAGTCAAATGTACTGGAACAGGCTGTCCAGAGATGCTCTGGAATCTCAGTTCTTATAGCTCAAAACTGCACTAGCTGAGGGCCTGAACAACCTGATCTAACAGAATCTGCGTTGAGTTGAAGGTTTGACTAGATAGCTGATTCACACATTCTTAATTAAGCATCGAAAGCACAAATTGCATTCATGATAACGACACACGTAAGAATGCATTAATGCATTGTTCGAATCAGATGCCCAAAATGGACAGAGTGGCAAATGATAACAAACAAGATACTGATTCTGACTTTGCAACTGAAACCACCTGTGTGCTAGACTGGAATACCACCCAGGTATCCACCTCTGCTGACTCAAGTCAGACTTCTGCAGACTACAGCGAAAATGAGTGTCAAAATTCTTTCTGTTCAAATCTAAGGAATCATTAAATATACACTCTGCTTTAACCATGATTTTTTAATGTTTTCTATATTTGGTCTATCACTTGAAAATCCCAAGCTTAAAAACTGAAAAATACTGCCCGTGGAAAGAACTGCTCCCTGCTCCTGCAATCATGATTTAAAGATTTCGATTTAAGAAGAAAGAAATTGACCAGGTAAATATGAGAAACCTGAATTTCATCACAGTCTTTTTTAACTAACTCACTGATTAGTCAAAATCATCCCCCCTTGATTCCTTTCACATGCCATTTTTGTAATTGCATGTATAATGAATTAGAGGCTTCTGCTGCTGATATTTTTTCCATGACCACATAAGGATGTCTAAACTTACAAAAATCTTTAATCATACACCTTAGCAACTCTTTACTACCCAAACTCCTTGTAGTTTGCAAAATCAAACTAAACTTTGGATTGATTAACTTGTGTGAACTTTGGAAAATTTTAAGATTCATCCATCAGTGATTATCATGTACTTCACACAGAGGTAAATACCATTACATAGCATTCATTGACATTTGCAATCTTAAAATGTTACAACTGTAAGAGTTGACATTTATACAAGTGTCCCTCAAATTTTTTAATTTCAGTACACACTGTATGTTAGGCTAATAGTAGGAATTTAATATTAATCATATTTATTACAGAGCAATTACACAAAGGGTAAAATCCACTACAGTTCTGCTGTACAGTGTTATAAATGTCCCCTTCCTGAAGAATTGGTAGTCAAGCAGAACAAGGGCAAAAAGAAGGTACAAAATCTTGCACAGAATGAGTTCTGGAAGAGTAGCCAACTGTGCAACAGTTCTGCTGAAAGGCAAAAATCAATGTTAGGAATCATTGAATGATTCTATGAAGAATGAAGAAGATGTGGAGTGGTATAAGTTAGGATGGGATAAGCTACAGGGAAAGGAAAGAAAAGGCAGAAAGAGGACTTTCCAAGGGAAATGAAAGAAAGAAATAAAGAAAGAACCAAAGACTAATTACAGTGATGAGGAAAGAAACCAGAGGAACATAGACCAGAACTCTTCCCTTTGTAATATGCCATCAGTAATAGATTTCAGTAGCTCTGTCATTTGTTCTTTCCACATGGTATTTTGATTATATGCATCTCTTTTGTTAAATATAACCATATGTATGTTCAGCCATGTAATGCCAGCAACTTGCAGCAGTAAGCCTTAAGAGAGACAAGATGGATAGCCAGAGTGTCTGGGCTTTATTTCTACCCTCTACCAATGATAGACTGCATTAATTAAAACTCAGAAAGTGACTAATTCTCCCTTTGGCTTCCCCCCACCTTTTATTACGTATACAGAACATCTCATTCTCTGTTCATTTACTGTATCCAGGGCATTGTATCTGGAAGCCTAGATTTCATGCTCTCCTGTAAGGCAAGAAATATAAAGAAAAGCCGTTCTACATTCTACATTTTGTATGATGTGCTTTTTTTCACTAGTCCAGCAAAAGAAGGAATCTCTCCATTCACCTGAATGATCTAAATTGAAAAATCTAGTCAGCCAGTCCACAGAAGTAGAAAACAATTGCTTAGGTGTGAGAAAGCTAAAGAAGGATACATGTAAAGGACTTTATACAGCACCATGGAATCAGTTCAGTGACACAGGGGATAACTTTGGATTTTATTGCCCCACAAAAAGAAATATTGCCTCTAAGTATGGCTTTAAGGTTTTATGCGAAACTGTTCATTTTGCTGGTCTAAATCCAGTTCTTCCACAATTTTTTTACAGTTAGTAATTATTGAGAGATTTCTCTTCCCCTTTAACTAAATCTGCTTTGGTTATTGCCATTACATACTAAATGCTCCCTTTCAGGCACCAAATTACTCTTTGCCCATAATACAGCTGTCTTATTCTCTTCAGAAGAAGAAATCTCAGGCAGGGATTGCATTCCCAGTGCAGCAAGCACTGCAGAAAGCACAGGCATTTTCAACCCAGTGTTCACTAACAACAAAGACCGAGCCAATCAATATACAGCTGTTAGAAACAAACCTAGGATTCTGTGGTCTGTAAAGCAAGTGTCCAGACAGCTACTGTGAATTATAAATTTAAGTAACTGCAACTTTATAATCTTTATAAGAGCATGATATAGAAAGGCTCTTCTGATGACAAGGCCAACTGAGACTATCAGAACATTCAAGGCACACAAATATCCCTTAGCTTGAAGGCACATTTAGCAATCCCAGAATAATGGCAACACTCTCTTTCCTTTATAGCACATCTTTTATTCCCTCCATCATGAAGCATTACCTGTATTTTGTCTAGGACAACAACCAATACTTCTTCCATTCATGATTTCTCTCAGTCAGCAGTGACAACTTCCCTACCTGAATCATTTAAAAAGACTGTACTGTGTCTTGCATACCTGACGTAGGAACAGAGTCAATGTTCCCACTAGTTTTTCTTTGCCAAAGAAAAGGTCTGACAAAATTTTATGGCCACAGTCTATACAGAGAATAACTGGCAGCACTAAATCGCTTATTACAGCACTAGAGATGGAAGACTGCAAGTACAAAGTGATTCTGTCATTTCCTTCCAGCATCTACAGGCAAATCAACAAGTCCTCTCAGCAGGACTCTTGGAGTCTGTTAGTTTACCAGAATTATAGCATAATAGGGGTAGAAAGGCCCATGTTGGTATGCACCTGATCCATTAAAAGCTGGAGTCAAGCCACTGCCCTGGACAGTTGAATCACAACAGAAAAAGTGAAACACACTCAAGGTTAAAAAAAAAACTGAGAACTACAGAAAATATTCTGTCTATATAAAGAGCAAAAGTGGGGGTATTCATGAGCAACCAAATATCTCTTCCTGCTTTTAGCAGTTAACTAGTTTGTCAGGTTTAGCATGATATGCAAAGATATGAGAACCTGATCAAATGGCATTGTTTCCTAATGGAGCAAGACAGTCTCATCTTGGAAATTAATTTTCTTTTTCCCTCACAGGGAAGGAAGCAGACAGTAGTTTACATGCAACAGCATGAAATGTAATAACTAACACTAGCCATGGAGGAACTAAAAGAAATGAAGAAAAAAGTAAAAAAAAAGAAAATTAAGAGACTAGCAAGGAGAGGCAAGGCAAGGTGAGGTGAGAGAACAAGGCAAGGAGGCAGAAACTTTACCATGCAATTTTCTGCCAGAGGAAAAAAAAAAAACAAACAAAAACAACCAAAACCCAATAAAACAACATCACCATATTTCCTTGAGAGATTTTCTAAAAATATACACAATTTTTGAGAGGAAAAAAGGGGTTGAGAAAATTCAGATGAAGAGAAATTAATTTGTTGAGAGAATGAGCAGAAAATAAGTGATATTTCATACTGTATTTCAGGTTCTGCCTGTAAGTTATGGATTGGATAGGTCTATCAGTTCTAGTTATCCAAAGGAAAACACAGAGCCAAACAAACAATAGTATCTTGGATAAAAAAGTTTGTTTGTTACACTCAAGCTTTTGTTTCTACATGAGCAAGCACTTTTAGCAAGTATTATAATCAATAATTTATTGATCAAAATAAATTTCTGCAAGACCGCCTACTATAGAAAATAGAAGAGTGCATCTGTAGATTGCATCTGATTTTGACTGTTCATGGGAGTGACACTAAAAATTACAAGCTGATTTCATAATGCACTGGTTTTAAATCAAAAAGTGAACAGGGAATTCATTTGCTTGCCAAAATCTGTAAAGCCACATTTCCAATAACTGTATTCTCCTAGCATGATGTAGAATTTACCATACGTCGTATGCCTTCAAGAGCATTACACTGAACCTCCACCTAACCCTCTATCTTCTTATTCAAGGATTGTTCCTTGCTTAATCATATCAGAATATTTAGGGTAAATGAAAGATTTCTCTTAATCTTTGCACTCCTTCCCCAGTAATAACATTTCCTAAATTATTTGGAAATAGATTATGAGGAGTTACTTGGAGGTTATCTGAATGTGTCCCTTCAAAATATGAGCAGGTTATTTTCCTCATCCATTTTTCTCTTCACTGTGAACTACTTATATATGTCTTTTTATTAAGTATTTGTCATGTTGTAGGTTAAGTTCCTCTGAGTATTTGCAACAATCACTTAAGAGGGGAGCAAGTAAGCATGGAAATGACTGCAGAGTAGGAGATAGCAACCTAATTTCCAACCATTAATCGTCCAGTTTTGGTAGCATTCAATAGTAAACTCCTGAGTTCAAGTCCCATCACTTTTCCAAGCACAACAAAAAAAACTGATCTGCATTCTCCTACATTCTAGCTGAAAGGCCTCTACTTATTTCTTCACACTGTATTTCTACACTGAGTCCAAGAAATCCTCCCAACTCCTGGGTAGAAAACTGCTCTTTTAAAGTTTATTAGAATAACACAAGTTTTAAATGAGAAATGCCAGTTTACAGTTTATTTAAAAAACAAAACCAATAGCAATCTGCCCATTCTCATCAACCAGCTCCCAGCATTCAGCTGCCCTCCTGCCCAAGAGTAGGCTGCCACAATTCTTGTAGGTTCATCTCCTGTTGATAACAATGTTGGGTGAGTTTAAGGTAGCTTTGTTTTGCCTATTTATTTTTTTTTTAACTAGCCCTGAAACAGATGTAGTCATACAACATGCAGCCAACCCATCCTTCGAAAACATTTTGTCAAGTAATGTGTATGGGGGTTCTATGTAAAAAAAACTGGAATTTGCACCAGAAAGAAAGATCCCAAGCCATTTCCAACACCTCCTCTACACAGATACAAAAAAGTTGTGTGGTAAAACTAAGATTAATTCAAGCATTCCATTCAAAGATGGAACCACACTTGCACCTGATACAGTACTAGTAAAGGACACCTTCTAAGTTTCAAAGCTACTTTCACTGCCGATCCCAAAAATCCATTACTGAGATATTAAAGAAATAAAAACACTGTTCTAAACAGTGAGAGGATATTAAGCCTTGCCTAAATCATGCCTCATTGCAGAAGAACTTGTATCTCTCAGCTGCAGACAGAAGATAGCAGTTTCCTTGGATGAGTACAAAAGCAATGCCAACTGGAAGACCCTATTTTCTAGATCTCTTAGAAGAGTCCACAAAATTATGTGATGCCAATTTACAGTAAGAAATATAAGAAAAGTCCAGAATTTCACAAAGGTCTTTTCCACCCACTTAGTTTTAGTATCTGCCAAGAAGTATAAGTCAAGTGGGCTAATATTCATCATTCTAGATGCTTTTTTCAGAAAAGGAGTTTCAGAAAATTCTCATCATACTACTAATCTAAGGATTCGGCAGAGATTAAGATCAAAAGTTCACAGAACCTTTATGTGCTTGAAACAAGTTTTTCTTGGTTTTTTATTTCAGAGTGTTTTCTGTTAGAGAATGTATAATGCCATGGGATTTATATTCAACACTCATCAGCACAGTATTTATTGCACTTCTGTATATCAGACAACAGTGTCAAAAGAAGTTCTTGATGGGGGAAATATCCAAATAATAGCCATTTTCAGAAGCTTGCTATAATCACCTGTTCCCTCATCCTACCAAATTTTATTTGGCAGAAGCAGGACCTAGTTCTACTGGAGTAGCATTCTGCTGCTTTAACCTCAAGACCTTCCTGTTGTCTCCCTGCAAACGCCCTCTGGTACTGCAATACCAATAAAGATAAATCTGGTTGAATGAACAAAGAGTCCCAGACCAGATAAGCTTTTTGTATGCTGGAGGAGGAACTGGTTTTGCATAAACATGGTGAATTATCAAGAAATGCATGACGGCATTATCATGCTTGAGGACAAATAAA
Organism: Pedionomus torquatus; assembly: GCA_013398155.1. Taxonomy (NCBI): domain Eukaryota; kingdom Metazoa; phylum Chordata; class Aves; order Charadriiformes; family Pedionomidae; genus Pedionomus; species Pedionomus torquatus. The sequence continues at coordinate 125,359 of VZRU01014302.1, forward strand.
ACAAAAAAAAAAATCAACTGTAACCTTGTTTTTTCAATCCCAAAAAGACTTTAAACATGACTTTCCCAAATACTTTCCTAACTTTTTGTGTACAAAACAATCTATTATATGCTACCATAACCATATTGTCGTCTCTGTAGGTAAATAAACAGAGTTCAAAATATTAGCTCAATCACAGTGAGCTCTGTTTGAGCTAAAAGACCATCTTAGTTCCCTGTAGCTAATAACTATTGCTTGCTGTTCTCTTTGAGGATGAGGAAAATTTGCTATTGTATTTCACAAAGGTTTAATGTCAGATTAAGAAGGGTAATAAATTTGGGGTTATACCTGTACAATTCTTATGTATTAAGTATATCCAGGCCTAAGCCTAGATCACGTGGTCATCTTCCCAGTTATACACTGGCTCCTTCAGAGTGACTCAGCTGGCTACCCAGATAAGGCAAAATAGATGGGTACTAGTTCGTAGTTGAGTCATGCCCATAGACAATACAAATATAACAATCAAGACGCTTATATACAAACTTGCAAACAGCTATGAAAAGGAATATGAGCATGATCTTGAGTTACCTCTTTAGAGGAGCATGAAGTCTCTACTAATAGATTTTCCTATTCATCCTCCCTGGCATGCTCCTTTTCACCCTGCTATTTCTTTTTACTTCCAATCCTGATTTCTCTGTATCCCGACTTTTCAGTCCACTCCTATTCACTACAGCCAGACATTTCTCAGTCTTTTGCCCTCTTTCACCAAAGCACCTATGCCTCAGTCAATTCTTTTCACATTTCATGTGTTCCAGCACCTGACATTACCCCAGCCCCTTGTCCACTGCAATCAAGCAACTCCCTCTCCACATCAGCTGTAGCACTTCAAATGTAAACTCTGAAGGAAATCTGCCGGACACTGACGCTGAAACATAAGTAACACAGGTGGAATCAAAGATTTAAGCTGCTACAATCATTTTTCTCTGCAGAGCATATGCAAACAGACTTGCAGGCAGATTTTCACAGCAACAACAGAAGGCATCTCTGAGATAGAGGAAATGCACCATTCTCTCTCTCCCTCCTCCCCAAAGCCTTAAAATTTAATGTCCTTTCTAACTAGCATGAGGTAGTAAAGTTTGGGGACAGGCAGAAAGTCACTCAATTTTGAATGTGAAAAAAACAGCTTCTTCCTACTTTTGTTTCAGAAATAGCCAAACCACTGTCTGAACTGCACTGGGCAAATAAAAGTTTTCTCATGGATATCCACTGTTAAAAAGTTTATCCCAAATCTTCACAATACTCTGCTGAAACGAAATATTCATAAAGAAAAAATATTATGTAGCTGTTTGATTAAATTATAGTATCAACCCCAAGTTCTTATACCTTTATTTCACCTTTTTTACTGTAATTTTAAAATCCAGCATAGTTCTATGGAAACAAGTTACTATATAAGGTTAAAATTATCTACAGTTTTCTAAGTAAAACTGACCCTGTCCTGCATCTCATAAGAAAATCCTCAATTAAACAACTGGAGCCCATGGAAAGGCTTTAGATTTCTGAACAAAATTGGGAGCTGAGCCTTGATAAAAGTTCAATTAGACACAAAAATAATGAAAGAACCCTTTCAAATCCAACTCATAACTTTGACTTCCATGTGATACTCAGCATAAATCAGGTTGCTTATTTAAGAGCTGACAGATTTTTGGCGTGTCCCTTATTTTTATTTAATTAAGTTTTTGATTACTGGTTTGTTTGTCATTTTATTCAAAGAGTTTTGCAAAGACCCTTGTAACACTAGACCTATGGAGAGTTTAAAATTTGAGAGATGTTAATGTGTTATCACAGCCTATATGTACAGGCTAAGATATATCAGCAACTACAAAAAACAGCATTTCCAAAGGCACGAAACCTAGGAAAGTATGGAGTTTTTTTCTGTATGAGAACTAAACTGATGTTTATCTTATTCCTACTATATAATCTTACCTTTTCAATCTGCTGTTACCCTTTTATTTGCACAATGCCACCAAATGTAACTGCCAGCATGGGTACTTCTCTACCCAAGAGTTGTGCCCAGGTGCTGATTCTCCAAGCACTGTGGGCTTTATGAGCAAAACGCTTTAACACCATACTCTAGCTGATGGCTTTTCTGGTGAAGTATTTTGAAAGAAGTCACAGCCGTGAATACTGCTATGTCAACACAACTTTCATGCATAAAACTTGGCTAAGAGGAAGAACAAGGTGACCATTCAGTGTATCAGCTAATGTTGTTCCCATTAGCTAGAACATTCACACAATACCAGTTTAGCCGTACTTTTTCGAAATCCAAAAGAAACTCCTAAATAATTATTTTAATATACCTCTTTGGATTTCATTAACCTAGCTGTGCCACAATCTGTCAAAAGCTTTGTGTACTAGTCCATTTAGGCAGCTCTCAAAATATAAGCCCTTTTTTTTTTATTATTTTTATTTTTTATTCTCCTAGGTTTCCTACATTTGTTTTCACTTTCCTTTTCTTTATTCCACTCTTACAGTACCACCCAGATGGCAGAGAAATGCTCAGCTGTATTTACATAAATACAGTTTCAGACACTAGAGAGTTACAGAACACATTGCAGGGAAAATAATGAAGATAAACTTAGCAGCTTTCAGGTGAACAATCTTGCAGTCTTTTTTTATTTTATTTTTTTTATAATACACTCTACAAAAGCATGATATAATGGATTATAGTATTATGCAAAAGAAAACCCTTCTGACCAAATACCTAACCTTCTAATTTGGAAACAATGAGAACCACTTAGGATAAAACAAATATGAAAGCAGCAGCCTATGGACTAACACAGATTGGCACATTTCCATTTATATTCAGGTAGTCAGCCCTTCATGTCAGGTGAGAAGCTGCGCACCCTGTGGAATTCAGAGCACAACTTCAGGCACCAGGTAGATCCTTTGCTGCTCGACACATTGCCTGTTTGTTCAGCCCCATGTAGTACAGAAGAAATTCCCCAATTTACTGATATTTCACTTCACACACTCCACAACAGTGCTTATTAAAAAAAAAAAAAAAAAAAAAAAAAAGAATGCAGTGAAGATTCAATATGTTCTACAACGAAAAGGAACTTTGGGTTATTATTATTAGCCTGGCAGTGTGGAATATTTTAGGAGAATGTGGCTCAAATTTATGCCTGGCAAAGTTCCATTCACTTGCTGAGAGATTAATTTAGCCCTTTTATCGTTTATGCTGTTTCACACATTGCACATAGGTATCAGCATAAGTCAGGAACAGTGACAAAATCACTGACTGCATTTACCTAGATCCCTATGTATGCCCTAATTGAATCACAAGCAAAAATGATTGCATGAACTGAATTTATCCAAAATTGTTAGTCTGATTTCAAACCAGCATCAAGAGAAGAGGCAAGCCTACATTATTCTGACCAAACAATATAGCTTGATAGCTCATCTCAGTGTCTAATGAAGTAACGTTTGCATAATGCATGAGGTCCAATTTAGGAAAATTGAAACTGCTTTGCCTTAAAGACGGCCAGATGTTTAGTGAGCATGTGATCAAGTGACAATTTCACCCAGAGAAATGAAGACCAAGACAGAGGCAGATAAGTAATACGGGAATAATCTTTTAATTTCCATCTGCAGCTGGGAAGACCAACAAACATCTTGGTGATCTCAATTCTTCAATTACTAAAAGCAGTAAAATTAAGTAAGAGGCATTATTAGACAAAGAGATGTTTTATTGTAGTATAATAATCTCTATAAATTGAAAGAATAAGGTCATACCTTTCTACAGTTCACAGTTTTGCTTACCTTGTAATTCAACCTCCATCTACAGGCCTTCTAGGTAATGAAAAAACCATACAGTGCTTGTTGCAGTAGATATACCTCAGGGAAATATCCACCTGAAAAGCCATTTGAAAGCACAGAACTATGACTCTGATAGATATGGAGTGCATGTAAACAGACGGCAGTTATTTCTTTGTCTGTTAACAGGCACTCTTTACCAAACATGAACTATCAGCCAAACCTCACTATGCCTTGAGTCCACCAGCTACTGTTTCAAAGAATGATTTTGAGAGGTGAGGTCTGAAAACAGAGGGAATTTATTCTTATTGGGTAAACAGTAGAACTGGAAAAAAATATTCACAAAATTTTGGGCACGCATGTTCTTTTTATGATCTGAGAGAGAGAGATCACAAACTTCAAGCCTGTTGAGATGAATATGTTCTGGGTAAAAATTATTTACATTAATCAACGGACAATCAAGACAAAGGTCAGTATCTACAACTGAATAGGAAAGGTGTCAAGTAGTTACCGCTTGCCGAGGTTACCAGGACCACAAGTTGCAGAGACATAAAACCAATGCCTCTACTGAGCTTGTGCTTTTCCATATTCAACACAATTATGAAATATAGATTCCAGGCTTCTTCAAAGGTTTTACTAATCTCTGTCAACAATAAGGACCAGGAGAAATAGCATGTCTGTCTGATGAAACATTCTCAAAATAGTAGCAAATCGTTTTTGCCTTTTCTCCTCTGTTACAGTTCTCTATGATGCATCATATTTGTTCTGTTTCTCCCATGCAGTCTTCACAGGAACTTTTGGCTTCATAGAATATTAATACAGAAGCAGATTACATGACAGTCATGTCAACATAACTTTTCATGTCAAACATGATGAAGTGTGTGCATGACCAAGGGGTTCTCCAACTTTCCAAATATACCTTCTTTATGACAGCTGGCCTAATTTCCTTCCTTCAGACTTTGCTTATTTAAATCTCAAATCACAAGTACAACAACTCTATTATTACAATGTATTTTTTTTAAGATCAGAATTCCTATAGAAGAATACTTACAGAGGGTGCCAAGAATTATACAGATTTCTTCTAAATTTCTAATCCCACTTAAATCAAGCATCCGCTATCTGTGCAAGGAAAATATAAGTGTAGCCCAGACTGATAGATGTATTTAACAATCGCTGAAATTTATGGTAAATTAGGCACTGTAAAAAAAAAGAGGTTGACACCTTCATACTTTTGCGAGCATGGCCCTTGATTTGTCAAGTCATATGCATAAGAATTACAGCAGGTTACTGTAGCAAGGTATTTAATACCTCCTATGACTACGTTCCTTAAGCACTTGAGAGTTCTGTCCTCCTTGCAAAATATGCCAAATGAAAGTCAGAGGAAGCAAGAATCAGTTATCCCTGCTCCCAAGTCTCCCAAGGAATGCTGTTTCTTAGATAAACTCCAAGCTCACACAGCTAGCCTTGGGGCAAGCACAGAAAAACAGTCAGAAAGGAAGGTAGGATTTCTGTAAGTTAAGAATCTCACAACAGCCTTGAGAATTTCATCTCTTATACCCCTGAGTAGTTTCCTCATCTTTACCATTTGAAACTTTAAAAAATACTTACTGAAATTATGATATTAACATAAAAGTTTGTTGCTTTTTCAATGGAGTGACTCTACTTCACTGTAATACCTGAACTGGTTAACCAATATACATCCAAAGCTATGGCCAAAAAAGTCTGCTTCTGAGTAGCATGCAATAAGCTGACAATAGCTGCAAAAACATCTTTGCCTTAACAAATTTCTTTAGCATTAAAAGGTTTCAAATGTCTTTTGTGGAAGTAGGAAAAGAGACACATTTCTGAAGGAGGTAGCAGCTTTAAGGGCAAAAATCAGCTTGTCCAACACAGAATGTAGCAGAACCACTTTTATCTTACAAGTCTAACAAAAAGCAGATGCAAAAGGAAACAGAGGTGGAGAGAGTTTTGAGGAAGAAGCATCCAAAAAAAATCTGAAGAACCTAGAATATCATTATTTTTGACCACATAAAAGTCCCTTTTCCAGATCAAGAAAGTAATAAATGAAGACTACAGTGATTTAAAAGAAGAAAAGCACACTACATTAACAAAAGCACCGAGGTGCTGGGATACAGATACATCCCTGCAGTCTGTAGAATTTTTTAATTGCAAAAACCAAGCATTTGTTTTATCCTTCAGTTCTCTCACTCAGCAGAAATACCTTGTCTGTACCAGAAAAAGTGTGTCTGAGAGTACTTAAGAGTCAAGGGATAATATGTTCGCTAAAAAAGCTTGAAGGGAAACTAAATCAAATTCTCTAAACCTTATTTTTCAGCAACGAGACAGTAAAGGAAATTATGTCCAATTAGACTGATGACAAGCTCTCATGTGGAAAAAAAATACGTAGGTTCTTCTGAGTTTTATTCATTTTAAGAATAGTGTGAAAAATGAAGGGTTTTGCTCTAATGTTTAAATGACACTGATGAATAGTGTTAATTTTTTACCAACCAAAAAACCTTAGGGAAACATGAAGACTCTTCTATGACCCAATTAGAGATTATATGGGGTCACGCTGAATTCAGACATTCCTTCCTAACTACAAGCACATTTATAATGCCACTGAAATCGCCCTATGGATGCTGTGATAACTGCATCTACATTCCCAAAACTTAATACCATGAAATTGTACAAAAAAAACAACATTAGGACAATAGGACTGCTCTATTATTTACAGAACTAACCAGCAACATCCATTGGCTACTTGGGTAAATCTATCACTGAAAGAACTACGGAAGACCAAACTCTACAACCTATGGTTTAAATTATGTCAATATCATGCAGGAATCCAATAAACAGGTCGACACAAAAGTAATTACTCTTTCATGGAACAATCATGGAAAGCTCAATCTCTAAAACAAAGTTGATAAAGGTTTGACCACTCAAAAACTAAATTGATTTAGGCAAAGAGACCCACAATTTACCCTCAAGTAATTCAATATCATTTGCAGCAATTTAGCCGTAGGTTTTCTAAATTAACTTTCCCAACTGTTAGCAACAAAAAAAGTGAAACTATGTAGCACTGGATAGACAAGGAAAGCAACTGCTGTTTTCTAAAGGAACTGTAACTGCATGCACTTACTCTAAAGTCTAGGGTCGGGAGGCCCAAGAAATAGGTTATCCTCGATTTCTCCCACTTCGATAAGAAGTGGCATGAGGCTGGAAAGTAGTTTCTCTCCAAACCTTGTACAAATGCCAATTCGTTCACTCAAAGATGATGTACCTGTTAGGTACTGAAGCACTGTTCAGCTATGGAAAAAACATTCAGTCCAGCTGTTCTTCACACCCTTTTGCAATGCCCGCTACCAAGCAGATGAGACGTTTCATTCTCCTGTATTACTGAAAGTAAATTGTTCATTTGTTATACATTTTTTAAGACAATACTAAAGCCAAGTCATCCATATTTGACCATCTGCTTGAATTCTGGTAAGACAGACCAGCAGACAGAAGATCAGTCTATTATCAAAGACTTGTGGCAGAAACTATCATACCTTGAAGAAGCAAACTGGATTTCCTGCAAATGCAGTAAATTATAGCAACAAGTTTCTCAATGCTACACACCACAGTAAACAAGATTCATTACAGGAAAAAGGACATTATGCTGGTCCATCCCAGTGCATCTCAAACAAGGGCAACCTAAGGCCTTCATCTAAGCGTCACTCAGCAAGGTCGTATTTTAGTTACACAAAGAGGTCCTCTAGAGGAGGCCAAATGTAGAAGCTGTGGAGATGATATGTGAAAAAATCAATCCATGCTCATTTTTTTCCCTCCAGCTTCCTCCTTTCCACTCTGCTTCACTTATGAGATTCTATTAGTCTCTCAGAAGCTCAATGGTGGAACAGAAGTTATAAATAGGCCCAAGTTTCAGCTTATTACTACTACCACCCAGAAACATTTTCATTGCAAGGCATTGACTGCCAGAGCTTGAAGCAACAAGAATGAATTTGTACGTGAAGTGATTTTGATTTATCAACAAAAATCCATGCATCTTAGAAGTGTTCTATAATTCGTACCATTTTTATCATAAGTGATCCAAACATTGACAGTTGATCATAATCTAGCAGAATGTTTAAGCGTGTGATTAGAATCTTAGGCCTCATAAATGAACAGATAGACTCAAACTAAAATTTAATACAGGCTTTGAGTTTTCTCTTAGGTCATAGCGCAGAAAAAGAAGCTTGTAAAATTTCCAGGGGAAAATGCAAACATCCCGAAGCACTCCATTATTTTAGAGGGGATCTGAACTCACCAACTAGAAAATTCACCCCTCAAAAATAACAGAAACCATCTTGCTAGAGGATTTCTTTACAAATAGATTAGGTAAAACAGCGAGATACAGTTAGGAAACAAACCACTCCACAGCAAACAATAGGATATCAGGCTTGCACTCAAGTAGTGTCTTGCATGGTCTTTGAGAAGAAGCCTGTAAAAGGAATACTTGGGGCTACACAGTGGGGTGAAAAAAAAAAGAAGGAAACCTGCATTTAAAGTAGTTTTGCCTTATGGAAAGATTCAACAACTTATGTTTCTGTAATTGCAGATGCCCCAAGTATCCAACTGTCAAGTAAATAGACACAGACACTAAAAATATGTAAGATTTAATTATAAGCTTTGAATAACATTTTAGACAACTCTCCACATTGAGACTATTCTTTTAAACACCTATGATGTCTATTGGAGAAGCAAACTGAGCATGTGAGGACTTTGAAACAGAAGCTCAAAGAAACCTATTAATACATTAAGGGGCAAAAAAGAGTAAAGATTGCTTTTATTCTACAACACTTAACAGAACAAAGGGGAAATACAACATCCATAAAGACATATGACATAGCCTGGAGAGCAGACACAAAAGAAAGAATGATGAAACAAACATAAGAAATGCTCTATGAATTACATTTTCAAATTACCTGAAAATAAAGAGATGAGCACATACCCAACAGATAACAAATTAACTGTTTTATGAACTGGTAAGTACAGTTTATAAACTTGTTTCTCCCACTCTTTTTTCAACATACTTTCTGTATAGCTGCATTAAAATGATATTCCAATTGCTAAACCCATACAAGTGTCAAATTCTTCATTCACAAGTAACTTGTGCTGCGGCCTCAGATACCTGTAGTTGCTCAGTTAAGACTATCCATGTGTGCACAGAAACACACGGGCATCGAAGCTATTAAGATTTAATAGTCTATGAAATCTCAGCATGTTTATGTTTCCATCTCACAAAACTACTTCTAGGGGATTTTATTTTCCCCCCCATCAGAAACATCTGATTCCCACTTTGCATGTTGACACAGTATCTCTCCTTTTTCTGTTCTTTTATACGCAAGCCAGTACTGCTTATCTGTGGAAAACAAGACTACAGTAAGACATGCTATGATGCAGTTTTATAAAGCAACTTATAAACCTTTGCTCTTCTTGACAAGAATTGGGTTGTTGACAAAAAATGGAGCATGGATTTTAAGGAAAAAGCATATGCTTACTGGAGACCACTGTGAATGAGATGTGGTGGAAAAAAAAAAAAAGAGAGACTGAGGTATGAACATATGAACACTGAGTGATCTGTAATTCATATACCTGGTTTTATGGCATAAGGGAAATAAAAACAGGATTGCAGATGGATTTTTGAGTTTAAAAAACTCACTTAGAAGACCTCTAACAGCCATGGAAGGATGCTCATTATGATTACAGATATAACAAGGTTTTTAAATAAAGAAAAGCTTGAAATGAAATATTGTGATAGATGTGAATATTGCATCCTACAAGTCAGGGTCTCTAATGACATTGTAACATGAAATGGCAAGTTGTAGTTTTATGTAACTTACTTTATGAAGAGATGAAAATCAAGACAAAGGGATATAATTTGCACACAGGAAGACTTAATTTGGCTTGGAACACTCATGTGCCATTTTCTTTTAAATCAACCAGTTTCTGTTTCTTTTAAATCAGTCCAAGCTCACATCCTATTACGTTTTTTACAAAGGACAGGCATCAAGATATTTATACAACAGAGAGCTTTGATCTGGTAAAAAACCACCCTAAATTTTTTGGATGGGCATTCAGATATCTCAAAGTTTTACATTTCAAAATACTCTTATCTAGTATCAATCATTTTTGTCATTTCATAACACCACACCGTAGCTGAACGTTGAAATTACTTTCTTCTTCAAAGCCACTGCTACTTGAGACTACCTCCTAGTACCACTCAGTTCATTATTCAGCCTGCTTTTAGTTCTTTATTCTTACACAATTCCTATTTCTTGCTAATTCCATTAGCCTTTTTTAGACCATGCCCCAAAGAGATCTTCCACGTCACAGACAAAAGAAGAATCACCACTGCCCTGTCCACCCATAAAACAAGTTTCTGTTGTCACAAAAAAGACATTATAATGATAAGTCTCTAATAGAAAAGCTTTTTTTTTGTTTTACTTTCTCACAATCACTCCTCTTTTTCTGGAAATCTTGAGGTTCTAAATAGATATTTTTGGAAGCAACTAGGAAAAGAATCACGGGTAAGGTCTTTAGGGGAAGTGGCGTAACCCCTCTGCAAACAGTCTAGAATGCAGCCATATATTGCTGTGGACTACATCGTTGTTGTGGAGTCTTGCCCCTTGACTGCAAGCCTTTTTGAAGGGACCCCTAACCTTTCTTTGCCTACTGACACTTCCTGCCTCAGTCTAAGAGGATTTCTTTTTCCTCAGGGTGACAACTATTCACATGCACTTCATCTGAGGTTATCTTTGCTGTAGGTAGATGTCTACTAGCAAATGCCTTTTCCCTGACTGTTAAAGAAATAGATATTAATATTTGTACTCAAGGCTAATCATAATTACAACGAAATTATTGATGTTATTTGCTTTACAAAATTGGTTTGAACATTCAACTGGACAACCATTCAATAGATAACTTAAAGAAAATTATTTTACTTCCTACATTTTACCCATAGGATGGAAAGCGCTGATGAAACCTGGTAAGAAAATACACTTGGGGAGTTTGATATCTAGAGAAGTTCCTCATAATTTTCCCTCAGAAGTGTTGCAGATTAAGAAAAAATGATAGAGCTAAGGGCTAAGTTTGGAAGTACACAGCAGGAAAGTCCTCCTTGTACATGTTGATGATCTCACTCTTGAAATAGAAGAGATAGAAATCAATGTAATCACCTTTCTTTTTGCTCAATCAACTACTATCTTGCCAAGCTGCCTTGAGAGAATAGCTTAATTTTTAATAATAATTTAGGGGAGAAAACCCAAAAGCTCCTTTCCCACTGAGAAATATAGCATATGCAGATTCTCACAGAAAACTTTCTTTTTTTCCTCCAAGAAAACTGTTCTAAATTCTGAACATGATTTTCACATACATTGCTCACTCTGAGAGTTCATTTATATGACAAGAATCAGACTGAAGATGATCCCTTTCTTCCTCTTCCTCTGCTTCTGTTCAACTGTTTGTGTATTCATGCTCCAGCAGTTCACAGGCTACATGAAAAAAAAACTGCCTACTTAATAAAAAGTATTATTAATTTTTATTTAAAATTCAAAAAAAGTGTTTCTGGAATTTATTTTTTTTCCAGCAGAGCACCACAAGCCTACTACATATTGTAGCAAACAGCTGAAATAGCACAAATGGTGGCAAAAGTAGCTACTCAATCAGGTCTGCCACTGGAGAGACAGCACCATACCGTAGCTTGTAGGTTTGTGAGAAGGAATTCCCATCTTCATTGCAAATTTGTGAATGGAAGCTCATTTCTGCTCTCTCGTGTAAGTTTGGACAAACTCCAAAACAGAGCAGAAATGGAGCTTTTGGACAAAAATTTGCTACATTTGAGTGCCTGATTGAATTCCTATATTGCTAATTAGGTTTGATGACAGAAGTAAAACTAAAAAGCGCTTAGCTAGTACAGACTTAGTTTCAGTGGAATATACTGTCCACAAGCATATCTGAAGCAAGGTGTATTTCTATTCAAAAGTTTAAATATAGCTTTAATCATTTTCGAGTCCTTAAAGCTTCAGGTACCTACATGTTATATTTCATCATTGTTTTATTTGTCATTCTTCCCTTACAGATTATATGTAGGTTTTTTCAGCTGTAACCAAGAAATCTCTCTCCATGATACACTCATTAACTGTCCCAATAAAACCATTGACTATCAAAGAGATACAGTATACATTTTTTTAAACTGATATCTTGGCGAATCTTTCTATCAGTGTCATAAGATATCCTAAACTCCAAGTTAAGGGAAAAGTAAACTAGTCATATTTTAACTGTGGCATAATAATCTTCCAAGAACCACTAGTTCCTTCAATTATTTCTTCCTATCTGAGACAGTTCCAATCAAGTGCTTTCTTAATTATTATTCTGCCTACATTTCCAGCACCCCAACATGCTACTTACAAGATAATTCAGAGGGCCAAAGAGCAAAAAGACTTTGGAAAGTCAACATCCTCACCATTGTCCCCATTGCTTTTGATTACTCATTCCTAGAGTATACATAAATGCAAGCCAGAGGACTGTAAGCAGAATAGATCTTCCAATAAATCATTCCCTGGATAAGTCATTTTGGTACACAGTCAGGGAAGGGAAAGATAACTAGCTATTTATTAGTTCAAGAATGGAGCAGGTACTCCCATTGCTCGATGTCCAGTGTTTCACATGAAATATTACCAATGCATTTTGCACTCTTTGAATATGTGGCCACGTTGTTCCCAGTACATAATTTGTTCTGTTTTACTTGCCAGATTTCCTGTTGTCAGGGGGCACAGGAATCTCAGACCACCTAGTATTTGACAGGCTGCAATAATTTACATTCTGCCATACACACAAGCAAACCTAAACAATCAGGCTGAATGGCCACCTTTCAAATTCAAGAGATTTTGTTCCAAAAATACAAAACATGTGCAGTCCATCTATTAGATTCTTATATGATCGTTGTACAACGGCAGCCTTTGAATGTTACTGCAAACACGAGAAAGTCATTGCTTTGAAGAGACTAGTGTAAGACCTTTAAGTAAATTAAGATATTAACAAGGCCTCAGTTTCCAAATTGTATTAAGAAAAAATTCAGCCTAGTTTACAAAAAGGAATATTGTGCTGAATTCAAACGTGAAGTTGCACAAGCACTCATGGTAACCCATACCTCCATAGCTACATAAATATTCAGCTTGCTTTCTAAGTCTAAACACGTTGCTGCAGAACTGAGGAACACACTGGAGTTAAGAAGACCACAACAACTGACCAACTGTTACGTTTCACTAGGTTCACTATTGTCACACTACCACACAGACTCTTTCAATTTCTCCTGCCTTTACACAGTAGAGCTATGCATGTTTTTTTCAAAACTAAAATTTAAGGCTAAAGATTGTTGATAACTCAGTGAAAGGAAAGTAACCACTGAAGAGTTGGTGAATTTTGAATAAATATAATGATAGCATGTGATGTTTCTCATGAACTCCACATTATGAAGTTCTGTATATTTGATTGACTCTTGAAACAATAATTCAGGTTGGGGTATTATTTTATAACAGTTTTTCTTTTTAGTTATTTTTTCCTAAGATAGCTTTTTTACCATTCAAGATCTACCATTGTTTTGTGGTAGAAAACACAAACCTTAATATTGCTTGTAAGTTTGTTCTTCTCTAGAAGAGACACAAAAGGATCATCAGAAAAAAAAAAAAAGAAAGATATAGCTGAAAACAGAACTAAATCAGCAATAAAAACAACTTATCTCAGTGATATTTATTATCTTTTTCAAAAGCCAGTATTGATGCCAAGACAAGCAGTCCAGATAAAAATCTTTGTTAGCAAGTCACTTACCATATTTATTGATGATACAGGACCAATGCTGTTGACATAAATGTCAACATCAATAACTGTTGGTTTTACTGTGGAGGAAAAAAAAATAATATTACTTTGCAGAAAACATAAGCAATCACTTTAAATATTTTCTTCCCCAATAACCATAAGATCTACTCTTCAGGGAGAACTAATGAAAAACATGGATTATGTATTTTTCAAGAAGACATGGTTCTTTTCCTCCTGCCCAACAAAAGTTGCAAATTACAGCCTGTACCACTTCATCACTGTGATCTCTATTTGTCTCAGCAGTAATTTGTTAAAGAAACTTTCAGTGCGGAGCGCAGTGGCTCAGAGTCAAAACTTAAGATGACTGACAAGAAACTATAAATAATGCAGCATATCACTTTTCTCCATTGCCTCAACACGCATGTCCTCTAGAATGTGTATTTCACATCAAAAAATCTTTCCAGATTTCTCATCTTATCAGTCATGAAGTCATCCTAACTTGGAATAAAATCACTGTGAAATCCATTTAGATAAAACAATTCTTCTTTCAATTTAAACTCAATCCGTGCAGTCCATATTGCCTTTGCACTTATTTATCTGAAGGTTTTTCAATTTGATTTGGTTTAGTCTATGCAAGTATCTTACAATATTTGTCAATCTTTCCAACTTCCATGATTTAATAGGCCAGGTGAGCTCTGTACTTCTTCCTTCAACTAAGACCACTAAGATTTATCTTCCATTTAGCTTCCTTGGTATCAGTGTACCCACAGAATATTATTCAGATAGCTCTTACTGGTGACGTACCCTAACTCTAAAATAATGCCATTCTTACACTGAAAGGCATGGTGTTTTTTTAACTTATATTTTCCTCCTTCCAATCCCACAGGGTATACATTAAGCTCTAAATTGGGATCTTAATTGATTTTTACTTTCTCTAGGGTTAGCTGACCCCAAACTAAGCAAATATGAATACTGTTCTAACCTGCATAGACAGAACTCATGCAAACTTGGCCCTAGTAGGCCAACAGCTTCTGTTAGAGATCTCCCTTTCTCATAGAGGCACCTTCCCTTCTCCATGGTCTTCGAAAATCTTCAGATAGCAATTCAAACCACTGAAGTTCAGCAACTATGCTGAACTTAGGACTTTTTTGCACCAATCCCTAAACCTCCTAGGAACAAGGAAATGCAGGTACATCAGGCCTCAAAACTCAGAAAGCTTTCCTTGGGGAAGCTACTGAGCAGAGAAGCGAGGAACAGGCAAATACCACAGTTCTGTGGAAAGCTTATCTCAGGTGAATAACAGTTAATTTGTATTTCTAAATTAATTCCTAAAGCTTAAGAAGCTATCCAGCACAAAGCAGAAGACAGATTGGAATCTTCACATCTAAAGATGAATAGCTTTTGCCCGCAGCCCCCAGATTTCAGACTAACAATGAGATGCCAAGAAGTTTTAAAGTACCTGAGAAGTTAAATGGTTTTGAAAAAATAGGCAGGCTGGCTTGTCATGTAAGACTTTGGCACGTTCATATCATTAGGATAACTAGATTTAATGTCGCAAAAACAAACATGAAAGTGGATACAAACAGCAGTTAATCATAACCGTTCTCTCCAATTCAATATGCACCACATAGTTTTTTGACTGCGTATGGTCGGAACATTCAGGATTATTTAAGGTTATGGTTTCAAATTGTCTGAAGTACTGTCTTATATACTCAGATCTTCCCTTCAGCAAAAGGAAATCTGAACCCAGCTGAAAAAGCACAACTGATTAATGCAACTCTAATTGTACCCAGCTAATAACTAAATAGGAGTCTAGCAGCTTCTGGTAATGAGACTTGCCTCAAACTGCAGTAATAAATGTCATTACATAGGAATTGCTAATAGTGGGGAACTACAGCTAGCTCTTTTACCAAGGCAGAATACATGGAATAAAGAGCTCTGATATTTTCAGGGCTTATACACATATCTAGCTGGAAGTTCAACGATAAGGAGTTCTGGTCAACATTAATGGCACTAGACTTAGTGATGTAAATTGGCATGCAAGTGAATCTTAGTAGGATCAGGGACAAAGTTCAGGATCAGAACACAGTGCTTGGAATCCAGTTTTGTTTAATGATTGCAGTCAAGTATACAAATAAATTATGATATAATAATTTCCCCTGAATGTGCTGGGCCAAATTCTCATCCAGTGCAAAAAAAAAAAAAAGCAGCACTTCTTGGTAATGTTAAAGAGAATTTGGTCATACTCACAGTAAAAGTCTAGTCTTGAAACAGAAAAAAATAAGCAGTATCCACTTCTTATGTAAAAAAAAAAAAAAAAAACCCAGCATCTAACCTCAGACATTCCCAGTGAAATTCAAAATAACAAATACAGGTAAGCTATTATATCACTCTAAAAACGAAAAGGACTGAAAAGTCCTTTGAATGACAAATTTTCCTAGGCAGAAAAATACAACTGTAATATGACAGTATGGTAAATACGTGTTCAGGTTTTGAAAGAAAACACAGAAGAGTAGAGTTCTTGTTGTGCATGGTCTCTCATGGATATAAACAGATACAAACTGGGAGAACCATCAGGTATAGATTTTAGATTCATTATCATAGGATTTTAACTCAAAATACCAACCAGATTGGGGCAAAGATTCTAAGATTACTTCATCCAAAATGCATTATGAAGAAGAAAATAACTGAGTCTTAAAGTTTGTGTGTCTTATTAGAAAGAGCTCACCCTCTACCAGTCTTCAAAATAAACTGAGTTTCATGGAAGACATAAATAGTTACATTAGCAATTAATTCAAAGCCTGTCCAGTTTTTCTGTACTACTGGACTACTTTAAATCATGAATGGAATTGCTGAGCTGCAGCTCAGATGAAGACTTTTTTCTTGCACTGAAGAGTCCTTAGAGTCTTGTTGATTGAGCAACAAGTGTTAATACTTCACTGAAAATCGGCAATAAGATTACAGAAGGATACTCAGCTCCAGCACTATTTTAATATCGGCATCAGTCCAAAACAGTTCTAAAAATCTGTTTAAAACTTAGAAAAAATATTGGCAGAATCACACCTATGTCACATGCAGGAGAGCACTTAAAGGTTGTCTACAAATGCACAAACCTTTTCAAAGTTCTTTGAAATATTCTTTAATATATGGTAGTTAACTTTCCCTAAGAGACAATGTAAGCACATCCAAGTAACTGCAGTCTTATGCTGCTACACAGGGCTATCTGTGTATCACAGCGCTATCTGTGTTAGCTCACTGCTTATCACAATCACTTCATCTTCAAGCACATTGGTTTTAATTGAGGAGGGAATTTATCAAGCAAATCTAAATATCTGCAAACAAAACTAAGGTCACACCAGTATTTAGCTAATAGTCACCATCTGATCCAAATGCTATGGCTTTGAAACAGACTGTTTATGTTCCAGTGAGCCTTGTGACTATCACATTGCAAAGGCACATCCAACTGAAATTTGTCCACAGACTTTAGTTCAAAGGACCCTAGCCACAGGAGTCAGGAGTTCAACACTGCCTGCTGAGCCCACTTAAGAGCCAGGTGACCACTTAGACGGTTAGCATAAAGCTGGGTCAGATATGTCTGGACAACCACAAAACAGAAACAGCTAGAATAATGCCCTGATAACAAATACCCATGCAGGTTGGTATTAGGATTTGTGCAGTCCTGCTTTATAGATTTACACTGGTGAAATAAACAGTATCTGAACTTGAATCCCATTAAAATCCATGGAGACTTTACTCATAGATTTATGTAAGCTGATCATGTACATAAAAAAATTGACACATAAATCAAGAGACTCTTAAAAGACTTTTGAGGAAATCAACAAATGAGGAATTGTTATACAATTTCACAGGTCAAGTAGGAAAAAGATCTGAAATAAGTTCCTTACATTTTATTATGTTTTTTTTTACTTTAATTTATTCCATCCTTTTAAAATATCTCTTAATTTTGATAGATCTTTGCAATTCACAATTGATGCTTAGTTCATGAATGAAACCACTTTGTTTGCTTCCTACAGAAAGCTTCCTCCACATTTGAAGTCTGTCCAAATGGCATTTATGTCCCTGCACAAATCATAAATATTTAGAATTATTTTTTAGTGTTTAATGTTTAGAAATATCTTTATTGGAAGCTCATTTAAACAAGAGGAGAACTAGCTGAGATCTCATAAATTTTAAAATAAAGCTAATTTTTTTTTTCTCTCTTACATTTTTAAAGCAACTCCCAGGCCTGAATTATTCTGGTTTACCCAAAAACAGAGGTGGTAAAAATGTTACACATTTATAGAGAAGCAAAGTAATTAGCACTAGATTTTTAGAAGGCATACAACCACATAACAAAAACAAGTTCAGTTTCAGAAATACACTGCCTAATTCCACAAGACTTCTGAACACAAAAGACTAACAAGATTGGCTCTACAGTAATGAGATATTTTTTGAAATTACTCTATAATGGTATTTTACATTATCTTATTAGCACATAAATTGCTATTTTTAAATTGCATAAAGCCATAATAAATCATTGCACAGTTATCAGTAATCATAGTAGTAGTGATTATAGTGTTAGTTTACTTTTTATTAGTTACGATGACTATTAATATTTTCCTACATGTCCTCATAGGTGATATCTGATTACCTGTTTGCTCCTGTAAAAATAAAACTGCTATACTAACAAGTTACTTCTCAGGGATAAATGCAGTCAGCTAAAATTTCTATATTTTAGGGCAAATTACCACATTTGAAGAAAGACATAGTAACAGGAAGTGTTGATTCATCATCCCTAGAAGCATTTGAAAGATGTGTAGATGTGGCACCTCAGAGACACAGTTTAGTGGTGGACTTGGAAGTATTAGGTTTATGGTTGGACTCAATGATCTTAAAGGTCTTTTCAGAACTAGATGATTCTATGAATCTACGATGGTATCAGTGAGGAAAATACAAAATGATTCATTCTTCTTGCATAGAAAAGAATGGACTTGAGCAACAGATAGTGGTCAAAGCCCTCCATTTGCAAGAGAAACTCTTACAGAACTGTCATCTCTATGTTTTAAGATCAAAGTCAAAAAGGGCGCTCCAAATGAAAATCAAAAGGATAATCAAAAATTGGGTGCAGCCTTGAAAGAAACTTTGGATGACAGCAACACCAGGATGAGAACACAGTCTTCTGAACAGAGTAATTTTTTCACATGCAGGGTTTTGTTGCCATTCTGTCCTGGAGCGTGAATGACAGCATGCACATAAATGGACTCCCTCAATTAACTACGAATCATTTTTACCCTCATATTCCACCATCACCATCAATCAACCTTCAGCAATTTTGTCTTTCATTTCCCTTTCTCTAACAGACAGGCTGCAATTTTTTCAGTATTATGTTGTTTGGGAACAAAAACTGTAGATCTTAATGCTTAGGCTGGTTTTATAATCAATCCCTAAACCTTCCATTTTTGTTTCACTTATATTCATCAGAGAGGTGAGTTCCTACATGATATCATAAGATGGAACAATAATAGAATATGTTCCTGAAAAGTGTAGATGAACAATAGCAGTCATAAGAAAACCATACAATTGCAAAATAAGAGCAATGATATTTTAAAATAACATGTTTAGAGAGTTTTCCTTGTTTGAAGACAGGATAATGTGGTAGATCCAACACAGTCTAGATTATCATGGAAGGAAGGAGAGAGAGAGAAGAAAGGGATTTTCTTATGCAATTAATCTCTCAGACTTTTCCTGACTCTTACCTAACTTTCAACCCATGGTGCCCTGAGAGCCTGTATGCTATTCTCCCAACCTCTTCTCAGATTTTTTTTAGGTGAAGTTATGGAAAAGAAGAGAAAATAAGAACTAGCAGCTGCTACATATAGTTTTGACTCTAACAATTTAGATGAAGAGTTTGGCAAACATTAACTGTCAATAAAACTGTTGTATCTACAGTGCCATTCCAGAAAAACACTCAGTTTGAGTTTGTATCAAGTCATTTCAGCAAGTAATCACTGTCAGGAAACAAAACTCTAAATAAGAGTTATCTGTGTAAATGAATTCTTTAAATTCACAATGAGAAGGACATATCATAAGGGACTTTGCTCTTAAGTGCTTGGGTAAAAAGCCTGTCTCTCCAACACAAAACCAATGTCTTTGTCAATCAAACAGACTACATGTAAGACATAAGAATTGCAAAGGTAAAAGCAGCTTATTAGATATGAGAGAAAAAGAGTAGTTTCATCTGCAGAGAACTGCATTGCTTGGGTTAAATTATGAGATCAGTTTCAGGAAAAAAAAAAGTACTTGAATACTGAAATATGTGTATACATCGAAGTGCTGTAAACCTTAATTTAAAGTGTTGCCTTCTAGTAGTTGATTTAAACTAGATGTTCTTAAAAAAATGACATAAAAAAATTAAGAAATTTTTTTAAATAGGAGGGCTTCAGGGTCACTGCATTGGGTTAAAATTTCTCTCTGTGCATTCTTTTAGTATTACACATTAAGAGTTTTGCCTGAAAAGGACAAGTACAAGTAGGATGTTTCCCCTGACAGTTGAGAAGCTGTGAACCAAAGAAGGTCAGAAACCAAAGTCAGAAATTCCCAGAAATTTCAGCTCCACGGTTAAGCAATTAGAAAAGGAGAATGTAGGCATGGAACAACTCACTGACAGGCTATCCTAATCAGAAATGTTCCCATGCTCGATTTTGAGAGTCTATGTCTGATGCACAACACTGGCACCAGATGAGGATTAGGACTAGGCAACTCAAACATGGACCACAGTTTTCAAAATCTAAAACTTTGGAGTCGCCACAGAGTAGTGTGCCACTCATTTATTAGCCTTGCTATTCATAGTGATGAAATGGTCATGAGAAATTTGCAGAAGAAAGTATCATTTAATGAAGATGTTAGAAAATTAAAACTCCTGTAGACAAGCAAAAAATCCCTTCTATCCTCCCACTCAGAACAGAGATCGCTCTCATTTGCACTTAATAGCAACATTCTCCTCAGGAATATTCCTCTCCTTGCATAGGTGTCCTTATACATAATACATGGGCGATGACTGGCATTAAAATACTCTTCATATTTACCAGTTTACTCATGGAAATGGATAGCTAATGGCTTTACAGTTTGGTGGCTGAATCAGAACAAAAGGTTTCTGAAATAAAGACAATCCACTTTCAAAAAAAAAAAAAAAAAAAAAAGGATATATCAATGAGAACACTTAAAACATTTCTGATCTTTTTATCTTTTTCAGGTCCGGAGCTCTCACTATATTCAGCCCTGGTTCCTAGCTGAGCCTTTACCGCAGCACCCCATGCCCTCACCAATGGATTATTTAAGTTTCTTCTTCCCTAGAAACCTAAATTAAACTAATCTCCACAATCTTCTGCAGTGCCCAGTACTACAGAAGCCAGACTCAGGACTACTGCTTTCCTCTCTTGAGCGCTGCCATAACACAAACAGAAGTTACTCCATCTCTCCTTCCCATTGTGTAGTAACTTTACACACTGGCTGGCTCTCCCGGTACAAGTGGCCATGAGCAATCCCTAAGTAACAAATGTCACTCTCACTATTTCCTGTCATGTCTGTCATTGTCTATCACAGGCTAGCACACAAAAACCAAAAGACTTAGAGCAGAAAGTAGTTTGACCTTGCATGACAGTTTATAGCTTTCTCTGCACTATGATCTGTGAAATATTTTGATTTGTGAGGTAATAAGCAACCTCTGTCACCACATAAGGGGAAACCTTGCTGGAGCTAATTTAAAGAGTATCAGGTGCGGTAATCAGCAGTGAGCAAAAATAACTTGACAGCCACAGTGGTAATAGCCTGTGGTGCACTTCAGGGTTCATTTCTGTGTGACATGCTAGGAAGGCCGGTGAGACAGAAGAAAGGTTGTGATACAGCTTCAGAACTCACAGTTTTCATCAGGATTGTGCTCAAAAATGCACATCTCCATTAAAAAGCAACAGAATAAAAGTTATGCCTACTCATTCAACAGATCTGCTCCTTGAATACCTTAAGAAACTGTTTAGCTACAGTGAGAACTTTTAACTGCTTAAAGATAACTGCTGTTTAAATCTGCCAAGCCAATATAGTAAAACATCTCAGACAGAATTTAGTCTTCTGTGTTTGCCAACATAAATGAGCCCACCTATTTCTACTAGCGACACTTGCTCAAAGTACTGAGAGTTGCACAGCTCTTTGTGAGACTGCTGTCAGCTTCATAAATTTACTTAACAGTTATAAAGATACTCATGGAGCAAAGAAAAACAGCTGGACTCTCAAGATGACTAGAACTGTCATAATCTGAAGGTCTATAGGCATTATATTAAGAGGTGTATGTATTTGTGTGTATACAAATAAACATTACTATTGTCTCATTGTTGCTTAAATGTTGGTCCGCATTAGTTACTGGTTCTTTATGAACAAGAGGCAAAAGTTCCTTTCTTTGAGGTAAGCAAGTCAGCTACTGAAAAGCAACTTTTAAGACTAACTACTTATGCTCCAAATGAGTACTGTAGCTCTGAGCCTGGTCTAGGTCAGATTTTTTCCCTCTTACTACTAACGGTACATTTCAGAAACCTCTCACACGCTAATATTTTGAAGGGTAAGGTGACTTTCACAATGAAAGCAAAATACAGCACGTTATCTTCCACTTGTAAATCTCACTCAAGGAATGTGATTGGCAAATCTTTCACTTTGGAAGAACACACAGTTACAAACTTTCTGTCTGTTTAAGGCAACCTACAATCCTTATGAAGAGAAGCACTAAACAATGTAAGGTAATAAAGGCAGCTTTCATTTTCCAGGACTGTTCTGGACTAAGCTGCCTATTAAGGAAGGTGTAAGGGAAGGTTTCATTCAAGTGACTTTGAAGGAAATATTTTTGTCATGTGCTATTTAATTTACATGTGGTTTGCTTCATAATTTTGTTCAGGTCTTTTTAAACAGAACTGAAATTTTAAACTAATCAAAAACAGAGCAATGGCAGAAACCTGGTTTATTAATAGAACCTAAGTAAGACTGAGATTTCTCTAGCTGTAATTATCATCATTCTACTCTGTGGTCTGTTGATTTGCCTGTTACTTCTGTTCTCATTTTATTAATAAAGACAAACTAAAACTTCAGGGCCAGAACTTAGTCCAACTAAGTGTCAATACTTAGGCCAGTGTGACACGGGGTGGGGGTAGAAATCACTCTTGCAGGGTGGTAAGCCTTACACCTTACTGCACTTAGAAATGATTGCATATCCATTGAACAGGTCTTAACTTCAAAGTATTTTGAGGCAAACTCCAGAGTACCAACTACTGGAAGAGATTTTAAGACCTTCATAATTTAGAACTGCTTTACTTTACTGGGACTAGTGCCTCTTATACCATACAACAGATCTATGATTCTCAGACCTATAATTGTGGATGGTAAAAAGTTGGTGGGAAAGCTGCTTTGTCTCTGTAAAACACTTTTCTTTTGGGATCCACTCAGTTACATGAGTATAAGCTTGTTAAGTGTGAGGTGCTTTCTTCTCTTTCTTTTTTTTTTTCCTCACCTCAATTCCAAAAGGCATGTATGTCCTGTGGTGTAATGGAAAACTGCCAGATGCCACCATTAAAATGAAAATCCTCACAAGCTGTGATATTTATGGAGACAATAGCTCTGCCAAGTGTGTGGCCACAGGGGATGCAGTCAGACATTCCCCTGCTGGCAGAATGTTGCTTTGTTTCCAAAGACCAAAGGCTCTTTTAGCTAGACAGGTTCTGTTAAGGTGTCAGGATGCTGATAGCCTTCACAAGGTTTGCTATTTTGCCTATTACTTGGGCTGTTAATCCTCTGTTTAAAAATCCAGGATTGGAAAATTGCAGGTGGTGGCTGCAGTGCTGAGCATGTGATCTCGCCAACAGTCACTTACATGAAAGCCTAGGCCAAGTATAGGCTGACATAGGCAAAAAAAAAAAAAAGAACGGAAAGAGCAAGGCCTTGCACCTTAGCACTGACCTATACACTCTTTTCAGTGGTTTAGATGGGCTGTGCAAGGGAGGAGGTAGGGTGGATGAGCATGTGTTCACAGGAGTTCACTCACTGATGGCTATACACCCGACCTGGAGGTGACATGGTTACTCAAGAACTCAGTGCCCATGGTATGGCAAGCGGGCACGTTGAATATGCCTGTACAGTGTCAGGTGGTACCTGGACATGCTGGAACTAGCAGAAACAGCTGCTGTGGGAAGGGTGAAAGTCCACAGAAAAGTCACTGCCTGGGTCAGCATGCACTTATAGAATCATAGAATGGTTAGAGTTGGAAGAGACCTCAAAGGTCATCGAGTTCCAACCCCCCCTGCCATGGGCAGGGACACCTCCCACTACACCAGGTTGCTCAAAGCCCTATCAAGCCTGGCCTTAAACACTTCCAGGGATGGGGCATCCACAACTTCTCTGGGCAGCCTGTTCCAGTGCCTCACCACCCTCACAGGAAAGAATTTTTTCCTAATATCCAATCTAAATCTCCCCTCTTCCAGTTTTAAACCATTCCCCCTTGTCCTATCACTACACTTCCTAACAAAGAGTCCCTCCCCTGCTCTCCTGTAGGCTCCCTTCAGATACTGGAAGGCTGCTATAAGGTCTTCTTCATTACCTTCTATTTGCCATAGTCGTCTTCTCCCCATGGGCTTTGGCTTGCCAAAGTATGTTCCCAAATGATCTAAAAATTGCACTCCTAACCTTAGAAAGTGCAAAGAGTTCAGTATTTTCCTAGGCTTTTCTGACTGCATTCAGAAAAATAATTTCTTCAGGAGCATTGCTAAAGTGGAGCACTGCTATAAGTAGTGGCTTTGCAATAGAAGACTGGAAAACAGAGCAGAAACCAATGTGGCACAAAATGGTGAGTGTCCCTTGCCCTGTGTGGGACAGCTGATATGCTTACAGGCAGCACTGCATGAATGTAAAGGTCCTAATCAGTAGCTGACTGCATGTTAGTCCTGAATTTAACCCTCAACATCTTTTACTGACTGCACTTGAGAGAATTACTTCTCTCTTCCTCCACTGGTTCATTCCATGCTTTCTATAAATTTCAAAACATGCATTTTCATACTGTATGCTCTATGTTACCTGATCCACTGCTTTTATTCCTAGTACTTTAACTGATACGTATTACACTTAAACTGATTTGTATTAATACTGGGACCTTCAGGGCGGGAACACAGTTCAATTGTCAGGTCAAGTCAACCATCTAGTTTGGAGGATAACCTTCTCCCAGATGGAAAGGAAGATGTGTTTGTGTGCAAGGAACCAGCCCACAATTCAGAGAAGTTAGACATAATGCCTGACTCTCTAACATTCCTCTCATGTTCCCCTTGAAAAATGCAGCAGCTTCAAAAGAGCAATGTTATTTATCTGCATCAAAGGTAGGAGAGGAGGGAAGAAGGACCAGGGAAAGAAGCAGAGGAAGAACTTCTCTAGCATCTGAGCAACACGCAGCTCAAATTCTGAAATAGCCAGATTCCTATCAAAGAGAAAAATGGCTTAGGACTGAGACGCTTGATAGAAATAGATAGGTGTAGTCGAGAATTATAAAATCTCTGTTTGGTACGATATATGAGGAGTTCTGTAATTTAACTCCTTTCTCTAAAACAGGATTTATGAAAGTTTGTGGAGACAAAAGGAATTATTTTGGTAACAATGATTTTCCAGTGCTGTAGGATATGTCTGACCTCTGATGATTTTATGGCAACTGACATGGGGACTTTGAACGATTACTTTGCCCCACATAGGCATAACATAATTTATTCTGCCTGAAGTCAGTGATCTGAGGACATCGTGTACAAAGTAAAGTAAAAATTTTGTCTGAGAACGTCTTCCAGATGTTGATATGGGTGGGAAACTGCATTAAAGCACTTGTCCATCAGATATTAAAGATCAGCTAAATCCAGGATGACAAATTAAGTAGAGAGAGAGAAATAAATGTCACTCTGTGTTAAAAACATATCTATCAAATATGATCTATGTAAATACTATAGAAAACCAAAGTAATAGCTAAGGAAAAACACAACTAAACAAAACAAAAGCACTTTCTTTCATACCACAGCATAGGTGTTTATTTCTGGAACTGCTGTATTAAGGTGTAGCTATAAGACAGTAATAATTGTTATGGTGAATATATACAGACATCTCCTACTTCCCTCTAATTGATATACTTAGAAAGTATATCAATACAGGTGCCATCACCAAACAGTAATTTCTCAATAATCAGAGGTATAAATTCTCCCTCTAATCTCTGCAGTAATTTAGGAACCAAATTTTGTTAGGTAGTTGTTTTGAACTTTCTTTTCATGATTTGGGCTGGGCTGGCCACTAGAACAAATGACAGATGTTTTGGTTTATTCTTTCCCCTTCAAAGAAGGGAGAGCATCCGCAGCAACCTCAGTTCAAATCCAAGTCACAGCACCAGCACTTTGATCCCACAGCTTTTACACTGATCATGGTGTGGATAGGATGGAAGACCCTGTTAGTCAACTTTGGGTGGACAGGTCCTGTCCACTCCTCCCCACAGGTGCTATCCCTTTATGCTTTTCTACTTCTGACCCTCCAACAAGGCACACAAAGTTAGCTGACCTTGGTTGTTTTAGCAATAAGTTTAAGCAGGAGCCTCTCTGCATACCATTCCTTGGTATTAAATGTAAACACCCGACCTTATCTGCTAGAAAAGGACTGAAATATATGCTGTTAGTTTCAGAGAGTTAGTTCCAAGAGACTTAGCTGAACAATAAAGTCACTGAAAAGAAAATTGGTTCTGTTTCACCTCAAACTAGGGCAGCTTTCCCCATTCCCAGTTCATTCTGAAGTATTATGCAAGGTGCAGTAAATATAAGTGCCAAATTGTCTCTGAATTCTGTCACACAAACTTGCCATGAACAAAATGAACAGCAGTTGTGCTATAGCCATTTTGATCTAAGAATGCAAACAAGGCAAACAGGGCATAACCACAAAAGCTAAAAACCCACCAGTTTAAAACACACAAGCTCATTACACAAAGTGGAAAAAAAAAAAAGAAAAACAAACCAAAAAGAAACACAACACACACCCCCAGGAAAATAGCTCAAAATGGTTGCTTATATGCAGTTCTCTACTGTTCTTATCTAAATTTTATACCTACATATACTAGTAATGCCCACAAGACACTTCCATTCCATAAGATTCCTTTTAGAGATAAAGCATCTACTGGTGTAGGGAAGAAAATCTACAGAGTTGCCCTATACACAGGCAAATCCTTCTCAGAATTATGGAACGGAACTTTCATGATTACATTTTGAAGGGAGCAGATACTCATTCTTCTCTTGCTGTGTCCTACCTTTTGTTTTTAATATGCTGGGATTTTGATTGCTCTTCAGAGCATGAGGTTTTCATATGCATGGATTGGATGACGAAAGAGGTAAGCATGTTCCTAACTCTGCCAAAGACCTGCTGAATACTTTAGAACTAGCCCTTCCATATCTCTACACAAACTCTGTTCAAGCAAACCAGAGTTTAGTATCTTAAGTTACCACCATATCTTCCCTGTGAGGATTAGCATTCTTAAAATAATTACTTGGAAATGAACTTCAGCCCCAAAACCTTAATCTCCACTTCCCCAGACATTTATGCTCACTAATCAAAATAAAACATAAGGTCTTTTCTGCACCCATAGATGCTTTTCGTCACTTGTGCCGAAAGTGGTACTTACTTCCAATATCTGGCCGTAGTTTTTTGTCATACTCTCTCAACAGCTTATTTAGGATGAGAGTCACATCTGTGTCTTGTGTTTTTGGAGCTAAAACCCATTTTTGGTTAGCTGTTCCATCTTCATATTCATCCTCTTCAATCTTTCTAGAACTGCAATAACAAATTAAACAAATAGACATTATTATACATAAGTAAAATCCGAATTAACATTCTAGGTAAACCTCCACACACATCTGAAGAAGTTTTAGGCATCTCCCTTGGCAATGCCTACCTACCCAGCCTTAGGCTGTTTTTGAAACAGGATATTTCCATTAACAGTTGATGAGTATCTGTGGATGGGTCATCATTGGGAGTTGTTTAGAAATTGTCTTCTGCCAGTCTCAGAAGATTTTACTCTGGGAGTTAATACAGCTATCAGAGTAGTATTTTATACCCAGTACTTTAACCAACCTATCCTGGCTAATCAGTTTACCATATACTCTTACCAAAAGTGAACATCTGCAGTATTATTTTATTTAATACACCAAGACAACTGATTCATCTCCCACACAAAGGCTAATAAGAGTATTAAAAATTCAGATCTTTTAATACTTCCTGATAATTTTATCCTATTAATAAATTATTATATTCTCAGTGCCCGAATTTCAGAGTTTAATGTATTACAAGGCTTAGAATTAAGAGCTCGCTCCTTGAATTTAAGATGGATTACCACAAGCACACAAATACACTGCATAAATTAATCTGAATTTCCCCACAGTTGTAATGACATTCTGTTGAAAAACAGTACTACACCAAGAGTTGAGAGTTCTTTCTTTCATAGGTGGACCATTTTTATTTTAAGAGTATGCTAATACAAATGTGGCAAAACTACAGTTTGCCCAGAAATCACAGCTACGGCCATTTCCACACAAGACTAATTTCATTTGTGCAGCTTTTTGTGCATGAACAGTAAAATGTTGATTTGAAGATGTATCTTTTGGTATCTTAGAAACCAAATCTGTTTGATGTCTCTCGCTGGAGAATATCTATGACAGTTAAACCAAGATGAAGTTATGAGGAGAAAAAGATAACTTACAGCAGTAATCATGTGTTGCTTCGACCTGCAATTGCCCTGGCGATACAATATCATTTTGCAGCCTTCTTACACAAATGCCAATAATTATGCAAGGTGCAAAGCAACGGGCAATCACAGGCACCAGTGGGATGTGCTACACGTGTCAGAGCAACCTCCTTTCTCTCTCTCCCTCTCATTCTCTAGTGAATGAAAACTAGTGTCTAGAAACTAGTGTCTTTTAAAATATCTCAGATGTCCAGAAGACTTGACAGACACTCTATAGTAAAAGGAAAAGAAAAAGAATGAATACAATTATAAAAATGTAATCACAGAATATCATCAACCTTCAGCATTGCTTGTAGACCACCATTTGAGCATTTAATGAAACTTTTAATTGAAACTGTTCTACAGCCAATACGCCTCTAAGGATTAGCCATGAATCACTTATACATAACCTCAGAAATTGCAAGTGCTCTAGGTACAATTTCTATATGAAAATAATTTTGAAACCTAGACCTTGAGGATTTTTGATAGAGAAAGCTCATATAACCAAGTCGCAAAAGTAGAGAAAAATTTTAATAGATGACCATTCCTTGTCTGTTAGTGAGTTACATTTTTTTGAGACTGCTTTGGTTTTTTTCTGTAATTCACCCAATAAGCATTAAAAAACCCTAGGAGGAATTTTGCGGGGGTTTTTGTCTCCCTCAGATTCATGACAAGCCCTATATTTTAATACTGCAGTTACAGAACCATTCTCAAAGGAGGCACCGTCTCCAAACATACGCGGTTGATATTTCAGAGCTGAAACCCTGAGGTGGTGCTGAATTGCCAATAGAAAAGCAGCACAAACGGTAACATCTTTTTTCTGCTGCACCAACCACAACTTCACTGGAGGCATCCAGACTGCACGTGGAAATAAGAACCGAGTTCAGCTAGGATCAAAATTGACATTTCAGGGTGCTGCTTCTTTAAAACCAGTCACTACTAAAACTCTAAGCTCTGACAGACTTTTTAAATCCCCTCACTCTAGCAACTTGTTTCCTACAAAGTACCTCCAGACAATGTAAATTCCTACCTACCCACCTTCTAGATTAAGACTGGAGGTGTGAGAGGTTTCACAGTGACTAATACACTAGATGCATATTTTTCAAGATGTTTTGTTTTCCTCCTCAAGAGTGTATTATTTTACTTCTCTTGCTTGCCTGTATGCAATTAGGCTCCTCGAAGGCACCTGAGGTAGCGCTTTCACCTGTAGCCTTACTGGTGACTGCCAAATCCCCAGCATATTCCTGCTGTTGACAAAATCAAGTGCCCGATGATGGCAGGCCATTCTCAAACTGGGGAAGAAGAAGGGCTGCACACCTTCCAAACTCCTCAGGGGCCATTAGTTTTGATCCTGTGAGGAAGCAGTGCATCCTGCAAAGGAAGAAGGCTGGAAAACCCTGGGAGGTTGCGGGGAAAGGGTTTCTTTCCTGCAAACATGTGTGTCCAGGACTTGTTCTTGGGGGCTGGCGTGAAACAGCCTCTTGTTCCTGCGGGGATTTGGGTGACAGAAGCCCCTCAGTTGTGGGGCAGGCTGCCGAGAAGGAGAACATGGCCGGGAAGGGAAGGCTTTTGGTGGCTCTTATGGTGACACCTTTGTCTGGGTTACGCATCAGAGGACCTTCCTAGTACCCTGGACAACCAGCGGGACGAAGGCACGCCTGGCCCGAGAGCTCACGGCTGCAGCTGCCAGCTCTCCCTCTCTGCCCCCTCGCCGCTACCAGAGCCCCGCCGGGGAGACCCTTCCCACCCCGGGGGTTCCCCGCCCGGCCCCTCCCGCCCCCACCTTCCGCGGCGGGGAAGGCGAGCGGCGGGCCGAGGGTGAGGCGCTTAACGGTGGCCCCCCCACAACTACAGGTGGGTCGCGGAGGGAAGCCGGGACTGCCGGCCGCCCCGAGGGGAGCCCGGGCAGCGCCAGCCACCGTCCCGCAAGGTGCCGGGCCCTGGCAGCCACCGGAGCGGGAAAACTTTCTGCCTGGCCGGTTCTCGGGACGGGGACGGGGTCCTCCTCGCTGCAGACCTCCAACTTCGGGCGGGGCCGGGAGGGACAGCAACGGGGCTGCAGCTGAACGGGGAGACCAGGCGTGTCCCGGGGAAAAACCACGTTCGAGAATGAAAACCGGGGGCGGGAGCGGCGGGGAAGAGTCCGCTGTCCTTCCTAGGCGCCCCGAGTATTTGGCAAACTCCGGCGAGCGGGACATCGAGCCCGTAAAGAGCGGGGAGAGAGGAGAAAAGAGAGGGAGGCGAGGGGAGTGCGGACTTACCAGGCGTGAAACACGGAAAGGAGGAAGAAAAGCGGCAGGAGCTTAGCGGACATGATCCGGGCAGCGGCGGCCAGGTGAGAGGTGCGGCAGGACGAAGGACAAGCTGGCAGGATGTTCTCCCGAA
>VZRU01014305.1:767-28629 GCA_013398155.1 Pedionomus torquatus
ACTGCTAAAAATTCAGGAATTGTTGTAATCTGCAGTTTCTAACCAAAGGCAGCTCTGTCTGAAAACTCCGCATGAATTTCCAGCGACATAATAATGGCAGAAGAGGTCTTGGGGAAGAAACATTCCTCAAGAACTTGTGGCTGCCCCGTCCCTGGAGGGGATCAAGGCCAGCTTGGAGGGGGCTTTGAGCAACCTGGTGTGGTGGGAGGTGTCCCTGCCCAGGGCAGGGGGTGGACGGGCTTTAAGGTCCCTCCCAACCCAAACCGTTTCACGATTCTGTAACTTTGCTGTAAGGACGACTTCAGAGAGCTCAAGCCCTCACCCCCCCAAGAGGCAGACACTTGTTTGCACGCAGATGCTTCAGAAGGAATAACCAGGAGGCCACCAGCTCTTTAAGTAGTTTTATAAAAGTATTTGACTTACTGAGATACTGTTACAGTTACCTGAGTATTTGAAATTACAATGCAAGGAAATTTCAACAATGAATTTCAGTACAGTATTTTACAACCCAGTGCTGCTGATCCCAGTTTCTACACGAGTTCACTAGAGCACATACACACAGACAGTGATTCTTGAAGAAAATTAAAAGACATCACAAAAGGGGGCTGGAGATACCAATAGAACAGAGAGTGCTGAGATTACAAATCCAGTGCAGCATGTCAGAAAAATTCAAGCACAAAAAATAAAATAAACAACTTTTTCTGTTGTTTTACTTTTCTGAGAATAATAAAAAACGCCTTTTTTTGTTTGTTTGTTTTTAAAATGCAAGCAACTGGATTAAAAAAAACCCAAACAGCTTCCATCCTAGATGAGTGAAGACAGGACCGTGTCTTCCGACCCAAACCATTCCAGGATGCATTTACTGTGCATTTCGTTAGGATAGGAACGTTTCCTGAGCTACCCAGAACAATAAGGCTTTGTTAATTCTTCGATCAGCGGCTCAGCGTTCAACTTCCTCATGTCATTCTCATAAGGCAAAATTCTAAATAAAAGTTTTTTTAATACTTGAAAATTCGGATCTATTGGCAGTTGCATATAAATAGAGATTTGTGACATCGTCTGAATTTACGCAGCTCAGGCTGCTCAAGCAGTTGAAGTAGAGGGAGATAAATTAATTAATCTGCTGAAAATCTTTCTTCCGAGTCCAATTGATGATAACCCGTTATCTGGGCTGCCAGATGCTGTGGGCTCATCCACGTGTTGTTTTCACCAGATTCCCACCAAGAACGGAAAAGCGCACCAGTGGCTTAGGTTAATTCCTGTTTATTTCTACAGAACATGCTGGAAAAGCCAAACGGATTGGTCAGCATTGACGATGCTGACAGAGTGAAAGTGTCGGTGGTCTTTGCTGCCAATTCACCACGGTAAAGTCGCTTTGGATTTCTTCTATTTTGGCCAAATCCACTGTTTGGGAGGTTGTGTCTCCCCTCCCCAATGAATTGTTTATTTGCAATATTTTCAAATAGTATCTGGTGCTTGGGATATCCAGCCCCCTCTCCCCCAGCCTAATACAGCAGAAAAGACATATAAACATGCCATTTAAATTAAAGAAAGAAAAATGGAGTAAGTGGAATCCTGGACTGCAAAAATATATACAAGCATTTACCTTTTTTCCTGAACTAAAACATTTCAACCATAAAAATATTAAACAGCCATACCCTATAGAACTAGGGCTAAGGCTATTTCAATTATAACTATTCTTTATTTTAAAAATAGAGGGCTGAAAGCCTTTTGGGTGATATTTATACATTAACAATATCTCTAGGTTCCCTACATGAATCATAAAGCATTACGCAGAACACTGACTATTTTTCATAGCTTAATCTTGCATTATCTTGCTTAATTTAATCTCTCTTGTAAATATGTTAGATAACTACATTTCCTTGTAAGAATTAATATAAACAGAAAATATTTATAAGGCTTTTTTTTTTTTAACTCCTCGTGAGCTGTCTCCTGTAATAAACCCATCACGTGTTTTGAAGTTGGCAGATTTTCCTCCTCCTAAAGCCCCGAGGTGAGGTGAATTCTCCCCATCAGTGGAACGGCAAGAGTGTCATTTCTGGATCATCAGGAACTCTTTTCCACGCATGACAAAAGAGCTACTCACTCTGAAGGCCCAATCATTCCGCCTTCCAACGAGCATCTATTCCATGACCTGGAAAAACTCCTGAAGTCAGTTAAAAACTGTAGTGTCTTGGTTCTTATTGGGCCTGAATCAGTTTTTCCCCTCAGAGAGAAGGGGCAGCAGGGAAGAAATCCTCTCTTTGAGCTTGGAAGTTCAGTTTTACAGCTCCCCACTGTCCTGTTTGAGCTCCAGATAATCTAGAAGCCTCTTTAAAACCAGCTCCTTCCAAAGCTTTGAGCTGTGCTTAAACGTTAATGTGTGCTACGTGCTATTCTGAGCATGAAGTCCCTCGCTCCAGCTAACAGCTCCGCTCACTGACGGCTGCTTTCCTCCCTCTGGGTAAAGAAAGAGCTGACCATACCCAAAAAGTGCATTCAGTCTAAAGGAGCACTAAAATGCAAAATGTTATCGTAAACCATAAGAGAACGGAATACTAATGTATTCAAAAAGGAAGAAAAAGATGTTATTAATCTGATCAGAACTGACAAAGGTTGCTAGCTAGAAGCAGTTCAGGGTGAATTAGCTTAGAAACCTCCCCCAAAAACTTTATAGAACTATTTACTGATGCTCCAGCTTTTCAAAAAAAAATAATCTATAATCCGCTTCTGAACTTTGCCACCCACTCAGCTTTACCCAGTATCGTCTGTTGGTTCCACAGGCCAGAGGGTAAGTATTACCATTTCCCAAACGCAGTTGGTTTGCACGTCCTCCTGAGAGCCCGATAAAGTCTTCAGAGCAAACTGACTGCTACATGTGAGAATAACACTGACAATGATGTCCACTGGCGCTTGTGACAGGAAACATCAGTCTGCAAGCAGGAATCTGAAGGGAATCAGTGCAATCCCAGGTGGCCTTGTCTTTTGCAAAACAAGTGAAGTACCACAGTGTTAATATTGATTTAAAAGTTCAATGTGTTACACAGAAAGAGATCAGAATTCTTCTGAGGGCGCACAGAAATGTTCCAACAACTTTGGGCGGGTGCCTGTTTTTGCTGAAATTAGCAGGATTCAGAATAAAATAAAAACCAAAACCAAAGCAAAGCTCTGCCCTGGATTTGTGCCACAGTTTGACATCCCCTCAGCAGCAGCTCGAGTCCAGCTGGCACGTGAGCAGACTCCAGGCGGGGAAATAAAAACAGTCCGGCCACACTTGAGACAGACAAAAAGAAGAGTTCTAGCAATGAATTTGCTCACGGTACACGCAGAGGATCGTTAACAGGCTGGCTCTAATTACACTGCTGTAAAGAGGCTTATGATGCTGCTGCAGCATCGCAGCTACCAATGAACTTCCCAGTGCATCAGTAGCAAAAAATGCTACTAAAAAGGAAAGACAAAACTATCATTAAAAATGTGTCAGTCGTTAAGGACACATTCTAATTAATGAATGGTAAAACAAAGCAGAGCCCAAAGCTGCATTAAACCTCTACACCTTGGTCATCATTATCTGTAGCGGTATCTGATTGCTCATTTGATTTCTGAAAGTGC
This sequence comes from Pedionomus torquatus, assembly GCA_013398155.1. Lineage (NCBI taxonomy): Eukaryota > Metazoa > Chordata > Aves > Charadriiformes > Pedionomidae > Pedionomus > Pedionomus torquatus. The sequence goes on from VZRU01014305.1 coordinate 4,377, forward strand.
TCAGTAGAAATCCAGAGTTACCGTGGATAAAACCTCAGGATCACATCCATTTACTTACACATTAGTATTGTTAAATAAATCCAAGTCAAGTCTACTTTACAATGAAGTGTGCAACAAGCAGAAGAAGTGAAGAACATACGTCGCGTTGAGCTCACGTTCTTCAAGGTGCAAATCCCAGTTACTCTTGCCCAAACCCTTCTGTTTCTTCAATTGCAAACAACAGCTTTTCCTTCAACTGCTCGTAATTCTTATAGGGTGGAAGGTCTAAGCGATTGAAACTGAAAAGGAAGAAAACAATTAAGTACTGAAAAATAATTAAGCTGTCACCAAAAAAACCATTACGAATATGGGTAATTAAACTTTTTGCTGCACAGATGGACACCTGGGTTTATACCCTGGGAAACGCTGACCAACGACACCCATTTATGGATTTCTGAGATCAAAAGGTAGTGTTCTGGTGCTTGAACAGCAAGAGTTTTCTAAAAAATGCAGCAAACTTGGCAAGAAGTTTCACAAAGTTTTCCTAGTTGGGTAAATAAAGTCACAAAATCACCAAATGTGATGGGGCTGGAAGGGACCTCTGGAGACCATCCAGTCCCACCCCCTACCAGAGCAGGGGCACCCACAGCAGGTCCCACAGGGACATGTCTAGGCAAGATTTTGAACATCTCCTGAGAAGGAGACTCTCCCACCTCTCTGGGCAGCCTCTGCCAGGGCTCTGCCACCCTCACAGGAAAGAAGTTCCTCCTCATGTTTAGATGAAACCTTCCATGTTCCAGTTTGTGTCCATTGCCTCTTGTCCTTTTCACTGGGCACCACTGGGAAAAGATTGACCCCATCCTCCACCAGGACTCCCAGGTCTGGTTCCTCAGAGCTGCTCTCCAGCAGGTCAGCCCCAGCCTGTCCTGGTGCAGGGGGTTGTTCCTCCCCAGGGGCAGCCCCTGCACTTGCTGTTGTTGGATTTCATCGGGTTCCTCTCTGCCCAGCTCTCCAGCCTGTCCCGGTCTCCCTGTGTGGCAGCACAGCCTTCTGCTGTGTCAGCCACCCCTCCCAGTCATCACTCACATTTGAAATGTTTTATTTCTGTATTTTTACTGAGCACTAACTCACTAGAGGAACCTTTTCTCTAGATGAGAGTGTGAATTTGGCTACTTCACTACAAAGGTGGAGTGTGGTGATAAAAGATCAATCCCAGCCTCTTGAGACGGCACCGCTTGTTACTTTAAATGTTCGTCACTGCACAAATCTACAGAATTTACAATGGAAGCCATTCCACACCCCAGGGGGTTGTCAGGAGTTCAGCTGCTATTCAACACTCAAGTTTACCGGCAGAACTCTGCTTTCACACAGTCTCAACCACTTCAGTAGATGAAATAAAAATCTCCAAGTCGATTGTTGTCAGCCAGACCAGAGCACTAGTACCCCGTCCTGTTTTGTGATGTACTCACCAGGTGTGACTTCTGGGTAACCAGTTTTCTTTTCCAACTTTTTCAATACAAAATTTCTGGGGTCCGTTGCTCCCTGTAACAAATTCAAACAAACAAGGCCTGGGTCGGGCTGCCTTGGTACGAGCAGGTAAGACCCTGCAGCTGAGGCACGAGGCTTAAACCCAAGACAACACTGCCGTCACTCGCACAGACACAGACATCTTCCACTATTCAACTCTGTCGAGAGCAGAATGTGGTGAAATGGGTAAATTCGAAGTGATTTTGAAACTCCATACAAGTCTAAACGTTCCCACCTCCTCTTTTTCCATCGTAGCTCAAGGATATGCAGGAGCATTCAATACAGGATTCATTAAAAACATCCACAAAGATATCATTCAGTTCTTTTTTAAAAAAATGCACTAGAGGGATTATTAATGCATACCCATGAGGTCAGCAAATCCTCCCACTGGTAATCTGCACGTTCCAGTAACAAACTGCAAGAGTCTCATTCTCTTCTCATTATCTATTTCTTTCACAAACTGAAAAACAGTAACAGAAATAAACATTAAGGTATGGATTTGCTATTCAGCTTTTCACACCATCCTCCTCCGCAGCTTTAACGGGACCGTCAGGAACAGCTGCATTAGCAGCGTTTGTATTTACACACGACGGATCTGCTCGATAACTGCGACCATTGTTTCTGAAGCTGCAGCTTGTGCTCTGTAACTTCTGATACTCCCAGAATAAGACAGAGTCTACAAACCTGCCAGAACCATATTATCTGTCTGCTGGTCCTGGTGTAGTGCCGGTAGATGGTGTGTCTCTGCCAGTCATTCAAATCAATTTCTTGCATCCCACACAGAAGCACCTTTAGGGGAGGAAAAAGGAAAATAAACATGTGAAAACCAGTCAGGACTTCCCTTCTGAGTTGCCACACAGCCAGAACATCAACCACACCCATACAAAGCATCTGCAGTGACAGCATGCTTGTTTTTCATTTTAAACTTGATCCAAATCTTCTACAACAAGGAGTGAGGACTGCTCAGGGGAGCCTCTTGGCAAGGCTACAAACAGAAAGCAACTCCATCATGAGAAATGGAAGAATCGCTTGCACTTAGACATCCAAGCCAGGAACAGTTATCATTGCCCAGCCATAAAATGCTGTGCTAGAATCACAGCATCACAGACTGGCAGGGGCTGGAAGGGACCTCTGGAGACCATCCAGTCCCACCCCCTGCCAGAGCAGGGGCACCCACAGCAGGTCCCACAGGGGCATGTCTAGGCAGGATTTTGAACATCTCCTGAGAAGGAGACTCTCCCACCTCTCTGGGCAGCCTCTGCCAGGGCTCTGCCACCCTCACAAGAGAGAAGGTCCTCCTCATTCCAGTTTGTGCCCACTGCCTCTTGTCCTGTCCCTGAGCATCACTGAGAAGAGCCTGACCCCATCCTCTTCTTGCTTGCCCTTTAGATATTGCTGAGATCCCCTCTCAGTCTGCTCTTCTCCAGAGGAACAGCCCCAGGTCCCTCAGCCTCTCCTCAGCAGAGAGATGCTCCAGCCCTTGATCATCTTTGTAGCCTCCATTGGACTCTCTCCAGTAGCTTCCTGCTATTCTTGAATTTGGGATCCCAGATACAGGATATCTTGGGTTCATGTTTTTTATTTTTTTAAATTGAACAGATGCTTCAGAAAGTGTAATTTTTGAGAGATCAAACCCGTCTAGAACCTGTTCCAGTCTATATGAGACCATCCACTGCATCACTGGTTTTATCTTCCTTTCTGTCCAGTTACTCGTTCTTTGAACAGGGGCAAATCAAACCGCTGAGGATTACCAAAGCACTTTGATGAGAAATTTCTGCCTTTCCAAAGGCAGAATCTTAGCCTTTGGAAGCACCTACACAGAAAGCAGAAATTGAAGGGAAACACAATAATCAAATACTCCCTGGCGTTTCCCTCATACGCCCTGTGAAACAGAGCCGTCAGCAAGTTCTGTGCTCTTCAGACATCACGACTGGAGCTTAAGTGTTTCATCTGTAAGAACCTGGATCTACTGATCATCAATCAATCCTTTACCTCCAGTTCTTTAGCATCAAAATACTGCAAGTACTGCTGTGGCAGAATTTCATTGAAGCCTTCAAAGAAAGCCTGTGTCTGCTCCTCAACGCCTCGGGAGAGTCTCCACTCTGCTACCAGCCTGGAAAAGAAGAGGCAGAAAGATAATTTAAATGGCTTGTGATATCCAAAGGCCACGTCTTTGTTGGCCTATTTTGAGATGAACTGTAAGCTATGTTATAAATAAAAAACAATAATGGAAAGTCTGGAAAGTTCTGGGGATAGAGCATTGTACAATTTGATTAGTAACCTTTACTCCATGCAAAGGATTTTGGTTTTTCTTCAAGTTAAAACCCTGCGTTTCCAACCACTCTGCTACGGCAAGTATTTTAGACTCAAAGAGCAGGCTGCAATCTATTCACTGACGGTATTAACGAGAGCACAGCAGTCCCCAGGTATGTGACAAAAGAAGGCAGAGCTATATTTGTCTGATATTCTCCCCAGAAATCTCAGTCATTATCCATGAAAAGGTAAAAACTAGGTCAAGTTGTAGCGGTGAAGATAAGTAGGACTGCCAGCTTACCAACAAACGCCTACGTCCATTGGGAAAGTTCCATATTTGTTTCTGTTAATCATGAAACTTTTGCTCTGGGGCAGAAGCTCCACTCTCCATTAATAAAAGGGTGAAAAGCAGGCAGGAGACCCGAAGAACCTGAACCCAGGGAGAAGCAGATATTATGCTGAATTCAAGCCTAACCTGGCAGGAGGACGGGAGTCTAAAGGAGAGGAGGCTACTGTCTGCTTGCAATCCTAGAAACTTCGGGGACTTAAAGCAGGGCTTGGAGTAAAAGGCAAAAGAATCGGAGTGAAACTGGAATCTGAGCTCTCCCTGGGTTCCCAGAAACTAGAAGAGGATGATTTTCTGCAGTTCCTCCCTATTTCCAACCCCAAAAAAATACTTTGCAAAACTGCACAAAATGCCAGGAGGTTTCTTCCGCAACCACTGCCCTTGTCTGTGCATCACTGAAATGGCTTCACGTTACTCAGCCCATGAAAACAGAACCCGCTGCCTTCTCCATCTCCCCTCCCCGTGAAAGACATCTTCACAGAACACATTGCAAGGAGGAGAGGAAAACTCTACTGTGATTCAGTTTGTTTTGTGCTTACAATGTGTGAATTTTATTTTTTTTTTCTTCAAACACATCCTCCAAGTTTATCTGTTGAAGTTCACACCTTAAAGCAGAGCTTATGTACTGCTGCACACTGAGGAAGAAGGGGTATTTCAGCAGCTCACTGTTCACATTCGTGTTGTTTAATTGCTCTCAGGTGCCACCTTAACCTTAAAAACCTTCTGGTACTGCAAATATCATCCCTTATGACAACAGAATTCATGGCACCATTCACAACTCTGGCCTGTTACAAATGGTAAGAACTAATGATACCGTAAGATCAGTTCAGATAAGATTAGTAGCAACCCCAAGTATCTTTTAAAAAATAAGAATTATCACAAAAGCATCCAAAAACATTCTGAAGTTTAAAAAAACCCCAAAGGAAAATGGCTGGGGAGAGCACCAGCAGGCAATGAAGAAATAGAATTCCAATAATAAACCCAATGCAATGATTTCACGGAATACCCGACGTTCACATTTGTCGTCACAATGATCTGCTCAGCCTCCAGGAAAAAAAGTGGACCTTCCACTGACTGCAATCTTGGGGAAAAGCAGATTTTAAAAAAACTTCTTTCTCTCCATATCCTTCTTTTAAATATGAAATCCAAACAAGGGCCACTTGTTGCCAACATCAACAATTACTGAGACAGAATTTCAGCACCGCTTCAGATAACAGAGTGTGACAACCTCGCCAGAGCTAGTGGGAGAAAACGATGGTGAAGAAGAGTATTTTAAAAGTCTTCATATATCCTTACCTAATGTATTCTTCTTTATTTTCTTCTGTGACCAGAATGTTGCTACCATTTGGCTTCAAATCATGGCTTTTGATTTCACCTAGAATTTCTTTATCAACTGAGAAAAACATTTCCAAGCCACATTCTTCAATATCATTCTCTCTGTAAGGAAAAAATATAATTTTAAATAACTGCGTCAAGACTTCCTATCCAGTAGAGTAGACGAAGAACCTTAAGAAAAAGAAATTTTGCAACTAAATAAACAGGATAAGGAAATCTTCCTTACACAATAATTATGGTTTTGCAAGAAGTAGTGATTTTATTAACGTGTCTACATAAATCGTTGCAGCTAACAAACCCTTTCACATCCTTAAGCGTTTTTTTAAAGGGGCAAAGCCTTTCATGGACTCCAACCTAGAATATTTCTTTATTGCTACAGAAATTACAACTAAATCTTGGGTCACATTTGCTTTAGAGAGAGCCTTTGGAAAAGTTCTCATTACAGCATTAGGCTTCCTTATTGCTTTTTGCTGTGGTAAAAGAAGAGAAAAAGAAAAAAAAAAAAACCAACCAAATCCTGAGCACTGCCGAATACAAGCCCACGTAGCCAGTGCAGCTCCGTCCTTTGAAACCCCGATACACAGAGTGAGATTTAAGAGTTGTTCTTGACAGTAAGCTCAGAGTTTTCTAGTCCCTTGCTACAGGTATGGGCTCCTCCTGCCTTTGACAAAAATCTTTCCTTTGGGATTGCTGGCACCCAAAAATTCAGTCCTGGGAATTTCAGACCAAGGATCCACCAGGCGGTACATGGCAACACTCAACATTTTAAACTAAAATGATGGGGGAAAATCATCTGCAACGTCTGTGCCGAGTGCCCGTTTGTTGCCACGGAGCAGCCCCAGAGTGGCAGCCGGGAGCCTCTGCTTTACTGTCGTAAATTAAATACGCACCAGAAGAACCAGACACAGAACAAATGTCACACACTCCAGCAGGTCTGACAGACTTCGCAAATATTGGGTGCTACGAAGAAAATCCATTGCTTTGAGATGCAAAAAGTGGTCCGTTTATGTGTCCTACCCACACAGTGCGAAGATGCAACTATGTCTACAGATCCTGGCTTAAAATGACACCCTTTTACCCCGGACTTTCCACAGGCCATTAAGATCGATGCTGTACCCAAGGTAAACGTTATGTGTGCAACCTGGTACAATTTAGACAGAAGCTCGTTCATCAGCAACAGCCACCCCCGAGGAATCACAGAATTGTCCAGGTGGGAAGGGACCTTTAAATACTACAAAATAAATACAGAATTACAATGCTTTACATCTAAGGGGGGGGTAATGTTTTTTTTCTTAAAATAATTCTGTTCTACTAACTCCAGATCCTTTTTACTTGCTGGAGCGGATTCTGCAAAGGAGAGGAGAAGGAAGACTCGAAGGGTATGAATCCAGAATGAAGAGCTGCTGCCAACACACTACACGTGGGGATGGTCCCGAATCACTCGGCTTGGAGCAAACAAAACAAGGCCAGATGGAAAAATGCAAGAGCATTAACTTCTTTAAAGCATTAGATGTTCAGTATTAATGCTTAAGGCAAATCTCAGCTGTGAGTAACAAAAATTCCATGGTAGGAAATAATAAACTACATTTGTTAACTTCGTGTTAGTGTAGCACTAAACCTCTTCTGTTCCTAACTAGAGCAGAGGGAAACACCGCAGGGATTTTCGCTGATTTCTTTTGATCCCTCTTCTGAAAAGTTTTAGTGCAATTGACTCAGGCCACCTGATCAGTAACAGCTTTCAAGAGTGCCACGTGAGTACACTGTCTAGCTAGACTTATTAAAATGAGAAAAATGGAATGCAAGATGCTGTGCAGAAGATTCAACGAACCAGACAGGCTTTTGTATTATCTATTTTTTCTCTAAAGTTACAGTGAAACTCCAGCACTGCTCTGCAATCGAAACAGAACGCGTTCCAGGGTGGTTTTTAGTAATGAATTTACACCTGATTACTGGCATAAGTGAAAATCAAAAACATTGTATTGTTATTACAAGAACAAAATCAAGTCAAACTCACTTTACCCAGATGAGAGAGTTGTAAAACTCTGGGTCAACAGATTCTAAATCCTTGAGTCCTACTGGCTTGTTTAGGATACGTTTATAGAATGGCAGAGAGAAGCCAGTGTCAATGAATTTCCCATGGAACAGAGCCTGAAGAAGGAGAAAACAGACAAAACAACGCAAAGGATGATTGAATACTTCATCTGACAACACTCTGTACCAACGAAATCTGAGTCAAAGAATTAAGCCAACCTCGGATATCGTGACTGCTGATATCCTGAATGAACCTACACCACCAGCAGTTATATCCCAACACCTGATTACACTTTCAACTCAAAAATGAACTGTTTCATTTTTCCACCTGACAATTTCCACCACAACAATTCCCTTGTTGATAGGAAAACTACCCGAGAACATCTTTCTGCTCTTCGACTTACCATGGCAATGAATCTTCCAATAAATCGGAAGTATTTCAGATGGTCTGGATTAATATAGGAGGCTGGGTTTNTAACTGTTTCATTTTCCACCTGACAGTACAATATTTGTTGATAGGAAAACTACCCGAGAACATCTTTCTGCTCTTCGACTTACCATGGCAATGAATCTTCCAATAAATCGGAAGTATTTCAGATGGTCTGGATTAATATAGGAGGCTGGGTTTATCTGTAAGCAGTAGTTATCTTTCCCTGCGTATTCAAACAGGCAATACATGGGGTTCAAAACTTCATGGGACAAGAGAAAGAACCATTCCCTGAAATCACACAAACAGAACCACATTTCAAAATAAATTAGAGATTACGTCCGCTTACGTTGACTAGGGAACTTGTTGGCACACAGGCAAGCTGACTTCAGCAGAAAGTATCCCCAGACCAAGCTTAGACTCAATTAAAAGCAACACAAATAGCTAATCAATATGCAAAGTGACACCGATACACAACTGTCAGTGCTTTTGGATAAAAAAAGCCCTTATCAAAATAAGCAGATTAAAAACTCTAACACTGAAGTAAACTTTAGGGGTTCAAGGATGGCTAGCTAATGTGTGCACTTCCCAGTTACATTCCAGTAAAGCCTTTTCACTTGAAGGTGGATTTCTATTCCCATTTTCAATAACCCTCTACTTTTAACATTAAGAGCTGTGCCAGAGGCTTACTGTAGCTCAGCAACTGCACATCTCCCTAATCACTGGAATGATTTCAGTAATTCCTAATGCAAATTGAAAAGTTTAATACAGTTTTAAGACACACATACATCTTCAGGAAATGTCTTCCTCGGCTATTCCAAGGAAAGATAAGGAACAGACATCGCTAATATTTTGAAAGCACTGCAGCTTAAGCATAGAATTTGGGGAATTCTTCACCCCGACAACTTGCAGAGAAAGGTACTATTTGCCATTTCAGTTTCCTTTACCTTGCAACACCGCCATAATCTAAGCCTTCTTCACCAGGGAAAATAACCCATAAACGTCTCCGTAGATCCTGAGGGCTGAAGCTCATTATCTTAGTAAAAGAAAAACAACCAATTCTTTTTAAGAATACATCTATAAGAACTGGCTACACTTATTACTACTTGCTGTCAAGCAATATAGTATTTAATAATTCAGACCATAAAATGGACTGTGAGTGCATGAAGTACCTGCTAAGGAACACTCACGGAATTTGAGGCGTTACTGCAAACCTATTTCCATAGATTAAGAAGTAAAATATGTAAAAGAAAAAGGAACAATAATTCTGAAATTAAAGACTTGGGACACTTAGGGCAGCAGCCCATCTGTGAGCACATGGCAGAAATCCAGCAATACATAAATGGCCCCTAAGCGAGTAAATCTGGTGCTTGTTAAACACAACAATGAATGATACCCCAACTGCAAGCAATGAAAAGGCATGGCCAAGGACTCAAAGGAAAAAGCTGGACACAAAACACCAAACACACGTCACGTATTCTTTCATTTTACAGCTTCATCTCCTAAAGAGGGCAACAAAAGCTGAGCTGGTTGGTTGGTTTGGTTTTTAAAAGTCAGGAAGAATCACAGATGCTCAGGAACTTTAACCAGGCTGGTTTTAATACAATGGCCAAATCTGCAATGATGTTTATTTGATCAGCTGGAGGTTTACATAAAGGAATTTCATGTAACAATTGTGTGTCCAAGGACCTTGAGGTTTTGGTTGCAATGACAGGCACAGAATTTGGGTCAGGATCTGCATTTTAAAATCTCTTCTAGATGTTGTAGTTATCACACAACATTTTATAAACCCAACGGAGGGATCTGCAAATAATGAATGACTAATAAGTATGAAAAATTAACAAAGATCTCTGTGATTATGCCATCTACATTATTGATAAGGTGCCCTGTTTTCCTAAGGCCAGCCAGGTTTGCTGACGTTCACATCATTACATGCTCTACCCCTTGATTCTTTCCAGCACAGTACAATTTTATTACCTTTACAGTTCCCGGAAAAGAACCAAGTGCAATTTCAGAGATCAGGTTGGAGCGAACCCTCAGTTACAGGATTTATTTTGCCCTCTTCTAACCCCTTTTATTTGAAGGTGTCCCTGTTCCAAAGGAGGAGACCAGCCAACTGCACCATTTGTGGCTTCTGCTGAGCGAGCTGGCAGCAAGTGGTTCAAGAAAGCATTAAGCTTTATAAAGAATATCTTTGTCTCAAAACATACTATTCTATTTATTCAGATGGTGTAGCTTGACACGTTTGTGATAATTCCTACGAGAAATGAAACCTGAAAACATATAGGAAGATTTGAAAAAAAAAAATCAGTGAGGGACAGGGGGAGCTACAGGGTACTATTTTCTTAGCGAAGTTCTGCATTTTCTTAAGTTACTTTTCAGTCAGGAAAACACAGAAACAGCCAAGAGGAGTGTCTGCCAAGAGGAGTCGTTCCATGCACTTCCAAGCCTATTTCTGTGTATCTGATCACAGAAGCACAGAATGCTACAGTGTTGGAAGGGACCTCTGGAGACCATCCAGTCCCACCCCTGCCAGAGCAGGGGCATCCACAGCAGGTCCCAAAGGAATGTACCCAGGTGGGATTTGAATGTCTCCAGAGATGGAGACTCCCCCACCTCTCTGGGCAGCCTCTGCCAGGGCTCCACCACCCTCACAAGAGAGAAGTTCCTCCTCATGTTTAGATGGACCTTCCTCTGTTCCAGTTTGTGCCCATTCCCTCTTGTCCTGTCACTGGGCACCACTGAGAAGAGCCTGACCCCATCCTCCTGACACCCACCCCTGAAGCATTTAAAGGTGCTGATCAGGTCCCCCCTCAGCCTTCTCTTTTCCAGACTAAAAGGACCAGACTGCTGTCCCTCAGCCTTTCCTCATGAACTACACGCTCCAGGTCCCTCAGCATCTCGTGGTCTGATGATGAGCTGCTTTTGGCTTCAAAGCAACGGGAGTAATTTATTGCCACAATGAACATTTAAAAAGTAAAATCAAAATTCAAAAGCACTTTAAAATATTGCACAGGAACAAATTTTAAGCAGGGATCAGGTCTGTAGACATTAACAAGAACTTTTGCTACAATAATTTAAATAGGATTAATAATTTTTTGGTTTCCTTTAAACATCTCCTTACTCAAAGAGCCCCAGCACCCAGACTAAGAGCAACTTAATGCATTTTGCTGCCCAGCCCTCGCTTCTAGAGCTTCCTGTTGGGAAAAGTGTGCCAAGAAACGAATGGGGAGCTGCTCTGCCACAGCGCTCCCCTCAGAATTAACCTGGATTTTAAAAAAATCCTAGGAAAAATAATACTTTAAAATCTCCTTCTCTGTCAGATGAGCCATTTCTCAGAGCCTGAACTTCCTGAACTTATCCCAACCATTAAATCAGCATTTTTGTTACTCTCACTTAAAATAACACTAGATGTCAAAAAGAATGATTTGACAAGAAACGTAATCAACCCAACTTTCCACGCCCGCTACTAACGTCTTTTAATACAATACCTGTTGGAATGAGTCTTCAAATAATGTTTTTCTGCTCACTGTGATCTTTATGTGCTGCGGCAACGCCAGTTGCTGGAAGGAAATTTTTTAGAGGTATAATCACTTCAGGTTTCTAATACTGATTTTGGACTATTATTGTAGAGAGAGTTTTAAAAGCTACAGTTGAGTTTTGTTAATTCATATAAAATGAACCCAGCAATGCAGGCATCTCCTTTACTCCAAGGACAAAGTGTTTCCAACACTGTGATCTGAAGTGTTTATGTGCCTCCAGATCCAGCTCAGAACGGACACTTTTCTAATGTCTTTCTTACAAGACACTAGAAAACACCAAGATCAGCAGCACAGTACCGCCAGCAACGCTTCCTACCCCACCACTTCATGAAAAAATTAGAGTATTTTGCTTATTCTGCCCAAAATCAAGTGAAAAATTCCTTCACTTTTGAAAGGGTGATTCATTGACTCTTGACAACTGGAACGTTTAAAGCTAGAAGAGTTTTCCTAAGCACCGAGTGACTGACTCTGCTGATTTACAGGCTCTTTAGAGGACCGGGACCATTTGCTATTGTGTTGGAGCACACTAACGGGGGCAACACAGTCACCACTCTTCAGTGTTTAGAGATGCACATTCTTTGCCAAATGCTGGGTTATCTCCCAGAACTATGTATTTGAGCAGAAAGCAGATCTGTTAACTATAAAAATACCGTACCTCCAAATATTCCTTTACTAGCAGCAGAACTCTATCCCGAAACCCACCACTTCACAAAAAAACTATCTAAATGGATGTTTTCCTTTATTCTAAGAAGTTTTACAGCCATGGCCAACTTAGCTTTAAAGCTTACAAGAGTTTGTACAAGTCTTGTAGCTACTGCTTCATAATTTAACTCATCATTAACCTTAAGGTATTTGATTACCCTTAGTTGCGAGGCAGCAAAGAGTTCATTTAAAGCACCTAAACAAACCCCAAAACTGCAAACAAATATTCCCAGGAAGTGAATCCGCACCTGGCACCAGAATCTGAAATAATGGACCTTGGCCTTGAAATCCCGCACGTAAGCGATCTGGGGTCCATTGTCTCTGGAACCAAAAGGAGGAAAAAAAATGACGTTCAAAAGTGGGTTTGTAATTTCCGTAAAAGCCTGCAAACGTACAACATACGCAGTCGTACGGTTCAGTTGGCCATCCATCCGGAGACTCTTACTCACATCTTTTAAATTTGGGGTATAACTTTCTTGCTTTTAAACTAAATATAAATATCCACCTTCCTTTGTGAAGTGTGGAGTGCACACACAGTACTTTTTAAACAGCATCTGATTATTAACAGTAAAAAGGATTCTAATAACAAGGATGGGATGATATTCAGTTAATTAAATTGGGGGCTAAATTCTGGTTTTAACTCCATCCTGATTCCTAAAAATCAAAGAAATAAAGGGTTGAGTGTAACTGGAAGGAAGGGATCTGGTCATCAACAGTCCTGACAAAGCTCCTCCGTTACCCTCCAATCCTATATATTCCTGGGCAAGGAGGATTCTAAAGTCTTCAGAACACTGCCTTCTTCAGGGACACTCACCAGGGAATGAGAAAACCAGAAAATTAAGAAGCATTATTACATATAAAACCCCACACACTTACAAAAAGAACAAAAAATTTTAAAACTGATGAGTGCTAAACTTCAGGTTTGAAAGCAGAATCATGTTAAAAACACTTACAGAGCAGACTTGCCCGTGCGGGGATCTATGTAAGTCGTCGTTCTTCTATTGTGATCCACAAAGTATGGAATCCCATCCACAGTGAACCGCATTTCCCAGCCCTCTGGTAAGGGTTTCTCATTTAATTGGCTACAGACACAAGAAAATAGATACGGTAACTCAGCAACTTGATGTATCAAGTCAATTGAGCAACACCTGAGACAGGAAAAATTTTGGCAGATCTAGAAAAACTGCAGATTGAAAAACTTTAAATTCAGGATTTTCTCTTTTGTTCCTCTCTTAAATTTTCACATCAGGTCTCAAGCAGGCAGTTTCAAAAAACAAACATTAGCTCATTTGGCTGCACCACCTGGAAACTTAAAGGAAAAATGTAAAGCAAGGTTTATCGATGTTTCCCACACTTCACATGATTTTATCTTCTATTAGCAATTTACTTGAAAACTGACCCGATTTTAATAAATACCCATCGGTCCCTCATGTATAATCACAGTTGCCAAAAACTTCAAGAGTTTCAGAATGACAAAAATAAAAGCCAGTGCAAATACAGATCTTATATAGTTTTTCAACAACTTGCAACTCAGTGTTGGTATAAACAACCCCAGATCCGAGTGTGTTTGAAGACCCGAGGCGCATCCCCCTGAGGTGCTCTGGGGGTGCCTTCTCCCCGCAGAGCTGCGCTGCGGGACCCCGTGTCTCACTCTGCAGGCAGCACCTGCGGTTCTCAGGTTGAACAAAGACTAACAGGGCTTTCTCCACACACTCAGCTGCTGCAGACCTGACCGGGATGGAAGAGTTGTCATCTCTGCCTACAGCCATCACCCCTCCGCACACAGCAGGCTGTTCCACTCTCTCTCCTCGTACTCCTTCTCTATAGAGCACAGATGAAGTCGCTTCGCCAAATGGAAGTTTCCAGCTCGGACAGGAGGAGTTGGGATCGAACACCTTTCACCCTCTATTTTCTGCCTACATTCCCCAGCTCAAAGAGTCAGTGACCCAAGCCCAAAATAAACAGTACTTTGTTACTTCTAGTGGTGCCCCTAGTCCTCTTTCTTTTTTTAAGGGTGTGAAAAGGGGTCCTGCAGTTTTTCAAGTTTGTCTTCTGTCTGCCTTTTAGCTATTAAGTGTCTAGGAAATAATCAAACTCCTATTGAGGACCCTCTGTACTATCCCATCACCGTATGAAATAAACCCCTCTCTCTACCAGTGATACAAAGGTTTAGACATTTGTGTCTTATTTCTAAAGAGAGCAGGAGCTGTTCCGGGCAACGAACGTCCTGCTGTTGACCAGGACTTTGCTGGTAACCGCTCTGTGAGTAATATTTTGAGAGTTTCCATTTTGGCTAGCACCTTTCCATATTTCAAGGGGCTGTCTGAAGTTTGTGCAGGACAGTCCCCGTTTCAGCCGTGGGAGGCATTTCCCAGCTCAGTCTCACTACTGGGGTGCATTTTCCTTCCAGACTTACATGAACTGGGCAACTGCTTCCTTACCCTTGACTCCGAGGATCTTCCCACTGCGTGATCCGTGTGTTGTGATTGACGAAATACACCCTGCCGTTGCTGTCAGTTCTCTTTTCTAAAAAGATGCAAAAGGAAAAGAAACTTCAATCCCTGCTTGATGTGTCACTGGGAAGGCACAGAATTACAGAATGGTCAGAGTTGGAAGGGACCTGAAAACCCATCCAGTGGCACCCCCTGCCCTGGGCAGGGACACCTCCATCTATGTGTTCTCTCAGATAGTTCAGCCTGTGCCCACAATTGAATAAAGCTCATGAGAAATGCCCTGCCTTGGTCTTCTCCACCATTCTGCAGCTCTTTATGCAACTTTTATTTAGCCTTGCAAAAGAAATACAGACTGTAGCACACAAATTATAAAAACAGGCCCAAATCTGAGCACCAGAGGGAAAATGCTTCAGTTTACAGGAGAAGGCTGGAAGCAGACACCCGTGTAAGATGTGATTCAATACCGTGTGGATACTCACCTCTGCTGTTTCCTGGGCAATGCCAGCCTAAAGAACTTTCTTTGAAATCCTCTACACGTCATGCTACATAGCACAAGCGTGGGGAACAACAACTTCATGGCATGAAGCTACATCAAGACCAGAACTAAAGACCCTAATATTTATGTTTAAAAACAAATAAGCCAAAACCCCCAGGTCTAATTACTAAAGCCAAGTAATTACTTGCTTTAAAATTACACTATTGTGAGAACTTTGCCTATGTATCATGAAAATGGAATTCTTATATCTGATTGTCCAAGCTGCCCCGGGAAGTTGTGGCTGCCCCATCCCTGGAGGGGTTCAAGGCCAGGCTGGATGAGGCTTGGAGCCACCTGGTGTAGTGGGAGGTGTCCCTGCCCAGGGCAGGGGGGGTGGAACTCCATGATCTTTAAGGTCCCTTCCAACTCTAACCATTCTGTGATTCTATGATTGATAATCACACCAGAAATTCGTTTTACACTTAAGTTTTCGTATAACCCCTCCCAATTATAGAAACTGTAAACTGTTAACCCTATAAAGTACAAACCCAAAATTATTCTCCAGGACAGGCAAGTCAAGAAGTGATTATTTGTCATTATTAAAAAAAAAAAAAAAGCATTTTCAGTTCAACAAATTGGCCTGGGGATCAGATTTGGCAGCCTGAGCTAGACGGGATTTGGAGCCTGATTTGGCAGGAAAAGGTTTGGGGGGGTGAGAGGGGAGAAAATGCTACCTAATGAAAGTGGTAAAAACAGATGACAGCATAAAAGAAAGTATTATGAGAGTTACAGGGGTAAACTGGAGCACTTTAAAGTTTCTAATCTATTTTGAACCCGCACATCCTTGTCAGAACTCTGTTTTAACTGCACACTTGAATAAACTGAAAGATTTTTGATCGAGATTTTAATTTTAAAAACTTACCTTAAAACAGCTGACAAAATAATTTGGCAGAAGTAGGCTTTAACGTTTAATTATATTGCATTACAAAACACTTTCAAGTGGTTCTTACCCCATCCATGCGGCAGAGGGCCAAGGGGATCAAACTCTTTGTTCTGTGTGGATGAGAAGTCCTGGTTCTGCAAACAAACAACCGGTGCATTAAAGACTCGTCATTTGCTTCCCAGATGCTCCACCAGAGCCATCATGAATTATTGAAGGAAATGCATTTTTGTTAATGTTACATATAAGCAAAAGACGCCAATAATTTATTTTTCTCGGCAGAGAAGGCCTATTTCACAGACCTTGGCATGCTTAATTAACTACAGCGCCAAGAAAATAATTATTCTTTGTTTAGTGTCCCTGCCTACGGGTAAGGGAAATTAGTACAGTAGCACCCAAACCGATCGGAGAGCAAACCCCTCCAGTCCTGCCTCCGGTGCAGCGCTCCCTACCACCGTTTATAAGGTCCATTTTCATTCTCTACACATACAGCAATTTTAGAAGCTACACCATTCTCCAGTAGCCTGAGTTGGAGTTGTCTAAAGTCTACTGTTTGTGGGAGGTAAACAATGGATTTAAAATTCTGGAAAGATTATTTTCAAGTTCCCCACTTTCCTAACAGTCACTGTGCGTATTTCATTTTACCCGAAGCAGAAACATACATCCCATGAGCTAACTTACCTTCCAGGTCTTTGGCAAAGCCAATACAAGACAAAACACAAACAAATCAGCTCAATACTAAGCTGTAGCTTGTTTTGAACCGATGGCTTTTATCAATACTGTACATACATTTTATCTAAGAACATAAATGTTAAATAAATATCAAAGAACATAAATAAATGATAAATAAAACCCCATTACACTGCACGTGCTGCCCACGGCCATTGCAAGGACACACACTAAGGGTGCCAATTCCTGCTGTCTGCTGCGCTACACACAAAAAAAACCCTGTATTTTCATAAAGAATAAACCATAATGAAGTCCAGTACCTCGACGGGGAAAAGCGACCCAGCAAGCACGCCCAGACCCCAAACACACAGATACTTTCAACAGGCAGAAAAGAGACTAAGGTGCTGAAAATCTGCAAAAGATCTCGCTTAATCTTTCCAGTGGTCATTAAATTCCTTACCCCGTATATAAACCTCTGATTGAACTGCTGCATGGCTCCCTGAAGCTGACTGCGCTGAAGCTGCCACTGCTCGTAATTTCGGACAGACTCCAGCGTCGGCCTCTGCCACGTCGTGGTTCTAGTGAAGTGGTCAACATAATAAATCCTCCCCATGTTGTCGACACGTCGCTCCCAGCTTTTAAAAAAACGACAAACCACAGTTTCTCAACAGCAGGTAATTGTGAGGACTCGGAAGCAGGGGGCTCATCAACCATCTTTTATTCTCCTTTGAGCCTCCACTAAAACGATGTGAGAATCAGGACCGTTTGAGGAGAATCACTTCTATTTTGCTGTGTGTCCCACCAAGTCAGAGTCATCCCATTTACTGTACTTTCAGAATTTTTTCAAATAGTTTTCAAGAGCTAAACGAATCACTGCATTTATCCTGCCCAACCCCTACGACAACAGGCTGCTGGTTTATCCAAAAAGACAGCAAAACTCCTGACAGTTTGGGCTGTGCCATGCAAGGCTTCCTCACCCTCTCATCTGCCAGAAAATGAAGACGTTGGCTTGGGGTTTGGGTTTTTCTTTATTATTTTCAGTTCCTATGGAATCAGTACTATTTACAGAACTTGAGTGAAAACCCTACCATTCTAAGTTCAAGTCATACATGCCAGTCCTCCAGAAGAGTGCAAAATCAGCAGAGTATGATGGGAGGGCTGCCCCTACGAGGCTGCCTACCAGTTTTCCTTCTTTATTATCAAATTCTCTCTACTACCCCACGCTTTTACTTTGTAATTCTGTGTAGCATGTGATCCACTTGACCATGAAGGAAGCACAACAGAACAAGTCTTTTGGTTTTCTTACAGTTTAGGTTTTTCAAAAATGAGAAACACAGAACAAATGTGACCACTGCTCCAAGCAGAGCTCACCCCCACCTCCCAGCTGGAAAAGCCCAAACCCCAAGCTGGCTGTAAGAGTGTGGTAAAACTGACAGCTGGGAACCCTGAGAGGGGAGGACTGCAACCAGTAACCTCAGGACACAGAGCTAACCAGGGCGCTCCAGCTCGACCTGATCCTTACCTCAACCCCAACATACTTCCCTGTGGTTTCGATTCTCTTTTACAGTTGGGGGGTGTCTCTACTGTCTTTAGGTTAAATCTGCGCTTCTTAGTGCTTCATCTTGGACAGGGAATTCAGATTCTGTTCTTTTTGACATTCAATCCTTTTCCATAATATGCATGTTTACAGAACTCCTTGGAGACAACCTGGTGCAGTTGTTCACACTGGGTTCACATCTCTATTTGCAAACACGCTGTCTGCCTTTAGGAAACTGCCAGTCAATTAATTTCTGAAAAAAAAATCCAGCCAAAGCCTGGCTCACCTTGGAGGAAGAGGCTCCGGTCGATCCCACGTCGTTCGCTTTTCAACATGATCCACGTAGTACACGCGGCCATGCTGGTCTACTCTTTGCTCCCAACTGAAAATAAAACAGTATTTTAATCTTCCTGCAGATCAAACTATTCAAACCATTCGCATACAGTGGTCAAGAAGAGAAACGCTTCTTTTCAGAAAATGCTTATTTCTAAATAAAAGGCTTGAATCTGAGCACCCAGAGGTGTGGTGTTCACACTGACACCGATCTCACACCAGCTGCAACACAGAAACCATTTTCCACAACCACCTTCCAGTTTCTGGGAAACTGAAGCTAAAATTCATACCTACACATAGAATTTTAAGCAAGCAACAAAGCAAAGTTTTGTATTCAACATCAAATACCTCAACCACCTGTTGCCCAGAATCCTTCGTGGAGCATAATCCCCTTGGAGTGTAAACCCAATTCAATTTAAATCCTCAAAATATGCAAATTTTGCACTGCTCACAAATATGCAGAGTTCAGCATAAGGGCACCACTCACATATTTTCCGCACATGCGGCATTTGGGACACTGACTGAGCCCCGTGTTTGCATCAGATGTAACACTGCAGGGACAGAGGCACGTTCAATGGCCATTTCTGGTGAAATCACAACAGTCGAGCAACCACCGGCATCTTCCAGGCTGCTCTTCTGCCTCAGCCACCCTGCAAGTGAGGCAACTCAGACCTCCCCTACCTTCTGGTTCAGCTGCCTCCCCATCAAGGCAGACATTCCGGCAATTCCTCCAGTCACACTGGGGAGCTTTGGCTTTCCCCAACTCAAAGAGTCAAGAGTCCTCACACATTTTTTTCCTTTTTTTTTTTTTTTTTTTTTTAAAGTCCTAAATGAGAGCCTGGAGGGAAGAGACCAACCATCTGGGAGGTTCTACCCGTGTCTGTCCACACTATTCCCCAGAGCTGCAGTCTGGACTCTAAAACTTTTGATTATTTACCTCAATAGCAGCTTTTCTTCTGCTCATCGATACCAGTATCTTACCACCCGGCTTCACTGTAATTTCCAGACAGCGAACTGTCACACCATTTCAAACCTGTGTGTTTCACTGAGGCAGGAACGTAGGACAAGTGTCAAAAATCCCTGACAGAAGAATTCTTTTCTTGAATAAACTGTGCCTGAAGGCCCACCCGGCAGAAGAGTTATTAATCATAGAATTGTCCAGGTGGGAAGGGAACTTTAAGATCATCGAGTCCAACCGTCAACCTAACTCTGAGAAAACCACCACTAACCCAAGTCACTAAGTGCTGTGTCAACCCTTTTAAATGCCTCCAGGGATGGGGCCTCAACCACCTCCCTGGGCAGCTCATTCCAAGGTTTAATTACGCTTTCAGGGTAAAAAATTTTCCTAATCTCCAATCTGAACCTCCCCTGGTGCAACTTGAGGCCGTTTCCTCCTGTCTCATCACCTGTTCCTTGGGAGAAGAGACCGATTCCCCCTCGGCTACCCCCTCCTTTCAGGAAGTTGTAGAGAGGGAGAAGGTCTCCTCCTGGCTGTACCCCCCCAGCCACTCCTCACCAGACTTGGTCTCCAGCCCCCTCACCAGCTCCACTGCCCTTCTCTGGACCTGTTCCACAACATCATGAAAACCTCCAAATCAATATGGGGGGGATTTTCATTATGCAGCAAAAAGCAGATGTTACGAACGCTTTGTTACAGGTACTGTAGGTAAAATAAAGTAAAACCATAAATGTCAGCACAAAAATAAAACGATAAATTAAATCATGAAAGCCGTACCCGGGTGGAAGAGGACCTTGGCTGACTGTGGTGAGAGCCTGAGGTGGAGGATTCACCGGCTGGACCTGGCGGGACACTGGGGGGGTGGTGAGCGCAGCCGTGGCAGGAGCTGTTGTGGGGGCTGCTGTAGGGGCTGCCGCCCCCTCTGGGCTCTGCTCTGGGGACGTGTTTGTGGCCGGAGCCGCTGCTGAGCCCGCACCGGCCCCTTCGTTCTCTGCAGCCGAGGGTGAAGGACTATTTACACTTGCTGTGGGGTCAGAAGAAGTAACAGCCTTTAACTGAGAGTTATCAGCGATCTATTTCAGAAGTTGCAAATCACAAAAGCACAAGAACCAGTATTTCCAAGCACCCCCACACAGCCACAGCTCACACAAAAGATGAAAAGCAATTTAGATTCAACTTCGTAAAAATGCTTTAGTCCCAGAATTGCCACCAACGGCCCAATTTTGATATTTCTGATAGAAGAAACCACATTTGCTAAAGCAAGTTGTCTGAATCCTGTAAACACTAAATGATTATATATAAAAAAAAATAATATTTTCCTGTGTTGTAGAATTATTTCCCATATTTGGGAAAATAACCTAAGAGATAATAAGCATAAAATTTTCATTTTTCATTGCATGGAAAAGAATTATCAGAACAGGAGGGGAATACAGGCATTCTCTGAACATTTTCAGATTTTTCCTGAATGCCATTTGGTGGGTGGCATTAAAAGCTGTAGATGAGTCAGGCTTCATCACTGAATTAACTCAAATTAGCTTTTAAAGGAATTTCTGGATCAGTTTCCCATCCAGACTCAGCATTTATCAGTTGTGATAATGAGACTACTGAAACACATCGCAGCGGACGGGGGCAAAGGAGGTTTTTAAGTAATCAGATAAAATAAAATACCCATTTTGGTGCAAAAGATTAATGAATGTTTGAAGTGCTTCTATTTCACAGAATTTAATTTGAATTGTAGAAACAAATTACGAGTGTTTCAAAACCCAGTGGTATCAATTTGAGGTAGTTCTGTGAGCCCTTCAGTAGGTTTCAATCTCAGGGGATGTCTCAGTGCAGAGGTCACAGTCACTTGGGTTCTTCTGGACCCGGCTGCACCATATGCAGTGGTATCACCACAGTCAATGCTTAGCTGACATAGAAATGAGAAATTTCTCAGAATAGTAACGATGATCAAACACCATGTACTGAACTCAAGCTAAATAATAGCCCTTTGGGAGTTACCCATCAAAGAATTTACCATGAAAAAAAATGTCCTTAACGATCAGCAGCGCAAAGAGTTATGTTCATTGAAAGAGTGTTCATTGAAAAGGTTTTGGAACGAACCCTGGCTCCAGAACACGTACCAGGTACTGAGGGGGGTCTGCGGGGAGTGGGAGGAGGTGGCCGAGAAGGTCTGGGAGGTCGAGCAGGTTTGCAGTTCCCATTGGTGAGTAAGGGAGAATCACTGCCGTTAACAGTCTTGTTTTCATTGGCAGCAGCATCTTCAGAGCTTTCCAGGCCATTTGAGTTAGTCCTTTTGCAGGAAAAGATAAAAAGGAGAACTGTTGTAATAGAATGTGGATGACATTAAAATTATGAAGAGACTAGAATATGATTGTTGTGTCTAGGTGAGATTCTTACAGTCAGAATAACTCTAAAAACCTGCAGATATAAGAGTAAGCTTAAACATTCTAAGAGTTTATCTCCTAAGGTGTGTGAAACCTGAGCCCATGAAAAGGTTGTGAAATAGATGTATGTAACATCCCATCCACCACTGAAATCCCCTCTTTCATTTCACAACCCAACAGACCTGCCTTTAGGCCCGGGCTCTGGATTTTGCCACTCAGCTATTTCCGCCACTTGTCTCTAATGAGATAAAAAGCTGACGAAGACCCAAGAAGAGCCCACCTGCATCTACTGAGAAGAGCCCACCTGCCTTTACTGCCCAGGACTGGCACACGCTCACAACAACACAACGCTCCACATATTAGAAAACACAATGTATTTTTAGAAATACACCATTTTCCCCTCCTAAACTCAATCCTGAAAGGCCTGGAGAATTTAGGACAAAGCATTAAAGTTTTGCCCAACAGCTATGAATATAAGCTTCTCAACTTTCTGAGAATTACGAAAGCCACCAGCAGCCCTCCCTTGCTCCGTACCGCTCGGTGACACCGTGCAGTCTGTCTGTCTGATCTTTCTGTGGCTCCTTCGGCAGAGTTACAGCTCTCTACAGCTTCACCTCTAAAGTGTTTCATCTTCAGGACATATCGAGCAAAATAAAAGGACCATCAACCAAAATTCTAGCGGGCTGACAAGTCAAGTACTTAGGCCATCGGTCACGAAGCCATAGGTTCTGGTTTCAGCCCAGTACCGCAAATACCACGCTGCTTTACACGTACAGAAAATAGAAAGCGGCAGGTCAGGCCAAGGAAGTGCCACGTCCCAGAGGACCAAGTAGAATCACATGTATCTGGCAGCAATGCCATCATCCAACAGACTCCTGCTCTCTACCAGGTGTGGTGCAGGTCACTCACACCGTACCACAGGAACCCCAGAGTGAGTGACTCTGGAAACGTGCCCAGGTCATCAGCGATGCACAGTCTGTAAGAGCCATCGCCTGGGTCCTCCTCAGGCCCAGAAAGCAGACCCGTGGTGTTTGAACATCAAAGGCAAAGGTGTAGTCCTTATCTTCAGTGTGTTTGACCAGTTGGCTTAAGGTATAATGCATATCAAAACATTATTATACGTGTAACGATAACCACTGGACATATTCCAGGTCATTTACAGGATCCTCAAAACGGAGCTTTAATGAACACCAAACCCCCACTGGGTGATAACACAACCAAACCAGCTATTACCGCTGCTGCTGTTAGACTGTCACACACTCCACGAACCCAAACACCAAAACATTCTTCTGAGCATGAAGGAAACAACAAAAACCCTTTCACGGGAAGACTTGAGAATCAAAGAATCTTCCAGGTTGGAAGGGACCTTTAAGTTCATCGAGTCCAACCATCAACCTACCTCTAATAAACCCCTTCGCTAAACAACGCCACTCAGCACTAGGTCAGCCTGTCCTTTAAATCCCTGCAGCGACGGGCCTCAGCCCCTTCCCTGGGCAGCCCTTTCCAAGGCTTCAGAACCCTGTCAGGGTAAACATCTTCCTTAATCTCCAATCTGAACCTCTCCTGGCACAACTCGAGGCCATCTCCTCTTGTCCCATCGCCTGTCCCTTGGGAGAACAGACCGACCCCCCCCTGGCTACACCCGCCTTTGAGGGAGCTGTGGAGAGAGAGAAGGTCTCCCCTCAGCCTCCTCCAGGCTGAACACCAGCCTAGACTTAGGGTATAACTAAGAGAGTTACGATCTACTTAAAAAATAGTGAAATTTAACTTCACTGCTCCAGATGTCACCCAAGAGTGGTGCACATCTTACAGCTTAGTACTGGGAACTAATTAAAGTAGCACGGTGCTCATTGCAGGTTAATCCACCAGCAAGTATGGGGACACTTTTATCCTACCAAGCAGCAGGGCACATAATCCAGTATCAACCTTAAAATACCACAACGGCAAGACAGCCTTTGGTATCTTCTTAACAAAGCTAAATATAATTCTGATCCCTTTGTGTTACACAGCAAAACAGGGTAAAAATAATCAGTGTCATTTACTCACCAGTGGGATTCTTTTTATTTGTTTTTATGTTGTTGTTGTTTTTCTTTTTTTTATATTACTTTGGTTAATAACTGGGAGAAGGATGAGGAAGATGAAGGGAAAAACCCAAAAGATCAGTTGGGGATGGAGGCAAACTGAAGGCAGTAGATGGGGCTCGTATGGGAAGCAACTGACCGTGTGACTGTCCAACAGCACAGTATTTCTGTTCAGGACACACTCAGATCCTAACAGACGCTGTTGCAGGGTACACTTAGCAATTTTTCACTTGTCTTCTTTATAAAACAGGAAACACTAGAAAGCAGTATTAAAAAAA